>NW_004624762.1:13566354-13587392 GCF_000247695.1 Heterocephalus glaber | reverse complement strand
CCTGCCTTGCAAGTGCAAGGACCCGAGTTCAATCCCCGGTACCAAAAAAAAAAAAAAAAAAGTTTAAACCACTGTTTTAGATAATATAACAACACAGGTACTGATCCTCCCCACTCCCCCTCCAGGGCTTGCTATTTGTCTGATTACTTGTTTGTTGACTTTCTGGATTATTTTAGTGAAGTCTACTTGTCTCACCCTCTGCAGTGAGAGCCTCTAATGTTGCTTCTGAAGAGGGCTCAGCTTTTTAGATGTAACACTTGTTATTTTATTTTAAAAAGCTGATATTAACATAATTATAATTTTATTCAATATTTGGATAATTTGTGAGACACCCAAGAAAAAAAGAATGCACCTAGGAGTTACAGAATCCAAAACCCTCAGGCCTACTTCACTCCACATTCCTTTACCCCTAAGGCTCCTCCCTCAGAGAACAGCCAAATGGGAAGAAATGGCCACCCCGCCCCCCGTACAATGACGATGTGAATGCCCATATATTCAGGAAGACCAGAGAATGTAAGCAGGGAAGGATGAAAACTGTGTGACTACAGTAAGGAGGGATCAGGCTTGAGTATATTCACCCTCATCCTGGGATCACAGTGGTTTCGGCAGGGCTAGCTTTGATTTATTTTTTTCCCTTGACTACATTTACCTGTTATACAGTGTTTGTCTAATTGCCAGCTGAACAGTCTGTGTTTTCAACAATGCTGTGACATGTAAATTCTTTCTCAGATGAATCCAATCCAGTTTGGTCTCTTTTAAAGGCTAGTTTCCCAGGTCAGAGTTTGAGTTTTGTTCTGACTTTAGGAATGCATCTTCCAGATATCTCCTTTCTCATTTCTCTTCAACAAACAACTTGGCCTACAATTTAGCCTTTATCTTTAATGAATCTACCAATCTTTTCCCAATTGACTTCCAGTACAACTTCTACCTTTGAGAGTGTCTTTAGGCTTGAACTTCTCTACTTTCTGTGCCAAGTAACATCAGTTCCTTTGGAACTCTCGATTCTATGGCCTGTTTCTCTCCCTGAGAAAAATATTTTAGTCATGGTTTTTGTGCTTGCAAGGCACATGGTTTGCTTGTCTCTGAGGGACATTCTTGATTCATGAACGCTTGGTAGGTGGAGTGGTGTAGCAGTGCCAGTCTCCTAGACTTGCCCATCTTGTCTCAGGAGCTAGCACACACACAACTGGGGGCTCCAGTATTCTTAGTAACATTGAGCCTCTTTTCCCTGATTGGAGACTGGATAAAAGAAGGGGACACACATCTCTCTTCCTTACTCACTAGCGGAAAAATGTGAAATGCTGTTGTCCTGCCCTTCCTGAAATGATAGTGACTGGGAGCATGGGGAGAACTAGCTGGTTTTGGCTGTACCAGTTTGAGGTTTCCCATTTCATATAGCTGGGAGGTGAGAGGGACAGCATGGGTTTTGGTTCACATATCACAGACTATTACAGTTATTGCTGAGTTTTAGTAGATTTTCTGAAATATATATTTGCTCATTTGATGTATGCCCTTAGGACCATTTCTGGAGACATTAAAAGGTTGTTTTAAAAGTAATTATAACCAGCTTATCTGGGGAGTGGGTCCATGGGGCTCTTTGTTTTTTTTCTTTACTAGTACATGTTTTCAGACATAGTATTTATCTTAGGGAGTAGGTAAATGTACTTAACACATCTTTATTCTTTTTATTTTCCTTCCCCTCCCCTCCTCCTCTCTTCATCTCTAGATTCCCATTTGCAAAAGATCTATCTCCATGGAGATCTTTCTGTTGTCATATCAGAAGTTAAACTCTTCCAGTGGTTTCATTCCTGAACATACATTACTATTTTTTTCCATAATCAGATTCTGACTGTATCAGTTTCCTTAGTTAACTACCTTAATGTTGTTCTCTAATTACCACTCATGGAAAAATGCTAAATTAAACTCCTCTACATATTGATTTGTACTATCTGCAAGTTTCAAAATGTGAGAAAAGGTTAAACTCTGTTTTAAAGCAACTTCAAAACTATGACCAATTAATATTTTAAAATTGTAAATTACTGTCTCATTCAAAGGTCAGTACGACTTATTGCCACACATTGCCTTATCTGAACCAAACTAAACTGAGATGGATTTTGCTCTAGGTATAGCCAATCATGGGGTCGCAAGTGAACAGGAAGGCTCCTTTTACCAACCAAGGACTAAGTCCTTTTCACTTCAGAGTTTCTAACATGATCATCAAGAGTTCAGTTTCCAGGGCTGGGGATTTAGTTCAGTGGATCTGGTGCCTGCTTCGTAAGTGCAAGGACCCAAGTTTGATCCCTGGTACCAAACAAAAAGAAAAGTTCGGTTTCCAAAGAGCTATTTTGTAGATGACTTTATCTGTCATATAGAACAAGTTGAGACGCATGTGTCTCACACAGGGGCCGAGTCTGTCATTTAGTAGCAATATACTCCTTATAATTAAAGGACAGCTGTGTTCACGTCTGTTCTTAATTTTCCAGGAAAAACACCACAGAACTCTATCTACATAAAACCCTCCAAATAAAATTACCTATTAATCCTCTTGGTGCCTCTACTAAATCTTATTTGAGTCTACAAACTTGGCTAAACAAAATACATTATTTTGAATTCTTTATTTTTCTAAAATCAAATCAAACCAGACTCTAGTCTCTCTTCTGCCTGGGCTGTGGAAATGCTACCTTAGGCATGGACCGATCCTTGTCTCTCCTTTCTCTTGGGCTCCATTGGAGCCTAGATTCTCAAGCACATGATTTCTGTTGCCTTATTTTTACAGTCTAGGGTACTTCCTGGTCAAGCAGACACTGTTGATCGTTGCTGGGAGTTCTCATGCCATGGTGTGTGCTTCTGTGTAGTTCATCCCCAGGTTGGGGATCAGGGCTCCCTTGCAGAGTTGAAGATGCATTCACCTTTTCTGATTTAGCTGCTTCCACTTTTGTAGTCTCCCAATATTAACACAAAAGGCTCATCCTTCCTCCCCTTTAAGACCTAATTAATCACCTTGTTAAGCTCAAGGATTTGAAAACAGGACCCAAAAGTTGTATGTGCCTCACCCTTTCTGCTCTGTAAGAGCACCTCTACCTCTTGCCTGTATGCTCTCCCCATCCACAAGATCAATGGCACAAAAGCTTCTATCCTTTCTTTAGGGGTGGGAAAAATATAGTGAAAGCAAAATAAAATGTGTTTGTCAATAAATCATTCTTCTAAGAGCCTATGTGAACTGATTTCTCCTCTTTCCTTGTCTACTCCCTAGTGGAGTTTCTTGGTGAGATGGTTAAAGAAAGAGAGAATAAAATTAAGAAGAAATTTAGGGGAATAAGCTAATTTCACCTCTTAAATGAATGATGGGTTTCTGATTTAATTACAAATAAGTAGCTAGACGTGTAGCAATAGCAGGTGTTAATAATATTTGCTAACACTTCACGTGGTCTTTCCTCTCTCTCCTGACTATGGATGGCATCAACCTCTACATCCCTTCAGGAGTTTGGTTTTTGCCTTAACATACATTGTGTACTGAAGGGTGATTACTCATAAGCCAATGGTTCTCCCAAAGTCTCCTCAGACAGTTGAATGATCCTTGCAATTCTACCATTGAGCATACATGTTTTCAAGTGTAGATAGCTTAAGAGCATTTTAAAAATTTTTTCCTAGGGTTGCTGAAACAAAGTACCACAAACTCAGTGGCTTCAGACAAAAAAATTTAGTCTCTCACAGTTCTGGAGCCTAGCAGACTAAAATCGTGGTGTCTGCAGGACCATGCTCCTTCTGAATGCTCTGGGGCAGACTCTGTTCCAGGATTTTGTCTTATTTTTTGGTGTTTACCTGCAAGTCTTTGTGTATTTTGGCTTGTAGGTGTATCCCTCTAATCTTTTCCTCTGAGTCACAAGGCCTTCTCCCCTGTCTGTCTCTTTGTCCCTTCAAATCTCTTTCTCCTTATAAGGACACCAGACATTGAATTGAGGGACCACTTTAATCCTGCATAACCTTGTCCTAACGTGATAACATCCTATAAGGTCACATTCACAGGTATTGGGGGTTAAGATTTGAACATATCTTTTTGGGAACAGAGTTGAACCCCTAACAAAGGTTAGCACTAAATTATAGTCAGTTACTTAAGGGTGCATAAGAGAAAAACTTTCTTAGCAGGCTTTCTTTGAGAAGTACCTATCTTCAGAATCTCAGGGATTTGCTAGTGGGGGGCTGGGGCAGAGAGAAGAGGGTGGGGATGTGCTGTTCACTGCACGCTGTTGGTGAAGGTGGATTGGTTGTGGCCTTTGATTCTTTGTCACTTTGACCATACCAAGGGAGAGGAGGCTAAGAAAGTAGAGGACCTGGAGCTGAACAGAAAAACCAGAAATTAAGTGACTTTGGTAAAATTCCAGATGAGCTCAGAGGGAAAGAAATTTTGGTACAATAATCTATGATTTGAGTCAAATAACTCTCACTAACCCAAACAGTTTTGAGAGGTGAATGAAATCTCAAATTCCTGTTTTAAAATTTTCTCTCATCTTTTCTTCATCTTTGGCTGTTTTATAATGGAGCTACTAGAAGTTGAGCTTTTGATTTCTTTTATTAGGATTTGTTTTATAATTCTAATGAACTACAGGGTTTTAATTCCTTTTCAATTGTATCATATTATTTGAACATTAGAAAAGCTGTCAAAATAAAGTGTCAAAGACAAACCTAAGTCTGAGGCAAAGTTAAGAAAGCCTGCTTATTCTTCAACTCGATGAAAGGAAACCCTTCTGCAGGTCACTGTCAATTGAGAGAGAACTCAGAGATGTTAGAGAGGAAAGTCAGTATTTCAGCATAAAACTAGGAAATGCTAGAACTCTCTGGCAAACTTTCTCTCTTTCTTTATGGAAGGGCAGGAGACCTTATAATGGTCTTTAGGTACATTTGGCAATCGCTGGTTGGCTGCAAGGTGGCAAGTGAGCAATTTGGGAACATTTCACCAGAGGAAGGATTTCTTAGTGTTCTGGCTGAGGGTTTTTATGGCTGGCCATATCCGGGAAGAAGTGTAGCTTATGGGGTGCTTTCTTGCAAGTTGTCATTGTGTTATTGGGAAGGGAGAAGCTACCATGAAGGACAATTTCCCCCAAATAATGAGACCTATAGATAATAAAATTCGCATGTCCAGCACCACCCAAATACTATCTCAGCAAGACCCTCTTAGCAGAAATGAAAGTCTAGATACAGAACGAAAAAGGAGAAAGTACATCAAATGGAACAAGTTTCTGAATTCTTGTTTCTAGCTGGCTCATAAAGCAGATTGAAAACTTGTTGATGCCAGTAGTTACTTGTAGCTATTTCACCACTAAAGTACCAGAAAGCTGAGTTTTGAAAAAGTCCAAGATGGTCTGTACTAAATTCTAGGGGGTCTAGCTTCATCCAGGGGGTACTCATATGCATATATGAGAAGCTCAGCAAGGTTTTTCTTTAATGGAGAAAATTTAACACATTAACACTGAAAAGCACTAGAGCCAATAAAGCATCTACAACCATATAACCTTACCTCCTATACAATATTTTATTTGGGGTATTGCTTTTAAGTTTTGGTCTAATGAACACCTGTTTAATAGTTATAAACATATTAGAGATACTGTTTTTTATTTATAGTTTGCTTTCTGACTTGATAAAATCCTAAAATACTTTTCTGTGTTAATACACAGTCTTTATTTTTATGATTTAATGGCTATATGATATTCTCTCAAGTCAATACAACGTCTTTCATTTATGTCTCTCATTTTTAACATTTGATATTTACAATGATATATATATATGCAGTAAATATTTTTGTTGATTCTTGAATGTTTTTCTTTTCTTGAATTATTTCTTTGAAATTAATTATCCCAAAGTGACCATTCTATGTCAAAGGAAGGGAACATTTGGGGGGGGATAAATTTCTTTCCAGTTCCCAGTGGCTATTCCCCTCCCTGTCACTCCATCCTATAACATTGAATGTATAGCAATTTTACCCCAAATTTGCCAGCACATAATGTTCTTGCCATTAAGAAAATTGTTAATTTGATATAAGCATAAAATAACACCTGAAGATTATTTTAATTGCATTTTTTTTTTTTTGGTACTGGGGATCGAACTCGGGTCCTTGCGCTTGCGCAGCAGGCGGCGAAACCACTGAGCTAAATCCCTGGCCCTAATTGCATTTCTTTATTTGGGAGGAGAAGCACTTTCTCATATCTTTATTTCCTAAAGTTAGTTATCTCTTTATGTCCTTTGCTCATTTGGTGTTTTTGATTTTGAACCAAAATAACACTCTGCACACTCTTCATATATTCCACTGAAGACTTAATGAAAAGGAGTGCTTTTTCGATCTTTACATTTTGTATGGGGTGGCTGCTTACAGCAAAAGCAATCTTTATTTTTAAAATTTCCGGTTGCAGTTCAACCCTTGAAACATAATGAGTTCTTTGGGACACTTGTCCTTAATGAGAAGCCAGAGTTCCACTATCAAAAGAACCTTCCAAGAATAATGAAAATGCCTTTAGCTTTTGATTTTTTTTTCTCAGCCAAATTAAATGGTAGATTTTAGTATCTATGATCTGTTTAGTCAAGATGTGTGCCTTTTAGCAACGCCCTAGCACAAATGTTTCTTTTGAATTTTCTTTGATTTGCCACTAACTGCAACCAATTGATTTCTTTGGATCACTGCCTTTTGAACCTCTCTACTAGATGCCTCTGCTTTACCCTGATGTTAAAACCATTGGCCTACTTTCTGCATTTGAAGGGACATGTCAGTGATTACCCACGAGTGCTTTTCCCAAATAATTTCACTTTTCCATGGACTTTTGGTTTTAGTGATGATTGATTATCAGGTATTTCTATTGTAAGAGGAATGAATGTACATGGAGTCTTGTACATTCGTTCCTACTTTGTGATTTAATGCAAATACCATTATTCTTAGAGCCTGCCCCAAAGTCAATACATAATTTCATCATTAGGTAAACTTTTTCTGTAAAGGACCATAGAGCAAATATTTTAGGCTCTGATGGCTACATAATGTCTCATTCTCTAACTCCTCCTCCTTCTCCTTCATTTTTAAAACATATAGAAAACATCTTTAAGTAAAGGCTTTACAAAAACAGTCTGTGGTTGTATTTGGATTTGGTACATGAATTGTAGTTGGCCATCCCTGATCTAGAGTAATTCAGGAAAAATTAAAATTAAAAAATTTTATGAGTTAAGTAATGCGTGAATAGGAGTAGTCAGCTAGTTTTTCTTTTTAAAATACTAGCAAAAAAGCATATTTATGGCAGTGAGGATGGGCCCTATCTGAATAGCTAACATTTATTTCAAAACGGCTACTTTTGCGTTGTTAGTGGTATTCTCTTTAAGAAGAAAGAAAAAAGAAAGCAAAGCTACCAGACAAGACTTGAAGCCTGGGTTTATTTTATGTACCTCTGCAAGAAGGTATTGTGATGAGAACCGAGATGTTTATATTTCCTGATGGGAATATTAGTTGTGACAATTGTAAAGATGTATTTAGAGTTTAATGAGAATGTTTTCCTGGTCACTGAAAGGGCTTCATATTAATATATCATTTTCCTGCTTAGGTTTGTATCCACACTGTACTAATTAGTTGTATTCCATATTGATCACAGGACTTACTGCACAAGTACACAGATGAAGATCAACTGTGGCACTAGAATTTTACCATATGTTTTTCAACTGCTCTTTATGAAAGAATATCTATTTCCATTTTTATTTTATAGTACTATATTTGACTCTTTTGTTCACCATTGAGGATGGAACTCCAGGGTCTCTCACATGGTAGGTAAATGCTTTACCACTGACCTACACATCCAACCCCCACACACTTTTATTAAAATTTTGAAACAGGTTTTTCTTAAGTTGTCAAGCTGCACTCAAACTTGTGATCTGCCTGCCTGAGTCTCTTGAATAGCTGGGATTACAGGAGGGTGCCGCTATGCTTGGCCACACTATATTTGAATTTTTACAGTAACTTTTTCTTATCCAACAATTCTTCCCTGACATAACACAGGAAGGATGTTAAAAATTAGTAACCAATTCTCCTCTCCAAAACAAAAACCTCTTCTTCATATAGTTTGTATCAACGTGCTTGGGCTGCCATAACAGACGGGGTGACTTCAACAACAAAAAATTAATTTTTAAGTTCTTGGAACTGGAAGTCAGAGATCAAGATACCAGCAGGGTTTCTTTCTGGTGAGGCCTCTTTCTGGCTTGCAGATGTCTGCCTTCTCACTGTGTTCTTATATGGCCTTTTCTCTGTGCATGTGGAAAAAGAACACTCTGGCATCTCTTCCTCTTATAAGGTTACCATTCCTATCAGATTAGGGCTCCGCCCTTATGACCTCACTTAACCTTTATTACCTCCATATAGGTTCTTTCTTCAAATAGAGTCAGATTGGGATTTAGGACTTTAACACAGGATTTGGAGGTATAATCAGTCCACAACATAGTCAAAACAGTTATTATGACATTTATGACAACCATTCTTGGTATATTAGCTTTCTGTTGCTGGGACAAAATGCCTGACATACACATTTTAAGGGAGGAAAGATTTATTTTGGCTCCTGGTTTCAGAGATTTCAGTCGATGGTTGGCTGATTCCAAGGCAGAATACCATGGAAGAAGGGTGTGGCAGTGGAAATGTGCTCACCTCATAGCAGCCAGGAAGCAGAGAGTGAGGGAGAGTCAGAGAGGAAGGGGCCGGGGACAAAATACACCCTTCAAAGCCATCCTCCCAGTGATCTGCCTCATCTTATTAGGTCCTACCTCCTAAAAGCCCATTCAGCTAATGAACTCATCAATGAACTGATCCACTTGATGAATTTAGAACTCTCATAAGTTCCCCCAAATCACTTCACTTCAAAATCTCAATCACTTCCCCAAAGCCCATCAGCTTGCAACACATGAGACTTTGAGGGGAAGTTTTAGTTTTAAACCATAACACATGGTCTGTCATTCAGAAACTATTTACCTTTAATTCTAAGAAATGCTTATTTTATTTCTAAGCCCACACAAAATTTGTAATAGAAAATTAGAATAAAGGAGAAGAGCTTCTATAGGGAGAAATAATGACTGAAAACAAGCAAGAAGGGACATTGGATAAGATACTACTGGTGATCAGAGTACAAGAGAAAAAATATGAAAGGAAGATTCAAGCATCAACTAGCACAGTAATCTGGGGCTATAGAATGTAGAAGTAAATGGCCTACTGATTTTGGAAGAATGTGAAGGCATCACTCACTAGAGCTGCTCAATAACGAATATGCACAATGACTAAGTCAATAAGAAAAGGTTCCCTGTTTAAGAAAGAAGAAAGAATGTAACATATTTTAGACAGGATAGTTTAGGACAAGCAAGCATGATTGTTTAGAATGGCAAACCCTTAACTCCCCTGGAGAGGTCCTGGCCCATCTCTAGGATCTTTTCTTCCTGGGAAGCAGGATTTGAGGTCCATACTCCTAAAGCCTCTATAGTCTCAGCTCTTCCCCTCTCTTCTCCTCACTTCTAACCAGAGCAACCTTGTTCTTTGCTGAGTCCTGAGATCTTTCTTCTTTCATGTTCTCCCCTCAAACTTCTGTTCTGCATTTTAGAGACTCTCTCTTTTTGTAGGTCTTAGAGGATTAAGCTTTTGTAGGCTGAAGCCAGAAACTTGTAGACTACCTCAGCTTTTCAGTCCAGGCCTTCTACCTACACTCCTTCCAACCAAGTAACTTAAAGCTGACTCTGGGCTAGAATGAAAAGGGGGGCAAACAACCCCTGGAAAACAAAGATTATGTACGTCAAGTCCTCTGTACAACCCTTTGTGGCAGGGACTGTGATCATCCGCATTTTTCAGAGTAGGAAACTGAGACTGAGGAGTTAAGTTGCCCATGGTCAACTTAACTTTCATGTAAGAAAGTTGTACCCCCAGGATCCAAAGTCAATATTGTCTGCTTGTATGCGTGTGCATCTCTATGCATCCTCAAAAGGAGGAGTTTCCTAATTGATGTGATAAACTTAAAATATTTAACTCTGTATTGTTTTCTCTACTTAACAAGTAATAGGTGCTTCTGCAATCCAACCTTATGAGGCAGCAAACCTGGGGCATGAAAATGACTGAGAAATGGGGCTTGGCAACCAGAGCCAATCACAGGAAAATTCAAAGTCACACCATGCAAACCAAGTGGCCCAAATGGTTGGGTATTGTTGGGATATTAAATAACATAGCAGATGCATCAAGGATGGATCCTAATTGTACAAGTCCAGGGGATCTATCTAATTTTATTTCCTTAAAATGATAAGCAGCCTGTATAAATAGAAATTAACAGCCATACTCTGAAATATGCAAATAGCACAACAGGAGGAAAACATTAAATGTAAATGTAGAAAACTCTTGTCAGCAATATTTTCACTTCATATAAGTCTTTCTGATTGCCTTTTGCCCAGAGCACTTTTCTTCCCATCCTGTTTTCATGGTGTTCTCCATGTAGAAGCTGTTGGTCAGGATCCCAGACTTAAGAGCTGGATGCTTCACCCTACTGAAAAGCTTAAGCTGGCATCATCCAGCAAACTGAGCCTTCATTAATGGCAAGACCTCTTAATAAATAAATGCTATAGTAGGAAACAGTGGCAGAAAGCCAGTCGTTAGCTTCTGTCTCCTCCTTGGGAAAATTGTACTGGCCATACAAGGAAGGAAAAATTCACATTTTCTCTTCACCTTTGTATAAATCCTATTCACTGTGAGTTGCCAAGGCTACTGAAAGCTGAGTTGGAGGTGATAAGCAACTTGGATGACAAGTTATTAATGGAATTGGAAGTGACACTGAGGTAGGATAGGAGATGTAAAGATAGGTAGAACACAGAGAAAAATCATAATTTAAAAATTGTACTTTAAAAAATTCTACAGCTTATAATATTTTTCTCTTCCAGGCTACTCACTCCTAAATTCCTAAGTCTTAATAAAATAGAGTAGATTGGGCTCATTCCCTTCTGTAAAATGAGCCTGTAATTGGGTTCTTGCCTTTCACCTGTAAATTGAGCCTGTGCTTTTGTTTCACCTTTTACTATAGAATCATGATTTTCACAGATCTCCACTCTCAATACTACACTACAATCCCCAGCCCCAAACCATAAAGTGCTTGTCTCTTTTTTTTTTTGGTACCTGGGATCGAACTCAGGTCCTTCCACTTGCACAGCAAGGTGCTTGTCTCTTGAGGGCCCTCTATTTTCTCAGAGTGCAGGCTTGTTTAACTTTGCCTAATAAACCTTTTCTATACCTCTTTTTTTTTCTGTGACAGGAGTCAGCAAACCTATTCCATGGATGGTTGAGTTGAGGTCCCAACCTTCTTTTTGGGGAATCTCCTCAGACCCCATCCAGCAACAACATCACAGACAAGGACAACATGAAAGAAAAAACAAGCTGCCAAGCAGCGGATCAGTGGATGCAAAGGCTACCTTTTTTCAGAGTCTGGATTTCAGCAAGCTTTGTAGGATGAAGTAATCATACAACCAGCTGTGGAAACTAAATAAACCTTTTCATAGTTTCCACTTTTGCAGCTGGGGAAAAGCATATAAAACAAAGGTGAATTTGGTCTGGGAGCATAATGTTAATTAAAGCTGGGCTTTCAAGGATTGACACACATTATTCTTTAGAGAAGGGTTGATTATCTCTACTACTTCTCCACTTAACAGATCAACCTGGCTTATTATTAAACCTGAAAAGACTATGTGGCACCTCAAAGTGGATTACTCCTACCTTGGTGCTGTGTACTCATCCACTAAAGCTCTCATAGCAAATATTGAAATTATTTATTCCATCCAATCAGTAGCTAGAAAATACTTTGCAGTCATACAATTAGCTAATGTGTTTTTTTTCAATGATTGTTTCAATAACCTCTAAACTGCAGTTTACTTTCACCTCTGAAGGGACACAATTCACCTTAACCAGGATACCTATGAGGTGTCTCAACAGCCCTGCTGTTACACACAACCTTATGCACAACAGCTTAACCATATCCAACTTTCCTCAGGAGCATAGGGATGACATCAAAATATTGACATCTTCCTCTAAGGAGGCTCAACCCAACTATTTAGGTCATGTGAACACAGAAGAGCTCACCAAAAGGGGAGGGACACTGCCTCAGACATAGTACAAGGCTCTGGCATCTCAGTTAAATTCTTAATATTGTCTAGAAACAGCCATTGACTCTTGCAGCACTCACAATGCTATTGCAAACCCAACATCTTTTAAGCCTTTTTGGGTTTTGGAGGCAATGTATTAATCATAAAATTTTACTGAATCTCATTTATGCTATTGTTTACAAGTTGGCCCCCTTGAATGGGGTCACCCCTGCTCCAGAAAATGCTCCAGAATCTTACCAAATGCCAGTTACACAGGCCCCCTTGTTAGTGCACTCTAAGACAATCCTTAATTGTAGAGGGTTTATCAATTTCCTTGAAGGCTTCCTGAAGTCTCTGGACTACCTATAATGGTCATCAATTGCCAGTGGCTTTTGGTGCAAGGAAGTAACATTCTTGGTCCCTGTGATGCACACCAGTAGAAGGAAAAGTACTGGTGACAAACTAGGCCCTTTTGAAGATGGAGAATCTCATAGTCCCTGAGCCTATGACCCTTCATACCCAAGTGTCCCTTATGCCTTGGATTATGAAAGGTGTACCCTGCATTTCAGCACGGCCACTGATGCCTCCTTGTGACCAGATGGAGCCACACTTGGGTCTTTTGGTGTATCACACCTGCAGAAGGTGGTAGTTTGCCCTGTCCTCAATTCCTTGCTGAATGGCATTGTTCTGGAGTAAGTCACCCCACTCTAAGACCCCATTATTTACCTGGAAAGGCCTTTAAAATCAACTGAGTAAACCTCTTATACCTTATATATAGTATCATCACCATCACAAATGATGGAACTGTGGGAAAGCTGCTGCTTTTCATCTGTTAGACATGTCTTACCTGATCCATAATCTCAGCACAATTGGGTGAACTTGAGGCAGTCATCAACAAATGTGCTGGCCAGCAATTAGCCCCATTTGAACGTTTATCTACTCATGAGCCATTGTCAATAGTCTGGCTGTCTGGATTGGCTGGTGGCAACAACAATTCCTTGTCCAAGCTCTCCTTCTTTGGAGTAAGAACTTTGGGGAGCTCTTGTCTCACAGATCCTCAAAGAATAAATGAAGGCCACACATGTCTCTGCACATCCTAAAGCCATGATACAAGGCCTCACCAAGACATTCCTATCCCCTTCAGAGTTCCAGACATTGTTGGGTGACCGAGGCACTCGTTTTACTTCTCAAAATGCACAATTCTTAGACAAGACACTTGACAAAACTTTTGCTCCTTAAGAGAAGGCTTCAGGCTCCAGGCTTCCCAGAGTGTCACAATCATTCACTGGTACAAGTTCGTTCAATTAAATGTAATATGGCCCACTCCAGTCATCCTTCTAACGTCATGAGTAAACTGCAATAGAGAATCAAACTCAGTTTTTGATATATAACTACTGACAGTTTTTAGGCCCACCACTTTTTTCTCCTCTTTTGCTGCATATCTGGGAAAGCCAATAAGAACCCCCTCCCCACTTTGGCATTGGTAGGAAGATATACCACATAAGCCCTGGTACCTGTGTAAGAGCCCTCACTCCAGCCCTGCCCTTTAATCACTGTTAAACTTCAACCCAGTTTTTCCTTGCTCTCTTCAGCCTTTTTGGACCTCCCTAGGAGCCTGCCCTGTTTGCACCAGAGAGACTTATTATGTGAAGTCATACATATTTTTGCATGTTTTTGGTGTATGTGTGGCATCGTCTGTTTCAGTATCCTAACCAAATTTTGAGTGGGGGCTCACCTTGTTCCTGGAGACAATATATAATGGCCCCAACATAATTGAAGTTTATTTCTTGCTCATTAATTTTCCAATTGGATATTTTTCATTAATGTTTAGTTTTCCTCCAAATAGTGATCTCTAGTCCCCGGCTCCTGCTTCTTTATGGTCTCCCACCACATTCTAGGACTTGATCTTCATTATCTAGGCACTGAAAGGGAATGAGAACATGAAGAAGATACTCTGTTTCTTTAATGTCTTGGTCCAGAAGATGTACTTCACCTTTGTTCTCATTCCATTGATAACACTTTCTCATGTGGCCACACTTGGATAATAGGAGATGCTGAGAAACATCGTTCTGTGAGTCTTAGCAAAAAGTCTGTACTGTTGAAGGGGAACAAGAATTTTAATAGACAGCTAATTATTTTGTCATGGGGACATAACCCATATATGGATGTTTTTGAGAATTTGAACAGAATGCCAGCCTACCTTGGCATAGGAGAGAATGTGAATATGTCAGCCTAGTCCCTAGACTATGGAATAACCATTTCTAGAGGGGAGTTGTTGGGAACAGGTATTTCAAGTATTTTAGTACCTTAATAGTTTGCTTTTCCTTGACCCTTCTCTTCTTGCTGTTTCTTCCTCTTGAGCTTCTCAGCTACTTTAATTCCAAGCAATTAATTTTGGAATTAATTTGGGGATAAATATGCTTTCTACTGAGAAAATTTTTTTATCATATCAGCTCAACCATATCAACTCAACCAGCTTCCACTCTCCCTTTTCTGTTCTTCAATTGTATTTTTTAAGATCTCATTTTACTTTATTTTTATTTTTTCATTGGTACGTTGACAATATACAGTACAATGAATAATACATTTTTCATGGGGAGTTGGTATTTTGCATATCACAGCTTAATCCTTTTTACTTCCCATTCCCCTCCCCCAGTTTTGTTTTTTGAGAGCTTAAAAAAAGTATTATGGTGGTCTGAGTCCTGATGATGCCACTCAAATTATCCTTATGGTAGGATATCTTTTGGTGATTGTTCAAATAAGAATTTTTACTGTGTTCATGCTTATGTACTGCATTTTAAGGCCATTCCATGAATCAAAATATCAATAACAAGCTAATAAAATAATATCAAGCTGGGGCTGAATGAGGGGAATCAGTGTGCCACAAGGCTTTCATACTCTCCTTTGGCATATAGATTTAACATCACTTCTGATTTAAATCTGTACAGTAGCTAAGCCCACCATGTGCTGTTTTCGTTTTTTTTTTTTTAAATCCTCCTCAGACACATCTTGCCAGGTCTATCTCTTTTTCACTTTAATACCCTTTAAATGACTGAAAATCAGATTTTCCCACTAACTGTGCCTTTTGTCCTGAATGATAAATGATGATTTCTGTCTCCTCCCCTCTCTGTCTGGGTCTGAACATTGTTCAAAATAAGCCGGCTCTTTATGCTGAGTTTTTGCTGCTGTCAGGGGATTTATGTAGGATGTGAGCTGAGCTATGGCAATTGCAGTGATTGGATAACTGCTCCTTCAGAGCTGCAGGCATAGTGCAAACCATGGTGGGGCTTTTTTTGGTTCTTCCCCAAATAGCTGCAGTTCTTGTTTGGGGATTTAAAATGTACATGTATTTCCAAGTAAAAGAAGGAATGAAAAAAAAATTCTTGGCAATTTGTGATTTGGCAAATAAAGCTTACTTCATTACACCACATGATTTGGGGTAAAATATTTAACCTTTTGGAGCCTCGATGTATTTATCTGTAAAATGTGAAACTTGGTACTGCATATGAATTTTAAGTTTCTTTCCATGCATGAAATTCCATGTTCTATATTTGAGAACTTAAATTGGTTGTCTTTAATTGCTTTTTTCTTTTGTTTAAGTGAGGAATCTGAAAGAGGGATGATATTCATTTGTACTCCATATTAAAAAAGCAAATATCATTTTCTCATAATTAAGGTATTCAGTACAGAACTTATGTTCTTTCCCTGCAGTCCCCTTCTTCTTCAGCATTCCCCCTATTGGGTATCAGCACCACATTGTCTCTCATCATCCAGCAGTCTAGAAAAAAAAAAACAAACAAAGACAGAAGCCGTGAGGTGTCTTAAGGTATAGGATTTAGCACAAACAGAATTGATGTGTCGTTTCTACCACATCATATTGGGCAAAGCAAGACACAAACCAGCCCAGATTAAAGGGTGACAAAATAGATCCCACATCTTAATGAGGCCCTGAAAAATCCTGTGGATGTATTTATCATAGTCTACATATCCTTCAAGATCAAGTTCATCTATAGCCATTCCATATTCATTAATTATCCTTTAATTCAACCATCAATTCTTCCATTTATCTAGAAAATATGTCAGGCAACTTCTGTAAGCCAGGAGCCAGGTACTGAGAACACAGAAGCAAACTTCTTATGATCCCACCACCTTATGTCCCTACTTCTTTATAATATTTATCTCATTGTGTTATAATAGGCTATTTGCATGTTTAATTCTCCTAGTATACTGTTAGTTCCTGGAAGGAAGAAATGATGTCTTGTCTCGCTTTTGTCTGGCTTCACAGAGCATTATTTTAAACCTACTAATAATTTTGTTTATTTGTTTCCTATTGTCCCTGGTGGCTAAAAGTTTCATCTATGGAAGAAGGCTGCTTTTGAATTTATGATTGTAAAGCCCATTTATTTGGTATGTTCTAATGATCTAATTTAATACCTTTATTTTTGAATAAACAGAACAACAACAGTCCAAATGCCTGTCAACTGGTGACTGGATAAAGAAGATGTGGGTTTTTTTATAAAATGAAATACTACTCAGCCATAAAAAATGAGAAACTAGAGGCGTTTATAGCTAAATGATGCACAGTGAGGCCATAGTCAATGTGAAATATATAGGACGCACATACTTAAGTGAAATAAATAGGACAGACATGTATAAATACTGAATAGTTTCTTTGGTGTGAGAAACTGAAAGTGTAAATGAGGATCAAAATGTATAATAGGTAATGTGAAATAGGCTGGTTTTTTATTTAGAAGAAAGCATTTTGATGAGACATTTGGCTATGTAAAGCCTGAACTTCTATACATTTCATAGAGAAGTTGAGGGCAAAGCAAAAGTGCAAACTTGAACATGTCTTTTTAACAACTTGTCTACCAATGTTCCTATGTCAGAAGGAAATTAAAACCCCTGAGTTAAGCCTGAGGGGAAAACCAAGCAGGCTTCTCAGTAAAAAAACAGTGATTAACACTCTTTATTCATTGGATGTCTTAATTTCATTTCTTGTAGTGAACTATTGTAACTAAGATGATCCAACAATTAGACTTCGTAAGAATTGGTTCTTTCATATCCTGGGAGAATATGGAGGAATGTTTTCAATAGTTCCATAGTTTATGTAAGCAGGCAGGTACTTTGTTTGAGAAATTCAATGTTTTTGTATTGCATTTGGCATTTTAGTTGGACTTCTTTATTTCACATCATTTTTTCTGTTTATAAAAATACATGACCCACGTTGCCTAATTCACAAATATATACGTGCACAGATATGTCTATATAGTTATGCAATACACATACATATTATAACATGGATCAATAGTTTAAAGATTTATAGTTTTTTACCATTGGAGGAGAATTGGAATTCTAATGCATAAAAAGCTGATGTACGTATATTTTTACTTAATATTAGCATGAGCACTTTCCTATATCATTAAATGTTCTCTGAGGAAACAATTCCCAGTAACGTAACATAATTTATTTTAAAAAATTCCCACTGTTGAGTAGTCTTTAGTTACTGTAACTAATGTTCCAAGGTATTTTCACGTATATAAATATTTGCATTTATCACCATTTTCTTCGGATACTTTTCTTAATGGCTAGTTACAGGGTCAAAGAGCATAATCACATAAAAGTATCTTGCCCTATACCACCCCAATGCCCTTTAGGAAGTTTACAACAATGTATGCTCTTTCAAATAATGTAGAAAATTTGATCTCTGGCCACTTTCTTCTTCTATATTGGTAATTTCATTAAAATCACTGTATTAAACTAATAATGAAAATGGCATGCTGTTGTTTTTAATTTGCCCTTTTTTTGCACTTGATTGCAGCCAAAAGGCCAAGAAGCAACTTGCCTTTTTTTGTTGTAGCTTCTCTTTCAATACATCGTGGTCTCATCTTTAGGCCCTTACAATCAGAGAAGCACAGCCTGTGTGTTTCCTTGAATAATGAGAGTTCATGCTCCTGTTTTCTGAGGTAGAACTTGACTCTTTTTCACTTGAAGTGAAGGCCAGGCACAAGATAGTTCCACGGCAACCTCTCCGAACTCACCAAATGGGATTTACTCACACAAAGCGAACAGGGCGCGATGCACTGAAGATTTTGCAGCAGAGATGGAGGGGTGAGCTTATACTGTACATCTCACTGCAAACTATGTGGCATCTTCTTTGGATGTCTTGATTATCTCCAAGCTTTGATTTTCTTTCTGTTCCCCATGGCCCAGGGTCTTCTTTCACTTCATCCATCAAGTTCTCCCTAGTCCTTGAATGTCTTTTTACTATCTCAGCCAATTAGTGCCCCTAGTTAGTTAATCAACCATGCCTTTTGACACTTTCAATCCCACCTTCACATTTCACATATAAAAGATAGGGACCTATTTATATATTTCCCCTTTAGGGGTGAGTGATTCTGGTGTAGCAGCTGCTAAGAGAAAAACATTCTTTTCTACATTGCTTCAGATGTATTATGTCCAATTATTAGTACATGTTTAAATGATATATTTCTTAGTCCAGGTTCCCAATGTTTTTGAGGTGTCCCCTCATGATTATAATTTGTCAGTCATGAGAAAAGCAGGATTGGGCAGAGGAAGGAGTTGAGCTATGATACAACCATAACAGAGGCCTCAGCCAACCCTGTGGGGAGCTATGAAATAGGCACAACCATTCAGAGTTGACCCAAATTGAGGCAAAGGAGTTATATCTTCATATTCCACACCCTACGACCAGTTCTTACAAGGGACTGACCTTGAGGGAGTGAGTGGAATTTTGTGAATTTCCTGCCTACCAAGAGCAAAAGGGGAGGAGGGGCTCAGCTTCTGACCTTTAGCTGCCAATATTCTCAGCAATAAGAGAATAAATGCCTTAACGCTGAAGGGAGATCTGGATGATTTTCTCAGGCACTTAATTATTTCTGAGATATGCTTATATTGCAAATCTTTTTGAATCTTGGTTGTGCCTAAGAAGCCTGGCTTGGGGGTGTAGCTCAGTGGTAGAGTGCTTGCCTAGCATGCAGAAGGCCATTAATTCAATCCTTAGCAGTGCAACAAAGAAAGAAGTTAAGGCTGGAGGTGTGTTTGAGGTGTGACATCAGAGTGCAAGCTTCAGAATTAGATGGAGATTGGGTTGGAATACTAGCGGTGGCCATTTTATCTGTATAGTCTTTTACACATCATTTATATTCTCCAAACCTTTGCTTTTCATCTGTTACAAACAATGCCTTTCACCTAAGGGTTACTAAGAGAATTGAAAGAAAACCACTACTATCAGATACATGGCACAGTGCCTTCTGACACTTTGTTGATGCTCTCTTCGTGTTACCTTCTTTTTTTCTTCTTTTTTCTCCACCCTCAGAAGCATTTTTTTCCATAAGTTTCCTTCCTTTTACCAATGTGGAGACTGCATACACTTAGTGTTCTTAAATAGTTCTTCAAGAACTTAGAAGACTGTGTTGTAAAATTAGGAACTTAGACTATATAATCTTAAAGTTTAATTTCAACATTTTAAAGTTCTGTTCTAACATTCTGTGATTCAATGCATTGGAGCACACCACACAATTAATTTTTATCTAATTAGTATTCTCACTATCATCACCTTGGTTTTAATGAGCTACATTGGTTATCCTGGCACTCTGTGTATTCAGATGTTTCTGGTAATTAGAGGAATTACATGAAGAGAGTCTTTTGGGACAGTTTCAGCATCAATGGCACCAAAATGATATTCCTCTATTGCCAGCTTCTTAAGGAACCACTGATTCTGTATCTTTTTAAAAAGGTATTCTTCCTGCTGAATGATGAACACAAATGAAAATAATTAGGTATTTCACACACATTACTTTTCCTAAGTAGATTGTTTGCAGGGGTGGTATTTTCATATTTCTTACAGGGCCAAGTTCTTATTGATTGATTAGGCCTAAAATCCCTGTGACCAACCATCACCATGAGAATAGTGTGCCTACACATACACTACACACACACACACACACACACACACACACACCATACAAACACACAAACCCATCAATTCACATTATAATAGTTGAGTCAATTAACTGCTGTGAGCACTAATTGACCCTAAAGATGGTCTGGGAATCACTTTGTATATTGTGGACTTCCAAAATATCTCAAATCAGTCTTCTTGGCTGCCATAACAACATAGCACATATTGGGTGGCTTAAACAAGAGAAATTGATTTTCTCACAGTTTTGGAGGCTGAAGAAGCTTCTTCTTGTAGTTTGTAGATGAGCACCTTCTTACTGCGCTATCACATGGCTTTTCTTTCATGCATGGGCACAATGCACATGTGGGGGGAGATAGAGAGAGAGAGAGAGAGAGAGAGAGATCACTCGTGTTTTTTCCTCTTTGATATGTATACCAGTCTTATGACTTTATTTTACCTTAATTACTTTCCTAAATGCCCAAGCTGCAAATACTTTCACATTGAGGGTTAGGACTTCAACATATGAATTGAGGTGGGGGACAGAGTGTAAGTACATAACAATCTGTAAGTTTGGATTTGGCTCTTGTGGAATTATCCAGGTATTAGGTAATAAGTTAGGTGAATTATTTGTTGTGGTAATCCTTTAACTATTTTAGAGTTAACTACACTTAACTGCATACATCCAAAGTGATGAGACTTATCCTTCAAGAATAGTAGGTGTACACAATGAAGGTGCTCCCTCATTGTCAAAAGGAAGAAAATGTTTGCAGATCTTTTACGAGGCCTACAGCATGAGAACCTGGTAAATTTGGCTATTTTCAGTTGGAGATTTTTTTTCCCCATTAAGTTTATTGGTACATTTTCAGTATAAAATAGTTACATTCACCATTGGGATCTTGTACCATTACATGAGTCTCTTGGTTCTTATTTTTTTCCCCTTCCCTTGCCCTCCCTTCACCCCCTCCACCCTTCCCTATTTGCAAAGACCTTGTTTCCATTTTTT
>NW_004624762.1:13548524-13563519 GCF_000247695.1 Heterocephalus glaber | reverse complement strand
GAGTCCAGGTGGTTGAGTATCAGATTGTTCCATCTTGTTTCCCTTTGGGGTTGCTGTAGGTGATCTGGATCTCTGTTTCTGAGGCTTGTTTATGTGTTTTCTCATTTCCACGGGGAGGGGCTGTTCTTCTGGCACCCATGTGGCTCACCTTCTCTTCCCTAGGAGCCTAGGATGGCAGCGGGGGAGCTTCCTTCCGGGTGCTACTACCGGCTGAGCTTCTTTGCCCTAGGAGCCTGGGATGGAGGTGGGGAGCTTCCTTCCGGGTGCCGGAGATTTCTTTTTTAATGGTTACTTGTGAGGTGTTTTAAGTCATCTTTTAGTTCTTATTTTCTGTCAGATTTCCTTTGTATTTCAAACTTTTCTGAGTACTGATTTGCTATGTTATGACTGTTTTTCAGAGATGAAGCTTTTCTGTTTCATTTAGGTTGAAAAGTTGCTGTTTGAAGCTGTTTTCTGTGAATTTTGCCTCCTCCTTCAGAGCAAAAAAGTTTTGTTTATTTATTTTCAAGGGAACTGTTTCTCAGAAAAATGATTCCCTACAGATTTGTGATGGTTTGAATATATCTATAAACAAGGCCATTTCCTCAGAACTGCCATTGTTACTTAAAAGAATTCTTTTATTTGTCTCCATTCAAACCTATATTTGAAAATAATTGACTTTTGTCTTAACTATTAAAATCTCACTATAAGCGATGTTCACTCATTTCCAACCCCTCAGAAAATTTGACAGTAGGTGTCCACAGCTGTGTAAGATTGCCTATTTTGAGCTTTATTTGATGTTTTCCATTTCAGTTTGTATAATGCTGGATAGCAAAGAAGAAAAGATGTTTGCACTTGATTCCCAATTCTTCCCTCATATAAGGACTTCTCCTAAGTGTTAGGATATTTCCACCACAAAGGATTCTTGAGAAAAAATTCACGCCCATCATGCTTTTGGTTGCATTACCAATTGCCCACTATCTGGAGCAAAATGGAGTCTTTTAAGCCAGAACTGCTCAAAGTGAGGTGTAGTCTATCTGGCTGGTGAGCTATTTGCTGGTAGTTCATGGTGAGATAAGTTAAAAATTGAAAGTAAGTACTTAAACACTTTCATAGCAAAGATACCCAAATGCATATTCACTGAAATCATCTTGAATGGGCTGTATACCTGTACTGTCAGTATGGTAGCTACTAGCTGCATGTGGCTACTTAGCACTTGAAATTTGGCTAGTCTTAGTTGAGAAATCTGTAAACATTACTTGCACACTGCATACCAAAGGCTTAGTATGATAAAATAAGCATAAGTATCTCATTAGTAATGTTTTATATCTTGCTACGATAATATTTTTCATATATTTGGTTACATAAAATATTAAAATTCAGGTCACTTGTTTCTTTTTACTTTCCCCTCTTTGAAATAGGCTTTTTTTGGAGTAGTTTTAGGTTCATAGAAAAATTGAGCAGAAAGTGGAGAGAGTTCCCATGTATGTACTGCCTTCCACTTCCGCCACTGTCAACATCTGGCCTGAGTGTCACATTTGTTACAACTGATGAACTTAGAGTGACACATTATTTTTGCCCAAAGTTAGAGTTTACATTAGAGTTCATTGGCATTGTACATGCTGTGGGTTTTCTTAAATGTATAATGACACGTATTTATCATAACTATATCATTCAGAGTAGCTTCACTCCCCTAAAAATCCTGTGTTCTGCCTATTCATCTCTCCATCACCCTGACTCCTGGCAAACGCTGACCTTTTTTACTGTCTCAAATTGTCTTTTCCAGAATGTCATGCAGTTGGAATCATAGAGTATGTAGCCTTTTCAAATTGGGTTTTATCACTTAGTAACACACATTCCAACTTCCTCCATGTCTTTTCATGACTTAATAGCTCATTTCCTTTAAGCATTGACTAATATAAGAGGTGTGTACTTCAATCTCATTGTCATTTTATATTACATTTTCCTAATGAGGATAACAAGCATTTTTTCATATCCCTATATGCTACTGTGTTTCTTCTTTGGAGAGTTGCTTATTCATGTCTTTTGCCCATTTTTATATCAGATTGTTATTTTCTTATTAAATTTTGAGGACTCTATGTTTTTGATAAATTCTGTACATATATATTTTTTTGCAAATATTTCTCTTAATCTTGGCTTGTCTGTTCATTCTCTTGGCAGTGTCTTTTGCAGAGCTTGAGGTCCAGTTCTGTCTTTTTGAAGCTGCCTCATCTTGAGCTAGCCCTTCTCTTGTATGACTTCTCATAGTACTTTATTCTTTATTACATCTGAACATTTACTTGGTCATATCGTAAATGTGGTTCAGTAGGCCTTCCTAATTTCATTAAGTTTATTGGTACATTTTAGTTATACAATATGATGACATTCATCATTGGGAATTTGTGCCTTTACATGATATATCTTGGTTCTTATTTTTTCCCCATTCCCCTGCCCTCACTTCAACCCCTCCACCCCTTCCTATTTACAAAGACTTTGTTTCCATTTCTTATATTTTTTTCTTTTCCATTCTTTCCTTTCCCCTACCTCTCCCACTTCCCCTTCCCCTTTGGACCTTTTCTTTTTACTTCACATTATCTATTATGCATTTTGATCCTTATTTACACTTTCAGTTTCTCACACCAGAGAAACTATTCAGTATTTACACATGTGTGTGCTATTTATTTCACTTAAGAGTTAGGCTTTCCTAATTTGAAGCCCCCTATAGTTCAACAAATTTGCTTAATTCATTTTCATGGTAGTGTTTAGGTAATTGAGTACACAATGTAACATTTTCCAATATTCTCAGATTGGAGCTGCAATGAATTTTTTTTTTTTGGTACCGGGGATCAAACTCGGGACCTTGCGCTAGTGTGGCAGGCGCTGGAACCACTGAGCTAAATCCCCGGCCCGCAATGAAGTTTTAAAAGTCAACCACATATTCTGACTGACCAGCATTGATAATCCAATCAATAAATATTTTTTGGTTACTTCCTTTGAAAAATGCTGTTCTGGTTACTTTGGAGGTAATGTGGTTCCTTCTGTTTAAAAAAGCCTTATCAGTTATCATTTTCTGTCACTCATCCTCTATGCCCCTTCTTGTGTGTGGAGAAGTCACCATTTTTAGTCTTGGTTGTAGAAAGGGTCCACTGCCCACTCAAAAACTTAAAATGCGAGACACACACTTTCCCAGCTTCCCTTGCAGTGAGAGCATGCTCAAATGACTGAAGATCAATGAATTACACACATACACTTCTTCCACAATGGACCCATGCATATTGGCTCAAAGAATCAGGCACTGTAGTGAACCCTTGGCTTCCCAGAGAGCAGGGTGCAGTGGCAGCATCTGGCACTTTGGGTCATTAGCAGCAAAATCCTTTGTGGCCTGTAGAGGGAATTGGGGTTTTGTTCTGTGCCAGGTTCTTTGGACCTTCTGGCATTTCTGTGAACCATCTAATATCCTTTTGATAAATTCCCTTTTGGTATAAATCAGTCAGAGTTGGTTTGTGTTGCTGACAACTAAATATACTGACTGATTCAAGATAATAAATGCATGAAAAATAAAGTAACAATTCAATATTTCAGTATAGAAAGTGTCACAAAAGCAATAGATTCACTGTAAAATGGCCTTGTGGGAAATACATTATTATTGAAGAGGTAATGGTCTTAGTTTGTTGCTGCAATAATCTGAGAGTCTTTGAGGAGGAGGTGGCCTTGCCTCAGGCTTGGAGAGTGGCTGGTGGTGGCTGTGGTGAGAAATATGAAAGAACTACAAGATGTGCATCTAGCCATGAAGCTGATTCAAACCTAAGGAATCTACAGACAATATCAAAATTGAAAAGTCCAACACATAACTGAAAGGAGGTTTGCTGGATTTTGCAAGTAAAAATAAGGATGTACAGTTAAACTTGAATTTCAGGTAACACATAATTATTTAGTGTATATCTCAAATATAAATTTTTGCAATTTTATAATTTGTTATATAATTTAGAAATTTATAATTTTAGCCTAATTGTACCCTTATTTTATCTGATAATCCTATCTGAAGGAGGATGGAACATTTCACCAGAATTAACAAGCAAATCATTCCAGGTGTAGTGAGTTTCGAGCTCAGCTTTAAAGGAAGTTTGGGACACAAGAGAAATGATGATGACAGAAATAAAGAAACTAATTAATTAAATTCCTACTGTTTTCTGAATGCTCTAGTAGGCACTTGTGGTGGATTCATTAATGGTCAACTTGAGTGGGAGCACCCAGCTAAATTCAGTCAGTGTGGTTCTGCGTGTGGAAGACCTACCTGAGGATTGTTGTCTGGACAGTATAGAAAGAGAACAGGCAGGAAGGATTTCATGCTGATTTACCTCGAGAAGCTTGGCTGTTTTCCTTCCTTGAGGAAGCTTCAGCTGTTCTTGTCAGAGGCTCTTGGGTCCTTGCTGTGGCCAAGGATGGCTGTTGTTCTCTTTGGGGGAGATCTAGTCTTTGCTTTTGTCTTGAGCGTTGTCTTCTGGCTCCAGTGCGGATCCTTCAGCCCTTCTGATACAGACCCTTCAACATTTTGGCACAGATTCTCCAGCCTCTAGCACCAGCCCTTGAGTTTTCCAGAACAGACCCTTCAGTCTTCTGTCTCAGATTCCTTGGCCTCCTGATAGGAACAGCAGGAGACATTGCTGTGGGCTCTAGGCCTTTGGCTGGACTCATGTGGGACACTGCCATGGGATCGAGGCCCTAGGCTGAATTCTTCGGATCTCTAGCTCAGACAGATCTTTTGACTTTTTAGATGAATATTGTAAGGTAATCTTATAAATTTGTGTCCTGCATTAAATCTATGCCCTTCCAAACCACAAACTACACTTTAATGTATTTTTGATTCATTTTAATCTCAGACTAATACTGTGAAGTAGGTATAATTAACTTTTTTTCAATATAAGTCAAGAAATTAATACTCAGAAGTTCAATAACTTGTCCAAGGTCACATAACCAGTGAAGGGTAGAAGCCAGATTCATATTAGGGGGGCTTCCTGAAAAGTCCAAAATCATCAAGAAGAAAGAATACCCAGATGAAGGATGACAACCAGTCTTTTCTGTTTACAGTGGGGGTTAGTCTTATGTGTGTGTAGACAAGAAAAGTTAGCTCTGAAAGTCAAGATGTGTCTGGGTTTGATTCAGTGTGCAAGTTATTTTGGATATGAGACATAAACTTGAGCAGGAAGAATGTAGAGGCAGGGAAATGGATTAGAAGATTATTTCTAGTAATTTCCATTTGGGTTGATGTGGACTTGATCTAGGGTGGAAATTCAGAAGGAGTAGGGAATGGATGTTCAATGCTGACAAATCTTAATCTTGGTAATGAGCAGCCTACAAAGAGACTTTGAAAATGAGAGCAATGAATTTACTTTTAGATACATTGTTTGTAGGATTTCATGAGGCACGTGTACTAAAATAACTGGCAATGTGAGCCTAGAGAAATTTTGGGTGATGTCAGTTACAAGGTAGAGCACAAGCTATGCAAGAGGAGCACACCCTGGAGGAAGAATGAGAAGAGGAAAGAGGAAGGCCAAGGCCCAGGACTTGGGAGAGCAGGTAGAGGTAGGCCTACAGAAAGTGAAGAAAAGAGGTTGAGGGGTAGGACAAGGAGGTGAGAGACACAGGCAAGTGGCCTGTGGAGCTGAGAGAAGCAGGGAGGGCTGAGTAACCTGGTTAGGGAGGCAAGCCCATGACTGGGCCTCACTCATCTATGTGAGTCAACCTGTCTAGATGATGTCCTTTCCAGCTCTGTAGAAAGTCAAATCCATATTCTGTAGTGTGGCACTAGTTTAAGTGGAAGACAGATATAGTGGAAGGATTGGAGGTATCAGTGTAGAACTTTTGGACAAAACTCTAAGCCCAAAAGCTTCAGTGTGTTCTTGTTTTAAGACAAAGTGGCACCAGGTCCAGGGGATCAGGCCTATAATCTCAGCTACTCATGAGGTAGGAGGATCACAAATTCAAGACCAGCCTGGGCTACATAGCATGACTCTGTCTCAAAAAAAAATTAAAAAGGACTGGGAAATGTAGCTTAGTGGTAGAGCACTCCTGGGTTCAATCCCCCAAACTGCAGAAATAGAAACAAAAACAAAAAACAAGGTGACACAATATGCTAGTTTCAGGGTTTTTGCAGCTGGTGCTTGACAGTGTGGTTATCTTTAGAGAAAATTAAACAAGAACCATTTACATTCCCTAAGTAGGTGGAAAGTGATCTAAAATTATATTTTTTTCTTGATCTGTGCCAAATTCTTTGGCTGATCACTTAAATATTTTGATCTGATGCTTTCTATTGGATCCTGTAGTCTCATAACTGATGTGTTCAAAATTCCAGATGTAGAATTTGCCCCTCAATGTGAATTCAACACAGATACTCTAGTTTCCCAGGAAGAGAGAGACCTGTCAGTTTTGATGAAAAACAAAACCACTGGTGCATTTAGGAGAACAAGTGCCCATCTTGATTCTAAGCTGCTTCTACTCATTATATCTTTTGGAGAACAAAGTGGTTCAGCATTAAATTGCAATGCCCAAGTCATCTCTGCTAGTAGAAGAGCCCAGGAGTCCATTTGCTTCTGACCTGAGCTTCAATTACCCTCTTCCTAAGGATTGTTCAGACTTCTCCCTACTTCTTGTTCCATCTTGTTCATGATTCTTAAATAAGCTTTTCCTAAAATGTCACTCTTACCCAATGGCTCCTTCACCTGTCTTCCAAGATGCCTTCCCCTGGATTGATTCTAGCCTACTTGCTAGGCACATCTCCTATCTGTCCTCTTTGTTCCATCCAAATGCAATTATCCTGGGTCAACTCTAGGCTTTCTGGACCTCTACTCATACCATTTCTTCCACCTCGAATGGCCTCTTTGAACTCTGTTGTTACTTTATTTGATTTATTGGAACCCCACTAGATCTTAAAAGTCTAATCCAGACTTCTCTTTTCCACAAAGCCTTTTCTTGATTCTTTAACTCTCTGATACTTTTACTGCTATCTTCTCTTATTGTTTCTGGTATGTGTGTTCTCTGTCCTATTAGATTTTAAATGTCATGAGGGCAAGGACCATGTTTTATTCATCTCTGCATCAGTCCACATTCATCCAGTTAATTTAACAAAGATTAATTGAGTGCCAGAGACTGCACTCAGCACCAGCGCTCTTAAAATGAATGGTACATGTCCTTCACTGTCAAAAGAGCTAACAGGCTAGGATAGGAAAGTGGCTGGGGTAAAGAAGTGTGTGGCTCAAACATCAGGGAGTGATGAATAAATGACTGTACAAAGAAAACATATATCCCCAGCCTATTCCCCCAAAATGTTCAGAAATTAGTTTTGCAGGCCAAAAATGAATTAGGTAATGGTGGGAAGTGCTCTTTGTGTCCCTCTTAGGGGCAATGGAATGGTTTAGGAAAGGGCAGATAAACTATAGAATCAGCTTTCTCTGAGTTTAGATTCTGTCTATGCTGATTTATAGTTATATGACCTTACATTAGTTAATTTTTAATCTTATATATAACATAGATAATATCCAACTAATAGGATAGTTCTAAGATTAGATGGGATAACACTTACACAGTGCCTAGTGCATGTTTGGAACTTTTTAGAAGCTTGGTAAATGATGTGTTTCTTCCTAATACCTCTGCTTTTAAAAAGGAAAGAATTTGGACCAAGAGTTCTCTTGGTCTATACTGGAACAATCTGTGTTGAGAGGAGTTTGATCCTCTCTATGCCATTTTCTAATGGGAAAAATCTAAAATTTCTTTCCATTACTTTTTAATTTCCATACTGCTATGATTAGATCAGCAATGTCCCCCAAAGCCTTGTGCATGGTTTCTGAAGGTGATTGGATCATTGGGATGCTGTGCTTATAAGTGAATTCATCCACTGGTGAATTCAGCAGCTGAATGTGCTGTTGGAAGGTGGGGCCTGGTTGGGAGAGTTATGTTACTGGGGGTGTGACCTGAAAGGGTGTATCTCCCTCTCTGGCCTCTCTTTTCTCTCTGCTTCTTGACTGCCATGATGTGAGGAGTAACTTTTCTCTGCTTAACTATTCCACCTTGCCATTTCTGCCTTGAAGCCAGCTGACTATGGACTGGAAACACGAGCCAAAATAAACCTCTCCTCTTTTCAGAGGAGTTCCTGGGTTACTGGGCTGGGGGTGGTGGTGGTGGTGGTGGTGGTGGTGGTGTGACCTGGAAGAGTACATCTCTTTCCAGAAAGAGACTAAGACACATACCCATCTCAACCTTAGATTTGGGGTGTTGCTGGGCTCAGTGGTGGGGAGAAGGCATCTAAAGGAAGACTTCTAGACAGAGTAATATTCTGAAAATAAGGATTGCTTTTAGAAGTTAGATCTCCTTTCCACTAAAATTTGTGAATTAATTGAACATAAAGAGTTTTAAAAAATAAGATATGATTTCTCAATTATATATAATTTTTTCTTATTAGAAGATTCAGTGAAAAGGTGCTGGTTATAATGCCTTGGGGGATCAACTTTTTCTTCACCCCCACCCTCAATAAATAATTGAGTACCCGATGAATGGCCAGGTGCAAACAGTGAGCAAGTAATAAGCAAAACAGGAAGGAGCACTGCCCCATGGTCCTTATAGCCTATGACAATGGAGATTGACATTGATCACATAAATATATGGATAAATATATAATGCCAAACTCTAAAAAGAACTGAAAATGAAGTACAGGAAGCTCTGAAGCCTATTCCAGACTGCAGAGCGACTCATAAGACTTTCTAGAGAAGGGAGAAGTAGAGTTGCTTTGGATTTGTGGGTGGACAGTGATGTTGAAGTGAAGGGAGTGGGGTGGACATAGGCATACCAGGGGAAGGAGATGACTTGTGGGTGCATCCTGAGGCTGGCAGGAGTATCCACTGACCTTGGAATGGAAAGGAGAGCAAGAAATTGGGTTAAAGAGGTTGACAGATGCCAGATTCTATAGGGCCTGGTAAGCCATAGGAAGGCATTGATTTTATGGGAAAGGCTTGAAAGATTTTAAGTAGGTTGATGTGATCAGATTTGCATTTTGAGAAAGTTGTTTTACCTGATGTATGGATAATAGATTGGAAGGGCTAAGAATGGAAGCTAATAGAACAATTAGGGTAGACCAAGTGAGAGCCAATAGAAGCTTGGTTTGGGGACTTACTTGGTTGTGTAAGTGGAGAGATGGGAGTGGGATTGAGAGAGATTTAAGAAAGAAACCTAGTAGTACTAGGTGATGGATTCACCATGAAGGATGGAGACTGACCTGTGACCTTTTGTCTTTTCATTAGTAAAGCCCCAAGAGTCACATACACGCTGATGACAATTCTACCCATTGCCTACAATCTCAGAGATGTTCAAGGACAATTCCAAGACCCAAGAAAACACTAGGCTGAGTGTAAGAATACTTTTCCAATTGACAGTTCTGCAGTCTTCACAAGTCATTGAACTCTTCTAAACTTGAATTTTGCCATCTGCAAAATAAATGGACTGTATTAGATGTTCTCCACACATGGGCAACATACAATCCTCTGTTTTTTCTTTACAGAAAAATAAATTTTGGATTTTATATATTAACACTACATTTGTGGAACACTTTTAATACTGTATGTATTGTTTTCGTATTAATGATTACATAGATTTGCATAACCACCTGATGAACTTTTAAGTTATTCTCCCCAGTGGCCAGATGAAGATACTGAGACCCAGAGAAATTAGGAAATTTATAATTGGCAAAATTAGGTCTTAAGTTTCCTAATTTCTTGTATGACCACTTTCTGTTAAAATTCTGTACTTTCTCTTGAACATTTATGTACATTTTTATTCTTTTCTTTTCCTTGACATTCCATTATTTTAAAATATTTTATCCAGGGAGGCAGGGTGAGGCAGTGTAATTCATTTTGGCACTTCTGATATTTGGCTTTAAACTGCAAACTTGTTTGAAGCTTGGGACATCTTTATGATTACTTTTGCCACTCCTGACCCAATTACCAAAAATAATTAATAATTTGGGCAAATTCCAAGTGTAATACAGGGAAAAAGTAAGCAGAAACAGAGGACATGAAAGACTGGCCTGATTAAGAAGATTGTTATTCTAGTGGTTTTCAACTTTTTTACAAGTGGCCTTGGTTTTAAAACAATCTTCTAAATGGTAATAGGTATTGGAGCTGGTCATTTATGAACCCTATTGAATACATTAGGCATTTCAAATGAGATTCAGCTCCAAAGAAAAATCCAACCCAACAAATAGCTGTTATTTTGGTGCAGTCTTTCCCTCCTGCTTAACTAGGCTGAACAGGTATTAAGAAGGTTATTTGTTCCTATTCAACAAACAAATACAAATTGTTAGTCAGACATGATTATTTATCTCATGTTCCTGCTTCCTACATTTTCTGTTCTAGACAGTTCTGGCTTTCTAAGTAAAAGGCACTGATTCAAGAATAAATCAATACATTTCAGTAATGACTCTCAATGTGCGTGGTCTCAATTCCCTAATCAAAAGACATAGATTGGCAGAATGGATCAAGAAAAAAAAATTAATGGTATGCTGTATACAAAAGATACATTTAATTCAAAAAGAAATTAATAGACCAAACTAGAGAAACAGAGAGAACAAGGCCCAGAAAGGCCTAGAAATCCCAAACATTTCATGGACTTAGAAACTTAAACAGTCCCTAAACCAAAAGGATCTTTGCCCCATGTTTCATTGTTTACTGTTGTATAACAATTCTAAAACATGGTATTCTAAAATAACAACAAATTTATTATATCTCATGATTTTGTAGATTACAAATATGGTATAGCTTTATCCTGACCAATTCTGCTGTCCCATGTGGTGCTGACTGGTGTCATTTCGTAGTATTCAGTTAATGGTGCACCTGGACTGGGACATCCAAGAGGGCTTTAGTCACATATATGGCATTCTAGTGGGGATAACTGGAAGGCCATTCAAGTAGCCATAGATTTTTTGCCCAGTCTCAGCAACACAGTTGAACTTCTTGAATGACAGTTCAATTCTTCAAGAAACCAATTTGGAAGTGGCTGGATTTCTTAAAGGCTGGGCCCAGAAGTACCACGGAATCACTTCTGTCATTTTGTTACTCAAAAGAGTCATAGTACAGGCCAGATGCAAGAACTGGAGGAACAGACCTCACTTCTCAATGGGACACGTGGCAAATAATTTGTAGCCATCTTTAACTCACCACATATTTAGATTTATAATTCTTTCATTCCTTCAGCTCCAGCACTTTTTTGTACATGCTAGACAAGTGCTCTACTGTTGAGCTACAACGTGAGCCCTCAGCACTAGTATTGTTCCAGCTCCCTCTAATTTTCCTGGTCTGACGGATCCAGAGTTGGGACCCATTTATGAAAAGTCTTTTTCCTTATTACCAGTCTTCAGGGACAATCTGCTCAGGTACCTTGAGCCTCTGGGCATATCTTTCTCCTCTGGATGTTGTTATACTTCCTTAAAGTATCTTGTTCTCAACAGGCTCTTGAGCTACTGGAAGAGTATGGTGCACTTTCAAGAGAAGTAATCCTAATGAATCTCTTGCACATATATTATATATTAGTAAATTTCTTGTTGGCAAATTTTCAGGCTGTGAAAGAAACCCCAGAAAAAATGAATCCAGGAAGTATCTCGGGCAAATCACATTTGGGTATAAAGTTCCACTCACGTTGGTCTTACTTTAGTTCTTCAAACACACCAGATTCTTTACCAGTATAAGAATTTTGTGTGTGCCTTTTTCCCTGCCTGGAACAGCTTGTCTTTCCTGCTGCTGCACTAATTTACACTTAATCAAGGATTGAATTCTGAACTGTGTTCACTCACAAAGGCCTGTGCTCAGTTCTTTGTCTAAATTAGTCTCTCTATGCTTTGATTATCTAGCCCTTATTTTCCTTCATACTGCACGTTGCAATTTGTAATTCAATATTTATTTTCGTGTTTTATTTATTTCCATGTCATTTGCCTTCCCCATGGGATGTAACTTTCTTGAGGGTAGAGATCATCTAGTCTACTCATTACTCTATGGGCTCACCAAATATTTGTTAAATGACTGAAAGGATGTGTCTGTATGTGCTTGTGCCTGAGAGACAGAGAGAGATGGGGGGGAGGGAGAGAGAGAATCATGTAAGCAGGCTGATTTACCTCCAGTGGTGCCACTGGGGTCAGCTGTAAGACCTGTTTGTGCTTTTTTTTTTTTTTTTTGGTACCGGGGCTCAAACTCGGGTCTTTGCACTTGCGTAGCAGGTGGCGAAACCACTGAGCTAAATACCCGGCCCTGTTTGTGCTTTTTATAGCAGTTCTCCTATGTCCATTACTTTAAATGCTCAAAAACAATATTTTAGAGGTAGTCTTATGTTAATGGCAGTAGACTGTGTGACCTTAGAGGAGGAGGTTATTCTCATGGATGAAGGTCAGCCTGGAATGGACCTCTTATCTGGACCCACACTCACAGAGGATTATTGAAGATATAATTCAAGAAAGGACAGAAAAAAATCTGGAGGTCACTCTGAATACCTTTTATTTTCTTTCATAGTATTATGATTTTTAGCTGAGCATGTGCTATTTGGAATAATAAATACACTTCTCAACCTCCCTTGTAGCTAGGTGGCTATGGGTCTACTATATTCTGCCCAACAGGATATAAAGAGAAAGATTGCATAACTTTTTACGCCATCCCACTGTCTATACTGTTTCCTATTATCCAGATACTGTCATCTGGGCCATAAAGACAAGGCCAGATCCCTAGGATGGAGAAGTGAGTTGGAAGGAATTTGAGTCGCTGAGGATTTTGTGAGCAAAGCTTTCATATTAATTTTGGTCAACATTTCTCTAAACTTTAAAAAGTGAAGCATTTTCTTTATGGATTTTTTTCCATTTCTGGTAAAGCTAAATTTAATGGGCCCAGCAGTATCTCTGGCATTAGATGATGTGAGACCAGTACCCAGAAATGTGATAAAACACAGGTTACATGATTCCAGTGGTAGGACAGAACGTGTGTCATTGACCACAGGCTGCATAGTCTTCTTTAAAGTATCTACAAAGGTGAGTTTTGAATTGGGGAAATGAATCCTTATTTTAGGCTCTCCTGTCTTGACTATTACAAAAGATTTGGAAAATTTTCCCACTCCTAGAGAGTTTCTGATTTCACCAGTGACTTCTGCAATATCTTAAGGCACAAATTGATTCCTTTATTACTTTTAGAAAGTTCACCTGCCAGATTATACTGATTTCCTGAAGTCATTTTGGACAAAGGAAAGGTCACGTTATTTTTTCAGTAAAGATATGTTTTTCTTCCTGTATCACTTGCCTGGCTTTCTTTTTTTTTCAGCTTTTATTTTGTGATAAATGTCTTAAATAAGACATTTTCCCAAGATATTTAAAGCAGTAATACTGAGCCTTTGTACAACCTTTCATCTCCAGAGTCTTCTACAATGGGTACTGAAGTCAGAAAACTTCCTGCAAAGGCCATTGGTGATACAAGTGAGTATGGAGAGTTTTGAGTTCATGGACTATTAGATCCAATTTTAAAAGTAACCACAAAAAAGATAATTAAGATTCTGGTTGCATATTGTGCAGGAATCTGTGCTTGGTGCTCATAAAAAGAACTCTGGAACCTGAAAACTGTCATCTAGTACAAATCCTCACATGGATATGCCTCTGAGCAATGGGCATAGAAGGTAGCATCCCTATCATAAATGCCCCTTTTCTGGTTGTTTACATTTACTTTCTCTTCTTTTTTCTGTCTTTTCCTTTTTCTTAAGCCTATCTTAACAAATGTTTCTCTGTTGACTGGCAGAGGTACCTTCTCCCATGATCATGGACTGGATTTCTCTAGAATGGACCCTGAGATGAGGGTTTGAATGCAAGTGTATGTGACATTTCTTAAATGTCTAAGTGAGCTCAATGCCACTGGGGACCTCTGGAAGACAGTGAATAAAATGACTCAGAGTTTTCCTACTTAGCATAGAGGAGCTAGATTATTTCTTATAAAAAAAACTAAAAGGAAAAGAAGTGTGTTTGTGGACAACTCATTTTTATAAGCCTTGTAAAACTGTTAGATTTACCAAGGCAGGCTTTATGTACATATATAACTAATAAAAATAATCTATTGGGATTACTAACAAGAATTACATCTATTTGCCTAAGTTAAACAGATAATATGATAGTAGAGACATACTCTGTTCTACCTTCCTAGTATTTATTATTATTTTAAATTTGAACAAAGTGCATTTCTGAGCACCCATTGAGTATGTGGCATTAAATTAGACACTGTGAGCTCAGAGGAAGGGCCACTGAACCACTGCTCCCAGGGTAGAGGAAGTGAGCCGTGTGGGCACCAGTAGCACACACACACCCTGCCCCTGCCCCCCGTCGAAATAAAAGACACCTAAATAAGTCTCAAAACCAGACTTCCAGATCACCTACAGCAACCCCAAAGGGAAGTAAGATAGAACACTCTGAAACTCAACCACCTGGACTCCATGAACTGGCAACAAAAGAGGATCTGGAAAAAATGAAATCAGAAATAATTTCTCAGATAACAGCAGAGATTATGCTCAAAGTGCAAGACATGATTAATAAATCTAGAGAGGAGCTGAGGAATATGATGGAATCCCAACATAAGAAACAAATGGAATTCATACAACAGATGCAAGCAGATTTCCAGGAGATCAAAAACTCCATTGAAAGCCTACACAGCAAAATGAACCAATGTGAGGACAGAATTTTTCAGATATAGAAGATAAGATTGCAATTAGTGACCAGGAAAAGAAAAATTTCTTTAAAATAGTAGGGGACCATGAGAAAGCAATCCAGCAGCTGCTAGATGATGCAAAGAAGAATAACATAAGACTGATTGGAGTCAACAAAAAAACAGGAGAGTGCAGACAACATAAAAAAACTGTTCACAGAAGTAATGGCAGAAAATTTCCCAAGCAGGGAAAAGAACTTGACATACAGATAAGAGAGGCATATAGGACTCCAACTAGCCTTGATCAAAAAAAAAAA
>NW_004624762.1:13528275-13544099 GCF_000247695.1 Heterocephalus glaber | reverse complement strand
GCAAATTTCCAATGATGAATGTCATTATATTGTATACCTAAAATGTACAAATAAAATAATATTTTAAAAAAGTAAATTAGACACTGGCAGGAAAAAAAGTTATTTAGAAGACAGAGGAACTTTAGTCCCAGCCTTCTAGGATTCATAATGGAGCAGGGAGAAAAATCATGTTCTAAAAAGTGTAGCGATTAATTCTACAGTTTATTCGAAATCAATTAGAAATTGCACTTAAGGTTATATTGGAAGGCAGTGTAAGGCAATGCTATGCAGGATGTACATGGTAATGCTAAAGGAATGATGCACAGGGAAATAACACTGTAGAGTATGTAAGTGCAAACAAAGTGAATGCATTATAATGGCTACAACTCACTAGGCGTTAGGACTTTTCCATGTCCATTACAATCTTATGGGACCACTGTTGTGTGTGTGGACTGTCACTGACCAAAACGTTGTTTTGAGGTATGGCTGTTTCTGATGGGAAGGACATGGCTTTCAGAAAGGAAAGAAGGATGGAAGTGTAGACAGGTGAAGTGGTCTGAGTAAGGTCATGGTGGTGTTGTTTAGGTATGAAGTTGCAGTGGGAAAGAGGTGAAATTAATCAGGTAAGACCAAGTGATGAAGGGTCAGGTGAGCCTACATAATAGAGTAGCCTGAGAGCCAGGCAGAGGTCCAGGAACTGGATTCAGTTTGAAAAGTTAGGAAAAAGACAGTTCAAAAGACAGTTAAATTTTCTTGGTTAGTACAAGATGAAATTATTTTTTGAGGTATAATTTACATAAACTAAGATAGTCAAGTCAATTATAAGTGTGCAGTTTGATGACTTTTAACAAATGTACACTCATGTAACTACCACTCAGAAAAAGACATGGGACATTTCCATCAAACAATAAGTGCCCCATATGCAGTCTCTCAGTAATAATTGCCCTCTCCTTACCTCTTAATTACTGTTTTTTCCTTTTACTTACCAGCTTTTATTGACTTCTTTTCTTTTTTATTGATTTTTATTAATACATGTTTGCAGTACATAATGATTGCATTCACTGTAGGGGATTGGAACAGGTACATAACACCTCTCAATTGCCTTCTTGCCCCTACCTCTTTTGTTTTTTCAGCATCAGTTTCATTTGTTTATTTTATAAGATCTTATAAAGTTAATTATCATATAAACAGATTGAAAACCAGACTAATAGGCCAAAGAACATATAAAACATGTAAGAAAATTGCACTAAATCAAGGCACACCTTTAGATACATTGTCTATGCTGGATTATAATACCTTTTTCTCTCTTTTTTCCTATTAGCTGTCTTTTTTTTTTTTTGGTACTGGGGATCGAACTCGGGACCTTGCGCTTGCGAGGCAGGCACTGGAACCATTGAGCTAAATCCCTGGCCCTATTACCTGTCTTTTATTTTCATATATATCTATATCTATCTGTATATTGAGTTTTTCATATAAGAAAAACCATGTGATATTTAAGCTTGCGTGTGTTACTTCGCTTAATATTGTGATTTCAAAGTGCATCCATTTTCCTATAAATGACTCAAGTTTATCCTTTTATATGTCAGAATAGTACTCCATTGTGCATAAATACCACTCTTCAATGTAATTATCTGTTGCTGGACATATAGGCTGTTTCCAAGATTTAGCTATCATGAATGGCACTACTATAAACATGGATACACACACATCACTGCTGTGTGATGTCTCTAACTCTTTTGAGAAGATACTTAGAAGGGAAATAGCTAGGTCAAATGGAATTTCTGCTTTTAGTTTTTTGAGGAATTTCCATCCTGATTTCCATAATGGTTGTATCAGTTTATAATCTCACCAACAGTGGAGAAGGGTTCCTTTCTCCCCACAGCCTCACCAGGATTTGTTACTGATTGATTTCTTGATGGTAGCCATTCTTTCTGGAGCAAGATGGAATCTCAGTGTTATTTTCATTTGCATTTCTCAAATGCCAGCATGTTGAGCATTTTTTTCATGTATTTATTGGCTATTTGTATTTCTTAAATACTGTTAAGATATTTTTGAACTATACTTGAGCTTCATATAAATTAGATCACACAGTATATATATTTTAATGACTGTGTTTTTTTCTCCCAATGACTGGGTTTCTTTGAATGCTGCAATTGTTTATCCATCCTCCTGTGAATGGAGATGTGGGTTGTTTCCAGTTGTGGGCTATTATGAATATAACATCTTAGAACATTTGTATGCATGTCCTTTTGGTGGACATACATATTCATTTCTCTTGGGCATATAATTAGGAGTAGGGTAGTGGAGTCCTAATGTAGGTGTATGTTTTACTTTAGTAGTTACTATCAAATAATTTTCCAAAGTGGTCATATTGGTTTATGCCACAGGCACAATGGGTGACAGTATAGGTGAGAGTTGTGTTGACTTCTTTTTTTTTTTTGGTAGCGGGGATTGAACTCAGGACCTTGCACTTGCCAGGCAGGCACAGTGCCACTAAGCTAAATCCCTGGCCCTGTGTTGACTTTTCATTGTTATTGTTTTCAATTTTTGGCACTCAAGACTGTGCAGTGAAAATAAAACTTTATTAGAGAAAGAGTAATGATACACTAAGTAAAGGATGGATCTGGCAGGAGAGGAGACCAAATACAGATAAATCAGTTACAAAAGTATCCCCAAATCACTGGTAGAATGTGGCTGGCCTGGTAGAATTAGGAGCTGTGCGGAGGGAGGGTTTAACTTCCTGACTTTCTAGAGCTTGGCAGAGGCTCAGAGCTCAGTTCTCAGTATGTCTCTTCTATCTAGAAAAATTGTTCAACATTTAAGTCACTTGCTATTAACTGTACCCAGAGGGGTGGAATCACTTTTAATTAATCTGCCTGAAGGAGATCTTCTTGTGTGGACATTGCAAATATTTGAAGAAATTTCCTAGCAGAGCCTGGAGAGAGTTTCAGAAATGAGAAGTTTTGCCATGGGTTAAATGAATTGCCATGTGAGGATTTTTGATGTACTTTTCTGTCTGCCCTTTGCCTTGGGGACCTGATGTTAAGATTCTTTCTTTTCACCCTTCTCCCCTCCTCTCTCCTTCCTTCTTCCTTTCTATTAATCTATCAGTGAATACAAATTTGCTGAGGGGCCAGGTCCTGAATGGGTGCCAGGGTGGATTCAAAAATGAATTTGACACATTCTAGTCTTCCAGGATTTTGGTGCACTCAGTAAAGAATTTGACAAATAAACAAAAACTATACTGCCAGTCAAGGCCATGTAAATCCCCACTCCCTTGCATCTGTGATCTTCCCCCTGCCCCCGCAGATTCCACTTAGTATTTGTCCATGAATAAGTACAGCTGCTCCTCCACTTAGGATACGATGATATCCCCAGTGATAAACCCATAACAAGTGGAAAATACCATGAATAGAAAATGTATTTGTTACACTAACCTACTGCACATCTCACATCCTAGCTCAGCAACACAGCATACTGTTGAGAGTTGTGATCACAGGGCTATAGCTCGCTGCCACTGCATAGCATGGCCAGAGGATTGAAGCATAGATACAGTTATCCCTGGAAAAGATGCAAACTTAGAAGTATGGTTTTTTATGGCTCTCACACCATTGAAACATTGAAAAACCATAAGTTATACTATCCTAAATTGGGGACCATTTGTACTTAGGTCTGAAATGGAGAATGGGGTGGGTAGCAGGACAAACTTCTAGCTTGAGGTGGCACCTGGATTAAGCTAAGGATGGGTAAGATTTCAAGATCAGAGATGAGGGAAGGGTATCATAATAATAAGGCACAGCCTGAGTAAAGGTATGGAGAGGGAAAATTTAGGGCACCTTTAGAAATATAATTTGGCCAGAACTCAGTGTGTATGTGGAGAGGGGGAGGAGGAGGAGGAGCACATTAAGCAGGAAGGGAGGGTGGGCTGTGGATCAGAGTAGGAGGCAGGTTGCAAATTTGGTTTATCCCATGGGTAATAGGAACTGCGGAAGGTTTTGGGGGAAAGCATCATAATAAAAGGTGCCTTGTCAAAGATGACTCTGGCTGTAATAACCTGCAAGGCTGAAGGCATGATGGTGTTTGAGGAGGCTGGTTAATAGTCCAGTGGAGTCAGTGAGGATATGTATTAAGTTAGCTGGTAAAGAAAGAGAAAAAGTAGGAAAAAAAGAAAGCAGTACAGAAACCACTGTTATCTCTTTTCTTTTCCAACGTTATAATTTGAAAACGAGCCAGACTTTGAGTGAGCTAAGTGTGAGTGTTGATCAGGATCATGGTTTTTAAAGTTTTTGATTAGAACGTGTTTGCAGTACGTAATGATTACATTCAGCATGGGGAGTCGGTACATGTGCATAACACATCAGATTATATTTTTGTAGGAGGAGATAGCTGAGCTATGAGTCAGAGGTCAGGCAGAACCCAGAGTGGAATATTCTGCCATGTTCAGCATGGAATTCCTTAAGAAACAAAGCCTACCCAAAGCCAAAAGCCCCATTCCTTGACTCTACACATTCCAGCTGTTACTCTATAGCTCTCCTGCCTTTCACTGTCAAATTTCTAGAAAAAGTTGCACATCCTCACTGCCACCATTTCTTTACTTCCTACTTACTTATTGTCTCAGATCTGTCTTAATCTCCTTCACTGTGACAATCCAGTGCTCATGAGCTTCCCAGTGCCTTCATGTTGCTAGAGATAGTGCTTATTCTTCAGGTCTTAGCTGATCTGTGTGGTCTCAGCCCTACCCAATACCATGTGCCACTTCCCCCACTTAACAAGCGCTCCTCTCTTGGATTCTGTGGTCCCATTTCTAGTTTTCCTATTCTCTTTCTGGTTGCTAATGCCCAGTCCTCATTTTTAGCTCATTCTCCTCTACTAGGCCACTAAATATTGGAGATTTTAGGACTTCTTTTGTTTTTACTCTGTGTCCTCTCCCAAAGTAACCCTATTAGGCACTTAAAACTTCTCCTATGATATATGATAATGGTGCCTAAATTCCTCTCGCCAGTCTAGATGCCACTATGGTGAAAATCAGGTCTGTAAATCCAACTGTCTATTTGCCATGTCCACTGGAATGGTCCCATGTCAGTTAAAATACAACATGTGTAAAACTGAATTCATGATTTCTTTTTTTTTGGTACCGGGGATTGAACTTGGGTCCTTGCGCTTGCGTGGCAGGCGGCGAAACCACTGAGCTAAATCCCCGGCCCCATGATTTCTTTTCTCTAACAGTGTTCTTATTTATCATAAGTGGTGTATTTCAGAATCTAAACCGTCTTGGCCATCTTCTCTTTCTCTCTTTTTTTATTCATTAATTTTATTGGTACATTTTAGGTATACAATTTGCTGACATTCATCACTGGGAATTTGTACCTTTATATAAGAAATCAACCAATAACAAATGCTGGCGGGGCTGTGGGGAAAAAGGAACACTTCTCCACTGCTGGTGGGAGTGTAGACTGGTGCAACCACTGTGGAAATCAATATGGAGATATGTCAAAAAACTAGGATTAGAGGTCTCATTTGACCCAGCTATTCCACTGCTGGGTATCTTTCCAAAAGAATTAAAAGAAACATACCGCAGTGGTATATGCATACCCATGTTCATAGCTAAAACTTGGAAACAGCCCAATTGCCCATCAACTGGAGCCTGGATAAAGAAAATGTCCGTTTTTTTTTTAAATATAAAATGGAGTACTACTCAGCCATAAAGAATGAGAAACTAGAGACATTTACAGCTAAATGGATGCACATTGAGGTGATACTCTTAAGTGAAGTAAATAGGACACATGTTTAAATATCAAATAGTTTCTCTGGTGTGAAAAACTGAAAGTCTAAACAAGGATCACAATGTATAATAAATAATGTGAAACAGGAAGAAAAGGTGAAAAGAGGAAGGGGAAGTGGGAGGGGTAGGGGAAAGGAAAGAAGGGAAAGTAAAAATATGAGAAAAGGAAAAAATGGAAACAGTCTTTGCAAATAGGGAAGGGTGGAGGGGGTGGAGGCAGGCGAATGGGGAAAAAATAAGAACCATCTTCTCTTTCTCTTAATGCCTCATATCAAATCTATTCATTTACCTGAAACATTCTTCAGACTCATTTTCCATCTAAGTCTAAGCTACCAACAATTCTTACCTGACCACTGTCATGAACTCACCCTGAATCTGATCCCACTCGCCCTCAATTTCAATACACCATCTACTCAGAAGGAAGAGTGAGCCTTTCTTAGTTAAATAACATCATGTTACAGTGGGCCTGCTATACCTGTGGGTTCTACATGCGTGGATTCAATTAACCCCAGATGGAAAATATTCTAGGAAAACAGTGCATCTGCCCTGAGCACGGCCAGACTTTTTCTCATCATTATTTTCTGAACAACACAGTATAACAACTATTTATGTATTAGGTAAGTATTATAAGGAACCCAGGGATAATTTAAAGTATATGAAAGGATGTGCATACTATGGCAGTTTAGGGACCTAAGCATCAGTGAATTTTGGCATCTATCAGGTGTCTTGGAATCAGTTCCCTGTGGATACCAAGGGTCAACAGTGTCTGGCCTTGAAGACCCTACAAAGGCTGGCCATCACAATCTTCTTAAGCTTTACCTTTTCTCCCCTTTCCTCTTTTTCCCTCTTTCTGCTCCAGTCACCCAGACCTTCCCTCCTACTCCCCGAACCTACTCCTCCAATAATCTGCAGCTGCAGATTGTCCAAAACAATTTCCTCTCCTTCCCTTTTCCCCCAGTTGATTTCTCCTCATAGTTTGAATTTCAGATTAAATACCAGTTTCCTGGGCAAGACTTCCTTGATGCCCTAATTTAGATCATTCTACAGATCCCTTGTTATATGTTCCTTTAGCCTAGATACTTTTATTCAAGAGCATTTTGCACAGCTTATAATGACCTATTGTTACTATGATTATTTTGTTAATGTTTGTCTACTCCCCAACCCCCCAACAGTAAGTTCTATGAGGGCAGGAACCGTGTCAGTTTTTGCACGCCTTTTTCTGGCTAGTAGTGTCTGGAACACAGGAAGCATTCCAAAATGCACATTAGGGAAATATATGACTGAATGAGTTAAACTGTATTGTACTGTGTCTCATGGAGGAATACTGGAGAAATTCTTAATATTCGTAGTGGCTTTTCTGCCAGCAATGTCAGCTAAGCATGCTAATAAATATTCCATTAAAAATTTGAGAAAATAAAAGGAAAATTACAATGGAAGCAGCACTGGAAGAGACTTTCAAATGGAAGTCACGAGGCCATTTGGAAACAGGATTTATAGCTAGTGCCTGAGATGTGAACTTTGATCACTTTCACCCTTTGGCCTCAGCCAGGCATTTGAAATGGCCGTAATAACTGGACAATTACATTGTGCTCAGAGCCTCAAGATGCATATCAAGGGTGTGATGGACACTTGTTCTGTGGACATTTCCATTCTGTTTATTCATTCCTCTTTTCTTTTTTGAAAATCTATTGTCACACAGCCCCCGTTCCTTCTTAGTATTCAGTCGCCTGTTCCTTCAGAACATTCATTCTCCCATATAGGCTCCCACTTTTCCTGCCTTCCTCAGAACACTGCTTTATAGCCATCTGAGCCTGTTTACTGAATTGCAATTCTTAAAATCCTTTTTTTCACCTTTTTAGTTTCTGAGTTTAGATTGATCAATAGGTTGAAAATTTTTTGATCCTGGGCCACATATATAGCCCAATAGAAATATTTTGTTTGCCCTTTAAAATGTTTAGGGAAAAATTGAAAAAGATTTTAGAATGTACAGATTTCATATAAAAATCTGAATTTCTACCTTTTGAATTTCTACCTTCTGAATTTCTACCTTTTCTTGAAAAAAAATGAGCCTCTATCAACACTGGACCCACACTTCCTTGTAGCAGTCATCAACTGGAGTTGAAATGGGGCTGCCCCATTTTGATTGTCTTTTACCTCTTCAATTCACTATTTGTTACCACCTCACCTCCCTCACTTAATCATCTGCATGTGCCATAGAGGCACAAACTTTCTTGAGTTTGCTATTCTTGGTCTGAGATTCTTTTATTAGAAATTACTAGACCCAGAATATTGGATAGCCTGATAAAATCCCAGATGATTGCCACAAAAAAGCTCACCAGCAATTTATTTTCCTTAAATCTTAGGAAGTTATCTTAGAAATGCAGAATTCTTTCATTTTAGAGATGAAAGAGATGAGGGCCAGAGTAAGTAATGACTTGCCCAGGGTCACAAAGCTAGTTTTTTGTCTTTTGGCTGACACTCTTAGAAATATTAAAGAAAATGTTTAGGGAAATATATTTCTCCTTCTAAGAAAATTTATCCTTCTAAGAATTAATTTAAACACAGTAATTGATTTTCTGAATCTCAAGTTAGTTTCATTAATTTTTTTCCTTGAATAGTTTGGGAAACAATGTTGGGCATGCAGCAGTGGTAATGGAATATAATGGAATGTAATAGTAGTAGAGGTAGTAGTAGTAGTAGTAGCAGTAGCAACCAAATCCAATGTGTGAAAATGTAAATTGGTAATACTGGGTGATAGTTTCCTTTTATAAAGGTTGCAGATATTGTTTGTGGGTTGTTTGTTTTTAAGACTATGAATTTTTATTCCAGTGTATGACTCCTATCACTTAGCATAATGTTTTCAAGGTTCCTCCATGTTGTAGCAGGTACTTTGATCCATTGTATAGCTGAATAATATTCCATTTTGTGAATAAACCATATTTTGTTTACCCATTCATGCACTGATGGACATTTGGGCTGTTTCTACCTTTGGCTATTGTGAATCAAGCCACTATGAATACTTGTATGCAATTTATTTTTATTCCAATTTTTTTTCATTAAGTTTATTGGTACATTTTAGGTATACAATATAGTTACATTCATCATTGGGATCTTGTACCTTTACATGATGTATCTTGGTTCTTATTTTTTATTCTAATTTTTAAAGTTTGCATTTAAGAAACCCATTTATAATTTCTGAAAGGTTGTGAATAAAGTTAAAAAAGAATTGTTAAGTCAACTGGGAATCAATACCTATTGACTTCTCTTCTGCATCTCTGAGTCTGGATGGAAATCACAGTTATATTTACAGGCAAGAAATGATAGTTAATTCTGAGCAGGCATTTACTTGGAAAAGAGCAAATGCTTTAAGCAAATTACAAAGAAGGACCCAGACTAACCAAGTGCTGTGGCCATTGTAAGCTATCAAATCTTATGAGGGAAAATAGGGATTTTATTCAATATGAATAAAGAGTCAGGGTACATGTTATGAACTTTTCACTTTCATTCAGCACACATATATTGAGTACCTGTAAGCCTGCTCTATGCATGAATGTAGTTTAAAGTTTAGTTAAGAACTTGGGCGTGATGGTGCATGTTGTAATTCTAGCACTTGGGAGGCTGAGACAGGAGGGTCATTATAAATTTGAGGCCAGCCTAGGCTACATAGTGAGTTCAAAGCTAGCCTGATCTACATAGCAAGACCCTGTCTCAACACCCTCAAAATCTAGTTAGGAAATGCAGATATCAAGTAAATACACACCTCTAATTACAAATTGTCCTTGAAGGAAATGTGTAAAGAGGATGTAACTACATTAACAGGGCTACCTGCTCTCTTCTAGGCCTTTGACAGGGCCTTGCTGAACAAGTGACTTGAAATGCATAAGAGTTAATTAAGTAGACAAACATATATTGAGTACCTAATATGTGTTAACTATTGTCCTAGATGCTTTGGACTCAAGGATTAATAAGTGGCCACTGTCTAGAAATTCTGTTTTCTAGATAGCAGTTACAAAACCCATGGCTGACTCATTCATTACCAACCTCTTTATCACAATGAATGACAAAGAAAGGGCTCCTGGTTGGAACTCATTCATCTTCCCGGGAATTTATAGGTGATCTCCCAGGGACAGGCTCAGTGCAGGTCAAGTAATTTTGACAGGAAAATGTTCTAATTGTTCAACTATGATTCAGGTCTACAGTTCTGATAGTCTTAGTGATGAACAAAAGATTCAAGGTGAAGTAAGGAAATCAACTTCCGGCAGGAGGTTGATTCTAGTCAATTTCCTTGGGCAATTGTCAGCTTAGTAATTTCATAGTTAACTCCATACAGTAGACTCTGAACTGTTTTAGCCCATACCCTTATTAAACACTGTACTTCTCAAAGTCAAGCCTATGATATTGCTCTTTTAGATTAAGTGGTTCTATCAGAGTTTCTATGGCCCCAGTTTGCTTGGAGATGCCTGGAGACTTTCAGCAAAAGCAAAGACTCTCCTTTGTGGTGGAGGTGCATACAGGAAAACCAGAAAAGAGCACATATCTTACTCAAGAAGGCTTTAGAGAAACAAAATTTGTACAGAGAAAGCAAGTGAACAATACAGAATAAAAACAAAGAAACAAAAACAAAACCTCAAATACTGCATATGAAGAAAAACTGGAAGGAAATAACAGAGATGATATGGTGACAGAATTCAGGGAATTCTTCTTTTCTAAGTTTTCTGTGACATGATGATATTGTGATGTTTTTATTTTAAGAGAAAGCAATTTTAACAGTTTGGTATGTGTGTATTGGAGTGAGGGAAGCATGGTGATGAAATCCTGAACTTGTAGTCAGGTGCTCTGGGATCAATGTCTGTTCTATTACCAACTGCTCTGTTATGAACTGGAATTTGGGGCTAGTTATTTAGCCTCTGCTGGACTTTGTTTCCTTATGTTGAGAACTGAAACCAACATAAACTCCTGTTCCTGAGTTTAACAATACTAGTACTAGGCATACTTTCCTGTCTTGCTAAAGAAGTACTGAGAACAAACAAAAATAATTTAAGCTATGTTGGCTGAGAATAAAATTTTAAAAAAGGAAAAAAAAGAAATTATGCTTGGTGCTGGAAACAGTTTGTTTTTTAAGAAAGAAAACAAACAGTATTTCCTAGAAGATAAGATGATTAACTTATTAAATTTATTTATGGGAACTAACAGCTTATTCATAAAGTCTTGTTCAAGGGCCACTTTTTTTTATACCCACCAAGCCCAAGTTATGTCATAAACTTGGCCCAATCTCAGTTTCTCACTTTATAAATCTCACTTTCTAATTACTCAACTCAGGTCATAAAATTTTATAAAGATCCTCTCCAACTAACTCTTTTTGTGACACTACTAAGACTGCCAAGATGGCATTCTCCCTTTTCATAGTGGGTTTGATAAACTTCTTTGCTTGGTAGCAGATTTTTGGGGGAGCTTTTTGAGGATGTGACAATATGTAAAAGAGGATAATTGGACCCCGTGCTCTTGGAAGTTCCTTTTATCTCTCACTTTCTTCGATGCAGATTCATGGTGGTGACATTTTCCTCTTTGCATGGGTTAAGCCACTTTTATGAACTTCTTTTTCATACTTTTTTTTCTTTTACCCTCTTTAAGTTCAAATGCAATCTAATCTAAAGGAATCAGAGGTAGGTTCTAGCTTCAATAAGAAGCTGAAACCAGTAGCGATGATTGTATAACAATGTGAATGTCCTTAATGCCACAGAACTGTACCCTTCAAAATGGTTAAGAGAAAATTTTGCATTATATGTAGCTTAACATAGCTTTTTTTAAAAAAAGAAGCTAAAGGCAATTCTCATCTTGCAATGTTGGTGCAGGTGGCATAGGAAGGATCCCAGGAAAGGGCTGCTGGAAACTGTTCTTCCTTCTAGATTAAAAAAAATACATAAAATGTACCAAGTCTCATGCCTGTTAGAGTAAGGAAGTACTCAGCATGTCCAGCCTTCTTTTTCTCCTTATTCTCTTTCTCCAGGGAAGAGTGGGAGAGGCAACTCTTTCTTCTATTTAAAGAACTAGATTTCAAACTGACGAATATAAGAACAGAGTAGATAAATACTGAGAATCTGGTTTAAGAGTGGGTTGGTTCAGTGTTTTCCTCTATTCTGACCCCATTTTTGCACTGGTGATCAAAATGTGAGGACAAGAAGGGTAATATTATGGTTAAATCTACGTTAAATTTAGAGTGAGTGTGGATGAAGCTTGGGAAGAGGGAGGAGAAGTAGATACGGTCAGAAATGGCAGAACCAATCAGGATGTTTGCATATCAATTTTTCCTGTTGTTTTTTTTTTTTTTTTTTTTTTTTGGTACCAGGGATCAAACTCCGGTCCTTGCACTTGCGCAGCAAGCAGCAAAACCACTGAGCTAAATCTCTGGCCCTGCATATCAATTTTTCCTTGGCAATGGAAGCATAAGGAATATACAATTTACTGTATGTAAATGTAAGCCCAATAAATCTGGGGTTTCTATTGTTAGCATAAAATCTATCTGTGATGATTTATAATTTGTGGGGGCCAGTACAAAAGGAAAATGTGATATCCTTGCCCAGAAAATAAGGATAAAGTACCATTAGGGATACTAAAATACAAAAATGTTTCCTTTCCTTTTCGGTCTCTCTCTTAACTTTCATGGCATTTTAAAAATCTGCTATTTAATATGATTCTAAGTAAAGAAAGATTAAAAGTTGAAATTATTAGTGTACAGGCAAAAAGAACTTTCTTTTCACCCCCTGAAGTTTCAATAATTTCAATTTGTACAACAAAACACAATAGACAGATTAACAGGTGAAAAGGCATACAGATGTATTAATGTACAAGCTTTCAGAAGCCACATAAAGTATGCAACTAAATGAAGGGCCAGGTAGTTGAAGCTTGATTACCTTCATCATACGGAAGAAGGAAGTGAGGGCTGTAAGAAATTTCACAAGAACAGTAAATGATTGTTAGGGAAAATGAATGGGCCTGTGAGATAGACAATAGCCTGGGACAAAGTTTGCTTGGGCTCTCGATATGGTTCCAACTCTAGTCTTTCTTCTTGTGAATTAATCTTTTGGAGAATCTAGCTTTTAGGTAGACAGGGTAACTTCAGAGAAACCTCTTTCCTGTGCTTTGGGAGGGAAAGAGGGGTAAGAGATAAGAGTTGGGTGAGGCGAAGGTCAGAGAGACCTTGGCTGTGTTTTGTTTTAAAGTATCTAGCACACCAATAAATCATAGTTTGGGTATCATTCTCTGAATCACAATGTTACCGTGAATTTTACTAAGGTGTTTCCCCCAAAATGAGGCCTAATCAGAAAACAATTAGCCTTGAAAACTAGAGATCAAAAATGCCAGCCCCCACCCGGCTATCCTTGCCTTACCTGCCATCACTGCTCTCTTGCTCGGTGGCTACTCTGTAAGGCAGCACGAGCTTTTGGGAGACATTTAAGAGCCAAACCATAACAACATTTAGTCCATATACAGAATCCACAAATGACAGAATTTGTATGTTGTAGTTTATATGTGTATGTGTATTTCATTCTTAACAGAACAGTAAAAATGCTGTGTACAAGAAACCATTTTATTTCATTTTTGATGCACACACATTCTAATAACACTGTCTACCTTTGCTTAGTGATGAGTAAGGAAGGGCTGAAAGGGAAGTGAAAAGGATGTCCTATCTTTGCTTTTTTTTCTATGCTATCATTTTCCATCTATGTGGTTGGTTAATACATAGAAGTAACATGAGTAAGAAAAGATATGATAGATCCCTTGGTCATTCATATTTTTAAGAATGGCATTGCTTTCTTTCTGTGTTTAAATTCTAGTTTATATATATATAAAAAACTGGCCTCTCATGACTGTTAGCAACCCCACTTACTTATTTGTGGATGTTACACTCTTACCTTATATTAGCTTTGCCTCTCACTGAACTCCAATGCATCATGGGTCCACTGGAATTCTGTGCTTACAGAACATCACAAAAGCTACATCTAAACGGAGTGGCAAGAAATTAGAGCTAGATGTGGTGGTAATCCTAGCACTTTGGGAGGCTGAGGCAAGAGGGACTCAAGTTTGAGCCCAATCTGGGCAATTTAGTGACTTAGCAAGACCCCATTTAAAAATAAAAAAATAAAGAACAGGCTAGAGATATAGCTCAGTGCAAAGGCCATGAGTTCAGTCCCCTGCACCATAAAAAAGAAAAATAGAAAAGAAATAGTGAACATACATATAGTATGTGTCTCCTCTCCTTGTACTAATGCTCCGTGATCCCTTTGGACTTCATTTACAAAACCTAACTTCAAATATAAAATTACTAAGAATTTTAATATGGCAGCAGTAGAGCAACAAATCAGGCCCAGGGTCCTTCTGAATGTAAAGCTATGCAGGACTCAGGTTATGTGCTCATGAAATGGGCTCTGGACTACAAAGGTATGATATTATACCTGAAAGAACCTGACTCAAAAAAAAATCCTACGAAAATCGACATTGTTTTTGCTGAATATTTCTTGATATTACTGAGGAGAGGGTGTTAAAACAGATTTCTACATAAAATTTCCCACAAATCTTTTAAAAGTTTCTCTGTCACCAAATCTCTGCTTAGAGGAAGCTGTTATTGGAGCACAGAAAATGGTCCCCCAAGGTATGGCACTTTGGTATGGTGAATATTGGAACTAAAGGAGATTGAAAGGCCTCAGAAATAACCTTGGAGCCAAGGTTTCTGGGACCTTCTCCTGTACCTTTCAACCCCCCACCCCTATTTTCTTCCCTAAAGCATGGAAAGAAGTTTTTCAAGAAGGAATGAAACTGTCATAAACCCCTTTCCATATAATCTCATGTAACAGGGAAGATTAACTCACAGAAAGGAGCTGGTAACCTGAGAGACTTTATCTTCATAACAAGACAGCTTTTGTTTGCCACGTGTTTCCTCCCTTCCTCCTTTCTAACTCTAACCTGTCACAACCTCCCTCCAAAAATCACAACACTATTCTTTTCTGTAGCTTAGGACACCATATAAACTTCAACCATCTGGCACTTCTTTGAGTTTTATATTTTGCATGCATACACATGTAATAAATTTGAATGCCTTTTTGCCTGTTAATCTGTCCACTGTCATTTGAGATACTCAAATATCAATCCTTCAGAAGGCAAAATGAAAATTGCCTTTGGCTCTATACTGCTATGTTGGAGCTCCAGGCATTGGGAGGAGTGGAGGACAGGATGGCATGGCTTGGTTTGTACCTGAGTCTTCTAATTAGCTACAAACACCTGCTTCCCTAAAGAAGCCAGCTTTCTAGTGACAACTGGTAGATTTGGATAGAAGGATGTATTTCCCTTTACTTTAAAATATTGACTTGAGTGATTTGTAGGCAAATGGATGCATCTCGAGACCATGCTAAGTGAAATAAATCAGACATGCAACTTAAATATCTCATGGTTTCTCTTATGTGACAAACTCAAATTATAAATAAAGACCATAATTAAAGGTAGACAATAGGAAGTAGGGAAACAGATCTTTCTCAAATGGGAAAGGGATCAAGAGATGGAGGGAGGCTGAGAGAAGGGGAGGGAAAGAGGATTTAAAAAAGGAATTAAGATGAGTTATGCACATATACCAACTCCACACAAGAAATGTAAACATGTAGTGCAAACATGTACTAATAAAAAAATAAAAGAATGACTAAGGTATTCATTCTCGTAATGAACATATAACCAATTTAGTTTTATAAATTTTGAGAGATGAAAATAAGGTTAAAAAGAAGATATAAATTTTTTCCCCACATTGTAGGTTGTCTGCTAGCTCTGCTGGTGGTTTCTTTTGCAGTGCAGAAGCTTTTTAATAAGATGAGATCCCAGTTGTTGATTCTTTCTGCTAGTTCCTGTGCTACTGAGGTTTTGTTCATGAAGTCTTTTCCTATACCAATATCTTCCAGAGTTCTACCTAACTTATCTTCCAGCAAATTTAGTGTTTCTGTTTTAATATTTAGATCTTTAATCCATTTCAATCTTAGTTTAGTGCATGGTGATAGGTATGGGTCTAGTTTTAATCTTTGGC
>NW_004624762.1:13498835-13517788 GCF_000247695.1 Heterocephalus glaber | reverse complement strand
GATCTGGAAGTCTGGTTTTGAGACTTATTTATGTGTTTTCTCATTTCAACTGGGGCGGGTGGCTGTTAGCACCTGCACGGATTACCTCCTCTGAGCTGGGAGACGTGGGACAGGGGCTAGGAGCAGCGGTAGGGATGGTGGCCCAAATCTCTTTCCTGTGGGCTTGGAGCAGCAGGAGGGATGGTGGCTGGGAAGCCCCTTCCTCTGGACTCGGAGCAGTGGGATGGTGGCTCAGAAGCCCCTACCTCTGGGCCGGGAGCTGCGGGACTCAGTACCTTGGTCTGGCGGTCTGGTGTCCTCTGCGTCTTTGTAGTGTGGAACTAGGTGGCTGCCTGTCTGCAGCGGGCTGATTCGGTGTCTTCCATGTGACTCCGGACCTCAGTAGGGCATGCACAGACCTGCCTGTCTGCAGCGGGCTGAGTCGGCATGTTCCCTGGGACTCAGGACCTCGGTAGGGCATGCCTCTGCTCTGATCTTTATTCCCTTCCTGTCCATGCTCTGGATTTGGATTGTTCTTGTTTTCTAGGACCTTGAGATATATCATTAGGTTATTTATTTGGGCTCTTTTTTTTGTTTCTGATGTGGGCATTCACAGCTGTAAACTTCCCTTGTAGGACTGCTTTCATTGTGTTCCATAAGTTTTAGTATGTTCTACTGGCATTATCCTGTAAGTCTAGGAACTGTCTTATTTCTTCCTTAATTTCCTCTGTGATCTTTGATTATTCAAGAGTGAGTGTGTTGTTTAATTTCCATACATTTGCATACTTTCTGTGGTTTCTTTTGCTATTGGTTTCTATTTTCATTGCACTGTAATCTGATAATATGCATTGTAAAATTTCATTTTTTTGCATTTTATTAGTCATGCTTTATTAGCTAGTATGTGGTCAATTTTGGAGAAAGTACAATGTGCTGCCAAAAAGAATGCATTCTGTTGTTGGATGGAACAATGTGTGTATATATATGCATATATATATATATATATATATATACACATATATATACATATCTACTAAGTACATTTGTTCAAAAGTTTGGTTCAACTCTGAGATTTCTTTATTGATTTTTTTGATTAGTTGATCTATGTATTTGTGATAGTGGGGTACTGAGGTCCTCCATTATCATTGTATTGATGTTTATTTGATCTCTTGTGTCTATTAGTATTTGTTTTATGAAGTTGCATGTACTGTGGTTTGGTGCATATATGGTTATAACTGTTATCCCTTCCTGTTGAATAGTTCTGTTAACCAATATGTGATGCCTTCTTTGCCTCTTTTGATTAGCTTTGGCTTTAAGTCCACTTCATTTGAAAATAGGATAGCTTCCCCTGATTGTTTTTGGGTTCCCATTACATGGAATATTGTTTTCCATCCTTTGATTTTTAGTCTATGGATTTCTTTTTGTGTTAAATGTATTTATTCTATACAGCATACCATTGGATTTTGTTTCTTGATTCATTCTCTTAATTTGAGTCTTTTGATTGTTGAACTGAGACAATTTACATTAATAATCATAATCGATAGGTATTGGCTTATTCCTGTTATTGTATTATTTTCCTGTTGCTGTTTTAATTTCTTTCCCAACTACCTAATTGCTAGCCCTACCTGTTGCATTCATTTTATTGGACCTTTTGGCATTGTTAATGTCAGTGTGTCCTAGGATATCCTTGAGAATTTTTTTGAATGTTGGTTTGGAAGACATGAATTTCTTTAGGTTCTCTTTATCATGGAAATACCTTATTTCTCCATCAATTTTTGCAGGACATAACAGTTTGGGTTGGAAATTGTTTTCTTTTAGACCTTGAAACACTTCATTTCAAGCTCTCCTTACCTTTAAGGTTTGTGTTGAGAAGTCTGTTATAATTCTGATGGGTTTTCCTTTACAGGTGATTTGTTGCTTTTTGCTAGCAACCTTTAAGATTCTGTTCTTGTGTTGGATTTCTGCTATTTTAATTATTATGTGGTTTGGAGTAGTTTTTTTCCCATATCATCACCATTTGGGATTATGTAAGCCTCACTTATCTGCTGTTTCTTACCTGGGCTCTGTGGGAGCGTAACACTTCAATCCCGGATTAAAACTCTCCTCCTGGGTGTTGGTCTTGTTTTCAGTCAAGTCAGTGTTTTTGTTGTCGCCTTTGCTGCCCTGTGCTGTAGAGAACCCAGGAGCAGAGCTGGCTGGCTGCTCTCCTCTTGCCTCCTGTGAAAGTCCCATGGGGCCTCAGGTGGTGTTGGCATTGACAGGGGTGGGCGAGTGGTTCCTCTTTGCTGTTGTCTCCTGCATGCGTCACATGGGGGCTGGAGCCTGGGGCCAGCAGCAATGTCAGCAGGGAAGGGGCATGTATTATTTCCTCTCTCCACCTGCCTCGACTGATAGATTCTTAAAGGCTATTCTCTGCTTGTTTGGGGATATAGGACTCAATGTGGAGGCAGGAAGAAGAGTTTTACCAATTGCCTCTTCAACTCAGTTTCTTAACATTCGACTCCCTTCCTCAGAGCCTGTTAACTTCTCTCCACTTTGACTCTCCCCCAGATAGCTGTTGGGGCTGATGACATATGAATGGAGGAGATGGTAAGGATTGAAGAAATTAGAAGACTATACCTGCAGTTCCTTTTCTTTTTGTTCCATTCCAAGCTCTGTTTGATATTTCTGCAAACATGTTCAGCAAATTGTCGCCACAGAATTTGCCAAGTTAGTTCAGTGGAAATAGTTTGAACTTATACGGGATTTTAGTTTCAGCTACTGACACTTAACCCAAATAGGTTAGAATTTTAATGCTTGTAGCCAAAGGCTATCAAAAAATATCTGGAACAAAAATCAGCTAAGATGCTTTCTTCAGAATACACTGTGAAATAAAAACAAAGGAGTAGCACTTCTGGTTTTGAATTATAATAATTCATACTTAATGTACAATGGTCTAGAAACTTTTGGTGGGAGGTCTACTTTTATTTCTTCCTACCTAGAGAAATGAATGAAGACAGGGTGAAGAAAGGAAAGAGAAGGAAATTGTGCTGGAAGTGCCAATGAAATCTATGAGATGACAGTATTCCTGAGATTCACTCAGATTTGTCTGGGCAATTTGGGCTTTGTATTAAATAGGTAGCTCTCAACTGATTAGACAGAGGAATTTGTCCCAAATAGCATTTCCATGGAGGGCAAGGTAGTCCTAATGGGAGGGTCAATGGAGAGAGGGAAAATCCATCCAGAAGATTCTCCTGCTAGGTCTGTGAGAATGAAGGGAGGGCAAGCAGGAACTTCTCTGCAAAACCAGAAGGGTTGGTCTTTCAGGTTTCTTGTCTTTATGCATTCCTGGGTGTCCATACTGGGTTGTCTGCATTCCTGGACACAGCCAGTGGCCTGTTGGCTTTCAAATATGAACACCTAGGAGATTTGCCCAAAGGCACCTCTGGCTATTGGCATCAAGAATAGGCATGCAGCAAGAATAGGTCAGAAATGTGAGAGAATTAATTCCTTCATGCTCCTCTGCCCTCCACAATGACTGAGGTTAGTTGGTGGATGAAGACACCAGCTTCCCAGCCCTTTGGCAGAGACAACTTGAAGGTGTGTTCCACCCTGTTTTGCAGTTTCCTAGTAGGACTGAGCTCCATTTATTGGCTGTTTTCCCTTCCTAGTCTCACATCTCCCTCATCTCCTGGTGTTCCTTGGATCACCTCCCAAATAAAACACTGGCACTTGCAGTCCGGCTTTCAGTGTCTGCTGAGGGGTGTGTGGCTAGCAGAAGACAAATATTTGTAGTCCAAATGGCTTTCTACTAGAATGATAAAGCTGCAGACACTACCCTAACTGCTAGGGACAGGATGGAAACTTAACTTTTAGCTGATTAGAAAAACCTGTTTGAGAGAATGACAGCGAGCTGGAGGGTATCTTGATGCTTCAGGTGTAACTGAGCATTTAGATCGCAGCACAGCCATCAGGAAATCCTCTGGAGTTCTGGAAGGGCTATTTTCTGTCTGTAGTTGACCAGGTGAAGGGCAGAGCTACTGGATTCTAGGGGAAGTGCTTAGGGACTCTAAAGTTCTGTTAGGACTCAGTTTTGCTTTCAAATTCAGCATGGAGTCTGGGGAGAGATATGGAGATAGCAAATCTCAGCCTTTCCTCCTAGAAGTTCATAATCCTGAGGAGTAGAGTGAGACAAGTTTTTAAATATTTCCCATCATGGCAGAAGGGAACAGAAGCAACAAGACTTCTATAATTTGAGTATTGATCACCAAGGATTTTGTTAAGCATATGAGCTGTTAATGTAAGGCAACTGGAAATGAATGAGAACAAAAACTGTTTTCCCTAAATGACACTGTTATGGAAAAAGCAACTCATCAATAATAAAAAATAACAAAGCCAAAAATGTTCATATTCAGAAGCTCGACATTGAATTGTTAGGGACTGAGTGGCAGAAATGTAGATTGAGAAATATATTCCTGCAGTATTATATTCAAAATAAACTACATTATTTTAGGGGAGTAGATCAAAGAAAGCTGCATTATTTTAAATTATTGCTATTATTAATAACAATACTTTGAATTCATATAGTACCTTCTGAAGAGCTTGAGGCACTTCACATATATTATCTCATTTATCTTTTATAACATCCTAGTGGGAATATGTATTATTAACTTGCTATTGCTATGGGACTGCATTTTTACAAATTCACTTTCCTGGGAATGAATGAAGCTGCATCATCACAGAAGCAGATATTGGCTAGAAGTTGCCTACAACTTGCCACCAAATATTACTTTTTTGGGGAAGCCATTTTGCCTCTTTCTCCTCAGCTTATAGGATAATGAGTGAGCCTAGTTAATCAGCTTAGTTGATATGAAATCAACCTGTAACTGCAAAAAAAAAAGTAGAAAAACCTCATGCATAGTTAATTACTTCATATGGAGTTTGCTAGTCACAGCTAAATATTGATACAGTATTTTCAGTAGAAAAAGGTTATATAATGAACTTTCTCCACCATCCATTTTTAAAAGTGAGAAAAATCTCCACTTAACAGAAACTGCCTTGATTTGGTCTTAGCTGAAAGGTAAATTTCTTTGTCAAGTTAGGGAACACTCTGTCCAATCATTATTTGAATAATAGTGTTTAAATACCATTTCTACAGTGCCCAAGAGGAAAATTTAGATATGGTTTTTCTCATTAACTTGAAACACTACAAAGTTCATCCATGACTTCTTCTCCATAAATTATTCTGTAGTAACATTTGCCAGAAATATTAAAAAAAATATTTTCCAACTCATATCTGAGGAGTAGCAGGAGGTGTCTGAGCAGCTTTGAAGAATACTAGGAGCCATCGTCATCTCTGGGTGTGAGGATAAGTTGCCAAAACCAGGGTGCCTGTGTGGACTGGGGAAGAGAGTCATCCTTTCCTTTCCCAGTAGCCTGTGTGCCTTTTTGGCTTTAATCTTTGTTGAGGCCTTCGGGATATCGGTAAAGACCTCATTAAACATACAAAAAGAGCCTCTCACTCAAACATGCTAAAAAATCTCGGTCAAGAAAACTATTTATTTATAAAGATTTTGTTCCTATTTTTCCATTTTCTCATATTAATCCCATTCCCTTCTATCCTTTCCCCTAGCCCTCCCACTTCCTTCCCCTTTGCCCCTTTTCTTCCTATTTCACATTACCTATTGTACATTTTAGTCCTTATTTACACTTTTGGTTTCTTACACCAGAGAAACTATTTGGTATTTATACTTGTGTGTCCTATTTATTTCACTTAAGAGTGTCACCTCAATGTACATCCACTTAGCTATAAATGTCTCTAATTTCTCATTTTTTATGGCTGAGTAGTACTCCATTTTATAAAAAAAAACCACATTTTCTTTATCCAGTCTCCAGTTGATGGACATTTGGGCTGTTTCCAAGTTTTAGCTATCACAAACTGTGCTGCTATGAACATGGGCACACATATATCACTGTGATAGGAATGGAGGTGTTGAAGGGAGGGCTGGGCAAGGGTGAAAAATAAGAACCAAGAGAGACTATGTAAAGGTGCAAATTTCCAATGATGAATGTCATTCTATTGTATACCTAAAATGTACCAATGATTAGAATGAATAATCTATAATGTAAAATAGGAAGAAAAGGTCCAAAGGGATAGGGGTAGTGGGAGGGGCAGGGGAAAGGAAAGAAGGGAAAGGAAAAATGATGAGAAATGGAAAAAATGGAAATAAAGTCTTTGTAAATAGGGAAGGGTGGAGGGTGTGAAGGGAGGGCTAGGAATGGGGAAAAAATAAGAACAAAGATGCATTATGTAAAGGTACAATTCCCAATGAGAAATGTAATTGTGTTGTATACCTACAATGTACTAATAAAAGAATTTAACAAAAAAAGAAAACTATTTATTTATTTGTTTTTTTAAAAAATTAATTTATTTTAGGTATACAATATAATGACTTCATCATTGGAAATTTGTATCTTTACATAATCTCTCTTGAGTCTCATTTTTTTCCCCATTTCCCTGCCCTCCCTTCAACTCCTTCACCCCTCTCTATTTACAAAGACTTCGTTTCCATTTCTTCATTTTTTCATGTTAATTCCATTCCCTTCAAGGAAAGCTTGTTAATCCTGAAATATTGTCAATCTGTACAGCCTGAATTTGGGGACACAGTTTTGGAATGTAACTGTTGTATTTCCACTTTGTAGAATGTTCTGTGTAATTTACACACTCCCTTTGACTAGAAAAGGCCTTTTGAAACAGTGGAAATGGCCATCCTGTGAAATGTAGTAGAGGAAGCTTGGCTTTGCTGGAAAAGGAAAGCTCACAATTGTTTCATTGCCTGTTTGAATACAGTTAGGTCCTTTGTTGACATCAGCTCAACTATTTTCTCCCTCGTCTGATTAATGGAGGTGCCCTTCTTCCAATCTCACATCAGGGCTTCTCCTGTACTTGGGCAGACAATTCTTCATAGCAGGCCTCTTCCTAGCCTTTAAATAGATAACTTTATAAGCATCATATTCTCTTTTCAGTCACCTCACAGCTGTCTATAAAAATGATTAAGCAAATCTGGCTCCTTTAAGTTCTTTTGATTCAACAGCACTGTCTCCTGTTTATAAATCCATTCTTGTAATTGAATCCATCTGGCCATCCCTTGTAGCCTCTCAACTCCCAACAGCTACCAAAACTGTAAATAAAGGGCCCTTGGATACTTAAACAATCCTTTTCTGCTGTCAAGAAACATGTGTTTTATACGAACTATGAAAATGGAGCATAAGGAAAAATAGGCAAGGTAAATAAGTAAGAAAAGTAGATATGTCAGTACTTGGGACATAGTAGGTATGTTATAAATATGTAGTGACTACAGTAAAAATAAAAAAAACATAGTATTCCCCAATGGTCAGGTCTTTCTTAGCAACCTAGTGCCAGAGAAGCGATGGTTATGATATACCTAGGATGGTGGTAAAGGACTCAGAAGGGATAGTGACAATCTGTAGGCTGATATATGTTTTGGCAACTAGCTTTCACATGCAGTAAGGACTTTTGACATGTTAGTTGTTTAATTTTCAGTATCTCTGACAATCTCAAGAGCTTGCTATGTGTCTATTGTATGGGGTATGGCACCCATTCCAGTGGGATCATAGACCAACACAGGCACTGCATACCTGAAACAGACCCAGCATCATTTAATGGAATGGATAATTAATAACAAACACACTTATGTCATTTCATTGGTTATAAATGTTTCTGAGTAGTAGAAAAAAGTAGAGGAGATGGGAAGTGATTTGGAAAGGATAAGCAATTTTACTTGTTTATAGTCCTAAGAACTGTGATAGAGGTGAACACACAGTGCCATGCAAACACTGAAAAGGGGACCTTGGCTCAGCCTAAAGGTTCAGGGAAGGCTTCATGGAGGTGGAGGAGAGGACAGCCTGAACTAGGTCGTGAAGGGTATGCTAAAGTTAGCCAGGCCCAGAAAGTGGGTAAAGCCAAGATGGACAGGAACTCTTACAAGAGCAAACACACAGAGGCCTTTGCACAGGGATATAGTGGTGTTTTAGTCTATCTTCTGTTGCTAATAACACAGTCCCACAGGCTAACTAAATTATAAAGAAAAGAGATTTATTTTGGCCCATGGATCGAAAGGTCCAAGACTGAGAGGCTGTATCTAGTGATGGCCTCCTTTCTGGCAGAATGCTTAGACAGCACTGGGTATCACACAGAGACAAGGGTGTGTACGTGTGCATATGCGTGTGTTCGTGTGCACATGCGTGTGTTCTGGCCTCTCTCCCTCTTCTTACAAAGTCATCAGTATTCAATCATGGGGGTTCTACACTGATGACCTTATTTAGTCCTAAAGATATATAATTCTCTTATAAGGAAGGCAGAACTAAATAGTTGGGAACAATGGGAACAAAGACACCACTTTTAAACACTATAATTGAGTTTCCACCGTCTTAATACCTAAAAATGGGGATTAAAATCCATGAGTTTCGGAGGGAACAAACCATATTCAAGTCAGCACCTGGGCTTTCAGTTCTACTACAGGGCGAGAGGTAGTTTGGGGCCTGCTCTTGGAGGGTCTTATATTCATCCATGCATGTGTTATCATTTGCTACTCTTTTTTTTTTTTTTTTTTTTGTACCTGGGATTGAACTCAGGACCTTGAACTTTCGAGGCAGGCATAGTGCCGCTAAGCTAAATCCCTGGCCCCCATCCATGCATGTGTTTATTCACTCATTTATTCAACAAATACTTGAGTATCTGCAAGGTGGTAGGAAGTGTTGTAGGCATTTTGATTATAGCAGTGACGAGATAGACTGGATAGTTCTCAAGGAACTTCATTTTAGTGGGGGAGGGCTTGTAGGCCTCATGCCAGCGTCATATTTGTCATTTAGAAAGTTCATTCTAGTCTAGATAGATGTAAATGTGACTGACTACAGATATTCCATGACTGTAACCAGAGTAGTTCAAACAATGCTGCCAGGGGAATTTTTGATGATTGAATATTTTTGAGAACAAGTGGTATTTGGATTTATATAAAAAAGAACTTATTGGTGCTAAAACATTGAAATGTGGAAGAGTTTGTCATTTTACCTCAATCATTATTTAAGTAAAGAATGTCTATTCTTTTTTCTGTTAAAAGAAATGTCTTGAAGGGGTGACTTGTTCTCTTAACCAAAGCAAGAAGCTTTAAAGGTTTAAAAGATGACCTTTTAGAGTATGCTATAGTTTTATTACTTTATGATTTATGAAGTGAAAAAAATCTACAGTATAAACTGTGTACTTAAGACTGGGAGTATGGGCATGATCAAAGTTCTGTAGGCTTCGTCCTGGTAGGATGTTTAATTTCTTTTTTTGTGGTGCTGGGGATTGAACCTAGGGCCTTCACACTGAGCTACACTGAGCTACATCCCCAGGCCTGTTTTAGTTTTAAAATTTGAAACAGAGTCTCTTTAAGTCTTTAAGTTTTCCAGGCTGGGTTCAAACTTGTGATCCTCCTGCTTCAACTTTCCAAAGTACTGGGTTTATAAGTGTGTGCCACTGCTTCCCAATTTAGAATGTTTAATTTTTTCTATTTCACAGAAAAGCTATCTATAGAGAGCTTATTACAGAGTAGCTGGCATATAGAAACCCTAGTGGTTGTCTCCTCTTCTCCCTCATCTTTCTCTTCTTCCTCTTCCTTCTCTGACACCTCTGCCTTTTTTCCTCTTTCTTCTTTGATCACATTTTCATTTGTTCTAGAGGGATGTGATTCCTTTCATTATATTATTGTGCCCGTGTTAGTTGAATGGGGACATAAGCAATTTCTGCTAAATGGGCTTCATTTTTATTCATTATTGATGACTATATCATGTTCTCAATGATTTAATTCTGCCTTCCCTATAGGAGAGTTGTACATCCTCACCCGTTGCTGTAAACTCACCATGGCTCCTGGATGGAGACTACATTTTACCATTCCATTGTTAGTCTCCAGAAGCTCTAAGTGCACTTGCCAGCTCTCTTAGTCTTTGTACTCTGTCCTAGATAGGGGCTGCTTCTTCATGTTCGATCTTAAAATAAAAATGGAGAGCTGGTTGTGGTGGGATTACACACCTGTAATCCCAGCATTCGGGAAGCTTGAGGCAGGAGGATCACAAGTTTGAGACCAGCCTAAGCTACATAGTGAGGCCCCATCTCAAGCAAACCAAACCAAACCAAACCAAATGAAATAAAATAAAACGAAGAGAAAAATGGAAAGCTTAGCCAACCCATGGCAAAGTCCTGAGTGAGAAATACCCTTTTTCATTTTAAGCTACTGAGATTTTGAAGTTGTTACTGCAACATGATATAGCAAAAGCCACTTGATACACATAGTAATAGATGTTAAATTCCATTACAATAAAAGACAGTGACTGTGGAAATATTTTTACTTGTACTAAATAGTGTTTATTATAGTTAAAATGCAGTTTCTTACAATCCTGAATTTATGGTTTTCCTTGGTATTCACTTGTTGAATCCTAAACTGTGGTCTTTATTTTCATAAAAAAGCCACACCACAAAAGGATTTGACAGGAGTTGGTAAGTTGTGCTGTGTTTTTACAAGTGAATAAATGATGAATTTTGTTGGAATGTGTGCAAGGAGGGCACAGTAGGAATCTGAATTTCCTGTGATGTTTAGAAGTCAAAGATGCGCAGAATGTTGTCTCAGCTCCTTAAATAACCCAAAACCATGACATTCTCTTAATTTAATAATCTTCTGGTTACTGAATGCCATGACTGGTGCATGTGTCCACACTTTGGAAGCTGAAGATGTTAAACTGTCTTGGTGAATAATATGATTGTCCCCAGGGATTTGAATGGTGTGACAGAATTGGCTGCCAGAGGAAGGAAGGCAAATTGTGAGGAGAGGAACCCTGTCTTTACCTTCACTCGAATCCATCATATCTAAGGGGGCTCACAACGGGCCACTAACCTAGCAGCCTACTCACTATCATTAGTTATGAGACAGAAGCTGAATTCAACTAGTGTTTTATCTATCTCTCACTTGCATATCTATATACACATAGTATCCATCCATATGCTACATAATGATGTTTTGGTGAATGGTGATCACATATATGATGGTGATTCCCCAAGATTTTATCACCTAGATAGGTTGTAGCCATCTCAGTTTAAGTATACTCTATGATGTTTGAGCAATGATGAAACAGCCTGATGATGCCTTTCGCAGAATATATCCCTGTCTTTAAGCAACTCCCGACTCTGTGTGTGTGTGTGTGTGTGTGTGTGTGTGTGTGTGTGTGTAGACAGAGAGAAGATATTTAAAGGGATTGCTCGCTATCTATTATTAGGAGGAACACTTTTTTCTACCAGTTTAAGTTCAAGTGGTGAGGGACTGTGAATTAATCGGCAACAGTTATCTTAACAGGAGAAAAGTTAAGTAAGTAGCTAACAGTCAGCAAGGGTTGGCCTGCTGAACAGCCAAAGGTAATAGTTTATATACCAGCTTAACAAAAGGGGGGATTTTTATGGTTCTATAAAACAGTAAGAGGGAGGAAGATTCTATGAGGCTTTTCATTCCCATTGCTAATGGGCGGTCTCCTACCAGCTGGAAGCTGCCTCCCCAGCCCCCGCCCCTGGGGGAGGGATTTATGGCATTTGAATTCACACCTCCTGGTGCTAAGGGTCAGTAATCTCCCAAACAGGAAATTCTCTTGGAGGAGGTTACCAGCAGCTGAGTTTTCAGGAGGCTCTGCTTAAGTTTAGATAAGGTTTCTTTCTGCAGCTGCTGTTTGTTCAGATGTTTTCAGTTTAAAATAATATTCATGCCACTGGTGGGTTGGTCTATCTATCATCTATTTAAAACCACTAATGAGTTTAGGTGTAGGACAGACTGAAGGAACAGAGCCTGAAAAAGAAGTCATTAGGTTTAATGTAGCGCCCTTCCCATCTTCTGACAGGCTCCCTCCGTGTGGGAGGCTTTCTGGGTGACCACTACTAGCCCCAAGCTTCTGTCCTACCAGTCACGCAGCTTCAGCATAGAGAACACCTTTGCCCTCATTGCTCTGGCAGCACAGTACTGGAGATGATGCCATTCTTCTTGATTGAATAGTACCTGGGCCCACCCCTGAGACCACTATGGAAAGTGGAAGGGGCTCTCTGACCCAGTCTGCGGTACTTGTCCTCTGGAGGCCATGAGGTCACAAGGAATGGTTCCCTCACTTTGAAGTAAAGGGAGGATTCCAGGAAGGGAGAACACATGTTCTCTATTTACTACTTGTCTGCCTATCTTTTGCCCTCCAATCTCCAGCTTTAATGTAATGAAATGTAGTAAAATTACTGGAGGTTATGGAGAGAAATGGAATAACATCTGAAATTATGTTTAATGATTTGTTTTCCCCAAACCTAGTGATTTTTGTGTTAAGGCTGGATCTTCTCTCTCAAGTTGTGTTTTGAACTTTTGACTTGTTGCTGAGACATACAATAAGCCTCTTCACCTTTCTACCTGATAATTATGTACCCTTAAATTAAGACAATGATAATTTCACAGGGGTGTGTGAGGTCTAATTAATTAAGCCTGGTAAAGCTCTTAGAGATCCTTGAATCAAAAGCACTTCATGAAAGAATAAAACGGTAATATTATGGATAAAGCTCATAACAATGAACTTCAGATCTTTAGACTGCATTGAAATTGGTACCAAGTACCATTTGAAATATGTGGACTGGAACTTGGAAATCTTTTTAGTATACAGGGAATATGTTGTATCATGGTTTGCTCTGTATCGCAGCCTCTAAATAGTTGAGAGGTTCTCTTTGACAGATGGTCAACTGAGGCGGGCTATCTAATTTAAATGAAAATTAACTTTGACAGCTGTTCCTGCTAAAAAGATAATCTGTCTCTCAAATTGAGTAGAGCAATCCTGACCCCTTTCCAACTCCTTTCTCATAATTGTGGGCAAATAACAGTTTTCCTCCTGGAAACACTAACCTCAAAGATGGGCCCTTCTTTCTGGGTCACATCAAATGGAATCCACAGCTGCCCTCTCTGGGAACAGACCACTCATAGAAGGTCTTGTCTCTAATTGTTTTCACCATTGTATTCACTGAGTGAGATATAAACACTGACCTCTTAGTCTTAATACCATCTAAAATCCTTTAGAAAAATCTTTACTCCTATTGTCTAAAAGTACAATCATTCATGTTTGCAGGGCATGAGTGGCCTTATGTTTTTTAATTTGGGGAACTTTAGAAAATATCTGTCTTAGGTGGGCTCTTTGAGCCAGATTCTGAGATGGAGATTTGCATGGAGGGTTCATTAGGCAGTGTGAAGGTGTGAAGGAACCAGTATTAGGGAGAAAGACAAGCTGTGTGGCAATGTACAGAAGCCTCCCCCATCCAGGAGGGAGGTGTCCTAAGACCCTTCTTTGATATCTGAAACCTCAAATAGAAACACACTCAATGCCTTCTCCATCTTCTCTAAGCACTTATCATACCCTGGGGCCATGACTTTTTTTTTTTTGCTTTTCTGAGGTACTTGGGATTGAACACAGGGCCTTCACACAGAGCTATGTCCCCATTCCTTTTTTATTTTTTGTTTTGAGATAGGGTCTTGCTAATTTGCTAAGTTGCCTAGGCTGCCCTTAAACTTGTGCTCCTCCTACCTCAGCCTCCCAGAGTGCTGAGATTACAGGTATGTGCCACCATGCCTGGGTAACTTTTGCAGTTTGAGGTACAACAGCAAAACTAACAGGAATTTGTTTTTCCTTCTTTACAATTTCATGGATTAAGGATTCATTCTTACTGGAGATCTTAGCAAGTTCAGCATATAATTCTTTGAAAAATTCCTTAAGTGGAGAACTTGAACTTTTCACTTATAGAAACTGCTTTAAGACTTCCCTTTGGCATATCCAAATTCCAGCATCCCTACTTTTGTGCTTTGAGGTCTTTAATAAGAAACAAAGGTGGGCCGGGGATTTAGCTCAGTGGTACTGGCATCTGCCTCACAAGCACAAGGTCCCGAGTTCGATCCCTGGTACAAAAAAAAAAAAAAAAAAAGAAAGAAAGAAAGAAACAAAGGTGACTTGAACATAATCACTATGATACCTCAGTAGTCTATCTGATGTCCAAGATGGCTACCAAGTGACTAGTTGGAGGTAGTATATAATGTGGTTACCCTGCATAAAGGGTTGATTCATGTTCCAGGAGGGACAGAATGGGATGCAGAAAGTTTCATCATGCTACTCAGAATGGCCTGAAATTTAAAACTTGGGAAATGCTTATTTCCAGAATGTTCTTTTGGGACTGAAGTTGACCTTGGGTAACTGAAACCATGGAAAGTGCAATTGTGATTAAGAGAGGGATTACTGTAGTTGCAACAGTGGCCTCAGATAATGCCATAAGAAGTTCTAGAGCTGGACTGGCCATTCAGAGTATCTCAAATAAAGGAAAATGGGAAAAATTAAGGAAAGTTGGATTCCTATATTGACTAATGATTGCATGAAGGCCATCCCTGGAGAAGAGGGGTAGCCTTGGATGAGGCTCCTTTTGTAGAGATCAAGGCCCAAAGAACAAGGGCTTTGTCCTGAGGGGAGGTCCAGGTGTGGCACCACAAGCCACTGCTATACCAGAAAATACACTGATACCACACACCATCACTCCTACTCCTTTTACAGAGAATGAACTCTGGTGACATTTTTACACATTTGAGTTCTGTCTTTTATCAATGTTTATATTTAAAGATTACTTGAGTAATATATGAACATACTCTCCTAAGAGAAGAACATTACAAATAGTCTCCCAGACTACCACCTGTACTTGTCGCATCCCTGTGGCTCTAGCAGGGCCAGGACTAGGGTAGGGCCAGGACTAGGGTAGGGCCAATGCAGCACTAGCCCTGGGTGCTAAATTTAAGAGGTCACCAAAAAACCTAAGGAACAAGAGATATAGTATTTTAACATGAGTTGTTTTTACTGCTGGATATTGAACCCAGACCCTTCACATTGAGCTATAAAACCAGCATTTTTTTTGGAGATAGGGCCTTGCTAATTTGCCCAGGCTGGGCTTGAACTTCTGATCCTCCTGTGTCAGCCTCTCAGAGTGCTGGCATGACAGGCATGCACTGCCACACCAGGGTTTAATGTAATATTTTTAAAAATAAAAATTAGTGTAAAAAATCCTCAATGAACAAAGTATAAAACTCAGAAGTACTGAATTTTTTTCTTTTGTCTCTGACTTCAGTATGACTCAGTATAGCACAATGACTAAGGCTGTCTTTATTGAAAATTTTGATACTTTGTTTATTGTGGATTTTTGTATTAATTTTGATTTTTAAAATAATAATGTATTACATTATTATCCATCCTGATAATGAAATATTTTGTTTCCCACTTATGTTTTGTGCCTGAATCAAATATCTCATTTGTCCCACCCTAGTCCCAACCTGGAAATGTACTGGCTATTATATATTCAGGTAATGTACTTCCAAGACATATAAACAATTCTTCATATAGTTGTACATGTACTCCTGGTGACTTGTGATATTTTTAAAACATAGCTCAGATCACATCATGTTCTTCTTCATCCAGTGTCTTCACATTTGGCTTAGAATACAAGTTTGCATATGGCCCACCACAGCCCTATGCAACCTGGGCCTGCCTGTTGCTCTGTCTTCATTTGAATTCTTCTTCACATGGCTCCCTGTGCTCCATCCACATTGGCTTTTTTGCTCCTCTGGAAGGCTAAGGTTCTTCTCATGCTACCAGGGACTCAGTTGCCACTATTTATTCCCTCTGTATGGCCTACTGTCTGGCTTCAGTGCCATGGGTGTCCTTTACAATTAAGGGTCCAGGTCTTTTCTGATCACCTAATCTAAATAGTTACTAGTCATATTTGAACATATCGTCTTGTTTGGGTTTTGTTCTTGCATTTATTACTTCTGGATACCTTTTCAGGTTTAATTATTTAAATTCTGCATCTACCCACTAGAATAGAAGCCATATGCATAGAGGACACCATTAGGCTCCTGTAGTCTGCTTATTGTCATATCCCTAGTGCCTAGAACTGAATCTGAAATGATTGAAGTTTAATAAATGTTTCCTGAAAAGTTAATTATATAAGATTTTTCAGCATGCGAGGTTTCTTTTTTTAAAATAGATTTTATTTCTATAGCAGTTTTAGGTTCACAGCAAAATTGAGCAGAACATAGAGAGGTCCTACATACCTGCTGTCCCCACACATGCACAACTTCCTCCATTGTCAGCATCTCTCACCTCAGTGCTCCATTTGCTACCTTTGATAAACCTGTATTAACACATTATTATCACTCAAAATCTATAGTGTAGATTCTGGGGGTTGGGACAATTGTATAATGGCATATATTCACCATTACTCTATCATATAGAATAGTTTCACTGCCCTAAAAATCCTCAGTGTTTTGCCTACTCATCTGTCTCCTCCCCTCCCCACAATCCTGAACCCTGGAAACAGTTTGTTTTTACTGTCTCCATAGTTTTGCCTTTTCCAGAATGTTATATACTGTAGTTTTAATCATACAGTATGTAGATTTTCCAGATTGGTGTCTCTCACTTAGTAATACACACTTAAGCATTTTCCATGTTTTTGCATGGCTTCGTAATTCATTTTGTTTCAACGTTTAACAATACTCCATTGTCTGAATGCCCCAAAGTTCATTTATTCACCTCTGAAAGACATCTTGGTTGCTTCCAAGTTTTGGCAATTACGAATGAAGTTGCTATAAACATCCTTATGAGGGTTTGTGTTTGGACATACATTTTCAACTCCCTTGAGTAAATACCAAGGAGTACAACTAGTGGATGATATTATAAGAGGATGTTTAGTTTTGTAAGAAATTGCCAAACTGTCTTCCACAGTGGCTGTATTCCTGCCAGCAGTGAGAGTTCACCAGCATTTGGTATTGCCGGTGTGTTGGATTTTGGCCACTGTAATGGATGAGTAGTGGTATTTCCTTGTTTTAATTTGTACTTGCTCAGTGACATAGAATGTTGAGCATCCTTTTATATGCTCATTTCTCTGTATATCTTCTTTGGAGGCATTTGCTGCTGCTTTTGTCTATTTTTAAATCAATCTATTCATTTTCTAACTGTTGGTTTTTAAGAGTTCTTTGTATATTGTAGGTAAGTCCTTTATCAGCTGTCTTTTGCAAACAATTTTTTCCCAGTTGTGGTTGTCTGTTTTTTTCTCTTGATATGTCTTTTTGCAGAGCTGAAATTTTTAATGTTAATGAAGTCTGGTTTGTGGTGACTCAAAAGTTATTGCCATCCTACATACCCAGGATCATCTAGAATTCCTCCTATGTCTTGGATAGGTCAGCTTTCCCATTACTTGGACAAAACCTCTGATTCTTGCAACTTAAAGTATGGGAGGCTTACTTAGCTCACAGTTTCAGAGGTTTCAGTCCATGACTGGCTGGATCCAAGGCAGGAACACGTGGCAGAAGGGTATGGCAGAGGAAAACCATTTAACTCATAACATTCAGGAGGCAAAACACAGGAAGAACTCCAGAGAGGAGGGCACCAGGGACCAGATATAGTCCCCAAGGGCAGGCCTCCATGACTCATCCCCAGACACCCAAAAGTGTATGCTTTACTTATCTCCTGAGTGGTTCTCAAGCCAATCTATCAAGTCAACAGTCAAGGTTAACCATCACAGTCATCTTTAAAGACTTATAATTTTGCATTTTACATTTAGGTGTATGACTCATTTTGAGTTTACTTTTATGAATTATTTTTATTAACATTGTTCTACATTTTTCATTCAACAATGATTTTCTGAGATCTCTTTCTCTCTGTCCCCCTGTAGATGGATAAATAAAATTTTGTGCTCTATAGCATTCCATCATATGTGTATACCACTTTTTACTGACTCGGTGTATTCAATGATGGGCATTTGGGTCTCCTCTGTTTTTTGATATTACAAGCAATGCTGCATCCCTGTCTACATCTTGTGGTTGTATACAGGTGTCTCATGAAGGGAAATGCCTGGAAGTGAACTGCTGCTGCATTAGACACACATTTTCAGTTCCAATAGATCCTGGCAGAATGGGTGTTGGCCAAAGGGACTGAGCCAACGTGCTCCCACAAACACAGGATGAGAGTATCTGTTTCCCTACAACCCAATCAACACTTGATGTTGTCTAACTTTAACTCGGCCAATCTGATGATTGTAAAATTGTATCTTGTAAAAGAATTAGTTTTTCCTGATTATTGGCAAAGATGAACATATTTTTACATGCTTATTGATTTTTAAATATTTCATCTTCAAATAAATGACCATTTTTTATCCTTTGCTCATTTTGTTTTCCTCCTGGGTTGTTCTCCTGTTCTGGTTAATTTTAAGGAGTTTTTTTACACTGGGAATGAATATTTGCCTGTTTTATTTATTGCAAATACATTTTCCCAGTCTCTTTGTTGTCTCTTAAAATTGTTTATGGTATGTTTTATCATATAGAAGCTTCAAGTGCTGTAAGTCAGATATATTGATTTTTTTCTCTTATTTTTTTGCTTTTTGAGTGTTAAGACGGATTTCTTTATCTCTAGATTGCCAAACTATAATGTTATATTTTCTTATAAAAATTTTCAGTGCGTTTCTGTTTGTTGATTTACTTATAGGCTTTTTATCAAGTGAATTTTACATTTCTGTATATTAGTTTTTTTAATTTTTTAAATATTTTTTCCCCATTAAGTTTATTGGTACATTTTTGGTATAAAATACAGTTACATTCATCATTGGGATCTCGTACCATTACATAAGTCTCTTGGTTCTTATTTTTTTCCCCTTCCCTTGCCCTCCCTTCACCCCCCCACCCTTCCCTATTTGCAAAGACCTTGATTCCATTTTTTTCCTCTTCTCATATTTTTTCCTTTCCCTTTTTTCCCTTCCCCTACCCCTCCCAATTCCCCTGCTCTTTTAGACCTTTTCTTCCTGTTACACAATATCAGTTATACATTTTTTAAATTATAATATTAAGATCTAGGAGACATTA
>NW_004624762.1:13477921-13496164 GCF_000247695.1 Heterocephalus glaber | reverse complement strand
CCAGATCCTCTTTTGTTGCCAGTTCAGAGAGTCCAGGTGGTTGAGTATCAGATTGTTCCACCTCGTTTCCCTTTGAGGTTGCTGTAGGTGATCTGGAACTCTGTTTTTGAGGCTTGTTTATGTGTTTTCTCATTTCCACAGGGTGGGGGCTGCTTCTGGTGCCCACGCGGCTCACCTTCTCTGCCCTAGGAGCTTGGGATGGCAGCAGGGGAGCTTCCTTCCGGGTGCTAGGACCAGCTCAGCTTCTCTGCCCTAGGAGCCTGGAATGGTGGTAGGGGAGCTTCCTTCCAGGTTCTGGGACCGGCTCACCTGTGCCCTAGGAGCCTGGGATGGATGTGGGGAGCTTCCTCTTCTGTATATTAGTTTTTAAATTGATGAATTTCAAATTATTTGCTTATGCCCTATACATTAACTTGTTCTGCCACTGAGTTCACCTTTGTGGACTCTATCTTGATGGACATTAGTGGATGAGTACTGGATCTACAGAGTAGCGACCACTCACTTCTTTCTTTCTGCAAACTGTAAATAGGTGCTTTGTAGTCATTGTCTAAAAAGGAGGCTACTGAGTCACTAAATGGTCAAGATGGTGCTGCTGTCCAATGTATTAGTCCAGGCTCTCCAGAGCCAGACAAATGTCTCTGGATTTAGAGTGGATAAAATATTCCTCAAAATTTCTTAAGGAAGGCAATGTGGTGTATTACCTTTGCAAACAGACAAGTTTGGGTCTAATTACTGGGGCTAATTATTGGTAGCTCTGCCATTTTCATTTGTCTGACCCTGGACAAGTTTGTTAATCTGTAAGACTCAATTTCCTTATCCTTGATAATTTTGTAGGTTATTTGCGAAGACTTGAGATAATACTTATAAATATTTGGCATCTGTTTTGTGCCCAATCATGTTAACTGTAATTATTTCTGGTTATGATAATGAATTCTGCAGAGAAGTAAATGTTTGGGGAATGGGTGCACAGAGGAAGAGCAAGAATTGAGAAATGGCAACCATGGAAGGGTTGAGGTGGGAGGAATGTGAGGTTGTTGGCACCCCACAGAGAGCCCCAGGAGGCATTGGAGCCATCAACAACATGATCAAACACCCATGCTAGACCAACAGAAAGCACCTGGGGCTCTAGGCTGTTGCCTTGTTAAACAAACCCATGAGTCATGACATTGGGAAAGTGTGGGAACTCAGAGAAGAAATGTATGAACAGATGGCCCATTGTCTGAGAGCAAATAAACTGGGGATATCTTTAGATAGCAGTAGAACAAGTTATCACATGGGAATGACTTCAGGGAGCCTAAGAGAAAGCTGGCTAGGGACAAACCGAAGAGAAGCAAAAAGGGAGCTCTAAGGGATGCCAAACTAGGCACACCCAGAGAATCACTGTGGGCTGCTATAAGCCTTGTTGTTTGGTCGTGTACTAGGAAGCCCTGTGCTATTCTCTAAGTGAATCACAGTGGCTCTCATTTCACCAGTGTGCCGGGTTTGTAGTGGTTCAGGTGTTGTAGACAAAGGCAAAGAGGAAAGAGTGGGTTCTGGAAAATGTGACTACATAGCAATCCTTGGTGGCCTGTGATATCACAATTGTGTAAACCCACTCCACTCAAAGTTAAGTTTATAGACCAGCAGCTTAGCCCTTATCTGGAAGCTTTTTAGAAATACACACTCTTGGGTTCCACCCCAGGCCCAGTGAATTAGAACCTGCATTTTGTGAAAATCTCCAGGTGATCTGAATGCATTCTGAAGTTTGAGAAATATTTATTTAGGTCTAAGATAAAACAAGATTCAGTGGAAGGGGATTTCTTAAAAGATTTGTATATTTCTCAAAAGCCAATACATACAATTATGCCTCAAAAACCATTTTTACCCTAACATTTAAATAATTATATCCCATAATACTTGCATCTATTACTTGGTCCAGTAAAGAACCATTTGGTTTGAGGTTACTTTTAATACTCAATAATCAAACTATTTTCTTACTTTAGGTAAGCTAGAAATCGTACTTCAATTTTCCATATGGCAAAAGGCTTATCAACATTAACAAGTACTACATTTAATTCTTTTCTTTGTCTCCGAGAATCATGCTTAATTTTCAAACTTCTGAATAAGAAAAAAAAGAATGTGTATTAGATATTAACTGAGATAATTACCTCAAATACTACGTCTTAACATTAAAGAGCCTTTTAGGGTTTTCATATTGGTAATTCCAGGAGAAAGTGTCTGGGCAAAAATCTATTTTGTTCTAGTTGTCACACTTTTGAACAAAACTAAAACTTTACCTAGCTCATTGTTTTCTAATAAAGTATTGTCAAGGTGTGGTCCCTGGACTAATAATATCAATATCAGAAACTTGTTAGAAATGCAGATTCTTGGGGTGGCCAAAGACCTACTGAATTAGGACCTCTGGGAGTGAGGCCCAGCAATCAATGTTTAACAACTCTTCCAGGTAATTCCCATTCTCTCTAAAGTTTCAGAAACATTGTTCTTAGCCATGCGATCCAGGAAATGAGAGGTCAAATGCATAAGCAATGGAAATAATATGGAAGCTTCAGTTTCAGACTTATTTGTGGAACTTTGCTGTCAGACTGTGCAAAAGCCATCACACTGCCCTGGGCTTTAATTTCCTGTGTTTTAAAATGGAAGAGTTGAAATAGCTAGAACTTAAGGTTCCTTAAGTCTCTAATAGATCAGATGTGGCAATTGGAACAGAATGGATTTTCACTCAGGCATTTTCTGCTGGAATTACCAAGACAGAAAAATCTAGAAAGATTTTTACTATTAAGCTGTAGATTTTGAGGTCCTAGTTAAGCAAAAAAAATTTTAATTGAGTAGATTTAATGATCTTCCATTGATATACCTGATTTCTTTCAGTGATAACCTTGCCAGGTATCAGATAGTCATCTGTGGATCCACTTTGCTATTATAGTATTTGATTCATTGTATAGTAAACTGTTGTAAATATTAAATTCTGATAATGTTCTTTTTTTTATGGCTACACTTTTATTTTATTATTAGTATGTGTTTGCAATGCACAATAATTACATTCAACTTGAGGAATTTGTACATATACTTACCACATCTTGATCATTTTTATTCCTTTCCCCTATCTCCTCTCCACCTTCCTTAGATTCCATTTCCATCTCTTTCCTTTCAGCTTTCACTTTCAAATTATATTAAGTATGTTCCCACATGATTAAAATAGTTTTTACAAGGTCAATATGGTCGAGCCCATTTTACTTTGTAGCACACTTGGTAATGTGGCTTTCTTGCATGTGAAAAATTAGAAGCAACCAACTATAAGGTGATATCAACTGTCAGCAAAAAATGGGGCTACACTCTGGTATCTTGAAATACAAAGATTGCTGACCTCCAGGCACGTGGAGAAAACTATAGAAGCAGGCCCAAGTACCAATAGGACTGGACCATTGCTATAGTTTGAATCTTAACTGCTCCCCCAAAGCCCATATATTGAAGGCTTAGTTGCCAGCCTATGGTGCTACTGGGAGGTGGTAGAATCTTTAAGAGGTGAGGCCTCATGGGAAGAAGTTAGGTCACTGTGGTGTACTCTTGAAGGTAATATTGGGTCCCCGGACTTTTCTTCTCTTTCTTTTTGCTTCCCAGTCACTGCATGATGAACAGGCCTCCTCTGCCATGCACTCTTGCCATGATGTACTGCATCACCACAGGCTCAGAGCAACAGGGCCAAGTAACCATGAACTCAAACCTCTGAAAACATGAGCTAAAATAAACCTGTCCTCCAATTACTTGATTATCTCAGGTATTTTTTCATAGTAAATGGAAAGCTGATCAATACAATCATTTGGTAATGATGGTATCACTGTATTGGTTCAGTATGACCACTAACATTGCTATTGGTAGCTTTCAGTCATGAAAACAATGAATTCTGTTCATTATCTCTTTTAAAAAAGAACATTATTGTGCACTTAAAATGTTCCCATCAAAACTGTGTTTCTTAAAGAATTATATTTTGGTTATCTGGAAGTTGAACTTATGTAGCACAGTGCTTTTCCTAACAATAATGGAATAATGAATCACTACACAGAAACAAAAGATAAATGAGTACAAGCAGAAAATAGAATTGTATCACATCAAATAATTATGTAAAGGCTTAATTTGTTATTTTAAGAATAATATTATTGAAATGTTTTGGAAAAGGACACTTGTAGGCATGGATTCAGGTATATACAATCCATTGTGGGGTGTTATGTTTGAGTTCCATAGGGAGAGATATGAAAGAGACAATCCTTTTAATAAACTATCATTCCCTCACCCCCTAAGATTGTTCCAAAGATGAGGATGAGGAATAAAAATTTTAAATTGTGACAAAAATTGTCATTTAGTTCTTGGGGAAATAATATGTAGCCCTTTGTCAATTATAAGGTGAGAAATATACCCCATACCACTTAAAGTCAGGGGGACAGGGCTCTTATGGAAGTTGTAGGACCTTGGGAAATTTATAGATGGTTTCACTTCTCCTTGATAGAATGAAAAAGACCAGATCAAATGTAAGATTAGACTAGAGTATATGCAATAAGATTAGACTTATATAAACTATGAGGCTGTTATCTACATTTAGGTTAGACTAGAGAAAATATAAGATTCTCTTCAAGAGCAAGTATCTCATAATTTTTTTTTATTTTGCCCACCACCCCATCTCAATCAGCTTTTGTCATGGTAATGCTTAATGGCTTCTTCATTCCCTTCAAGATCTCTCTCTCTCATGTTTGACTACTACTTTCTAGCTTTTTAGCTTATTTTTTCAAATGCAGACACTTGAACAATGCTGTGACACTATCAGCACTAACTATATTCCTTTTGCACCTCCTACTATATGCTCATAAGCCTTCATGAGAATCCATGTATTATTATTATTATTATTATATTATTATTATTATTATTATTATTATTATTGATACTGAGGATTGAACTCAGGACCTTGAGCTTGCCAGGCAGGTGCTGTGCTGCTGAGCTACATCCTCAAACCCATGTTATCTTATTATAATCTTCCCTTTGCTTAAGCCTTTAACTCCCTTACCTCTTTCTTCTTCCATCACAATGACTTTGTCAAATCAAAACTGTAGTTTCTGAGATCAAGTTCTCTGGGAAACAAACTCAGATTTACAGGCAAGAGGTTTGTGGGGCAGTGCTTTTGTGAACTTTGTGTTGGAGGATGAGAGAGCAAGGCTGGGCAGATGAAGGAAGTTGAACTGGATGAAGTTAAATCGAGTGATACAATGCAGAGATGCCACCTGGTATGTTGTGTTCTGAAGTGCTGAGATGACCCTTCAGAATCATCTCAGGTACAAGTGATGGTGACTGGGCTTTTTTATTCTTCTCATTGATTAGTCATTAAGTGAGAGAGCTCTGGGAAGTGGGTGTAACACAGCTGTCTTTAGTTGAAGGAAATTCTTGGAGAGTTGTTCAGTTGAGAGCTGCTGGCACTTCCAAGATCCCTGGCAGCTGGCAGAGTGAGTATCTCAGAACTTCCCTATTTTTCTTTTGTCCATACAGTAATTTATATATGAACTTTGGCATTAGCAATGATAGTGAATCATTGATGCTTGCATCCAAGTCCAAGTTCTCTTGCACTGTATTCCATTCAGTCTTACTCAAGGGCATTTCTTTAAGTTTTTTTTTCCTTTTCTCTCTTGCACTGTCATTTTCTCTCTTTCCACTGGATCTTTCCCATTGACATTTATAAAAACCTGTGGGCAACATTTTCCATCTCAAAAATATCCTCCCTTGACCCAATTTGCTCTTTAGCTACCACCCCTTTTCTGCTCTACTTTCAGAAAAACTTATTGACAGAGTTACCTACATTTCCTGATTCTCCTTTTCTGCACGTCTCCACTTTTTTCTTGTTTTTTAAACCTTTTCCTATAACTACTGCTACTTCACTGATAGTGCATTAGTCAAGGTCTCTGATAGCTCCATGTTATCTTCCTTGACCCATCTGCCACAGTGGACATGGCTGACCATCCCTTCCTTGTTAGACTTTTCTCACTTGGTTCTGGGGATGTCTTCATTTCCTGGTTTCTCTCTTACCTTCCTGGTTGCTCCTTTTCAACCATCTGTTTGGGATCTTCCTAATCTTCCCAACATTTAAATTTTGGGGAGATTCAGGGCTGAGTCCTAGCACTTATTTTCATCTTTCTACAAATAATTCTAAAGTGGTCTCATCCTATAAAAGCTTTTTATTAATGAAATTTTCTTGCAAACCCAAGACTTATATATCCAACTGCTCTTTGATATCACTACTTGGGTAATACTACCTAAAACAGACTGAATATTTTTTATGTGCCAGATTTTGTTTTAAGACCCTGTATTAGTCAGCTTTTCATTGCTGGGACCAAATACTTGAGTTACACAGCTTAAAGGAGGAGATGTTAATTTTTGGCTCACAGTTTCAAAGGATTCGGTCCATAATGTGCTGGCTCCAAAGCAGAGTATGTACCACTTGAGTATGGCAGCAGCTTTCATCCAGTTGTTCAAGTCCCAAACTTCAAAGTAATTCTAATTTCACTTTAATATCCCACATCCAGTCCTACAGCAAATCCTCTTGGTTCTAGTTCCAGAACACATCCCAAATCCGAACAATGTCATCACCTTTATCACTACCATCTGCTTCAAGGCTCCAACAGGGTGTCCGAACTAGTGCTTCTCTACTGGTTCTTAGCTTTTACTATTGCTCCTCCAAACAGTGGCTACACTGAGCCTCTGAGAATATGTCAGATTATGTCTTTCCTTTGCTCACAACCTAATGATTTCCCCTCTCACTTAGGAAAAAATATTAAAGATTTTACTGTGACCTACAAGACTCTAAATGCTAGGCTTCTATATAACTCTTTCCTTTCATCTTCTACTACTGTTCATCTGCATTATTGTTGTCCCACTGCAGCAGCTTACTTGCTGTCCCTTGAGCTCCTTCCCTAACCAGACTTCCATCTCAGGACCTACGCATTTGCTCTTCCTTCTCTCTGGGAGTCAAGAAGACATAGTTGTCATTGTGTCTAATTAAAATTGGCATTTGAAGATTGGTTACTTGAAAGGTTTTATTTATATGTATATTGTGATTATATTGAATGTGCAAGCAAAGCCATGAACTTATTATTTTTGCACAATCTTCTTATATAAATAGACATCCTCTGTACAGAAGTCAAAATACATAAACATATATAATATAGAACTGAAACTAAGACTACATCTTTCTACTAATAAACTCAACAATGGTGATTTGGTTTTAGCAAAACAATGTGATTCGTCACATTAAATTAATGCTGATTATTTGAATTTTGTTGTCTATGTACTTTTATTTGCATTTATTTATAAATTCGTTTTAGCCTTATAGTTACATAAGAGTGATAAGCATAAGGAGTTTAATTTTAGTTTTATCTTTGAGTGTATTTAAGTAATATTAAAATAGAAATAATGAGATAATCCTAGAGTTTGCAAACATAAGTCAAACTGGAAGAACACACTTTAGGTGATTACATGAGGATTTTCAAAATGATATTCCTTATAAGAGAACAAATAAGGGGGAAAACATGAAAGACTTAAAGTTAAAAGATATGAAAAGTCTTAGAAGTATATTCAGCCAATAAGACAGAAAACTATACAAATGACGTATTGGTGAAACTAAAAATATTTTTCTTGGCTAAGAAATTATTAAACTTTTAGAGCCAGGAAAGAACTTTATATTAATTTTCCAGACATTTTCTACTCTATTCTTCCATTCTATGAAACACTCCCCAAACAGAAGTAAGAGTTGAGGATGAAATTCAATAGCATGGAAAATATTGAGAGGCTTTTTTCCTATAATAAAACTAAATGTATCTGTGGCTCTTTGGCTTTGTGGGAAGTGGTTCTCATAAAGGGACATTTCAAAAGTTAGTATCATGTATTTCTGGTGATTTCATGACAACAAAAAAGCACAAGGCATTTCTAAACTTACCTTTCATTGAAAAGGAAGACTGGAGGTTTGAAAACTTCTAAAATTTTCTCATAATTTACCACCCCTAAATCTCTGACAGAGTGCAAAAGCTTTCTATAAATTCAGTTAAAGTCATCAGTTAATTAAATTAGCTATTTTTCGTTGTAGAGGAAGAAATACAAGAAGCAGAATTCTAAGATTTCTACACCCTTGATGTTCATACACTTTCTCCTGTTTATTCACTTAAATACTAATTGGGGTGATGCTGTGAAGGGATTTTGCGGATGTCATTAAGGTCCCAAATCAGTTGATTTAAGGATTATCCAGGTGGGCTTGGGCAAATCATGTGAGCCAATTAGAAACAGAGTTTTCTGCCACTGATAGCAGAAGAGAATGTCAAGGAGCCACACTGTGGCTGATCCAGAAGAAAGCAAACATCCATGTAGATTGGTCTTGGGTAGCTTTCAGAAGCTAAGAAAAGGCCTCACCCTGTAGTTAGCAGGCAAATGAGGACCTGAGATTCAGAGTTACAAGTTGCAAAATTCTGCAGACAATTTGAGAAGAGGACCTCAAGCCTTAGATAAGAATCACAGCCTCTGATGACACTTTAATGTCATCCTCAGGAGATGTTGGGCAGAGAATCCAGGCACATTACACCTAGACACTAAGCTATAGAATTGTGAGATAATAAATGTGTATTGTTTTAATCCACTGAGTCTGGTAATTTATACAGCAGTAGAAATGTAAATACAGAAATAATTTATCTTTTCAACTAGTTGTATTGGAATTATGCAGGAATTGTCAATATTACCTTTTGGAGCAAGGAAAGGTAGAAGTAAAAATCAGTTTCTATTTATTCCATGACCCATCAATTTAATTAAGTTAAGACTATAGCCTAAAAAGCTTCAAAATGTCAAAGAGTACAAAAGAAATCATTGAAATCCAACAGCAATAAGGAAATCTCAGTATATAACATGAGGTGTCCAATTCCTCCAACTCCAGCCATAGATACTCTGCTGGGAGTCTTGACTTAGTCTTCAGGATCTTGTGATGCCACTCTTGTGGCGAAAACGAACCTCTAAGCAAGTAAAACCTGAAAGTGTCTCTACTTTTGCAGATTATTCAGGTTTGGCAAACTGTTCCTGTAAAGGCCCAGATTTGGGGCTTTGTGGGCTATGTGGTCTCTGCTGCAATTACTCAACTCTGCTTGGTACAGTGTGAAACCGGCCATAGTCAATACAGAAATGAATGAGCGTAGTCACTTTGCGGTAATGCTAGTTACAAAAACAGGTGGCAGGCTAGATTTGGCCCAGGGACTGTTGTTTGCCCATCCTGATCTAGACAGGTAAGGAGCACTTGAATTGGCAGTGGCATCTGGGAGAATAGAAAGGAGGGGACAAACTTGAAAAATATTATGGAAGCAGAACTCACCTGACCTGATAACTAATTGGCTTGGAAAGGATGTAGGAGATGAAAAAGATGACTTCAGACTTGCTAGTCTGGGAGGATAGCAGCACTATTATCTGTGGTAGGAAGAAAGGTGGAACAGATTGTGTGTGTGTGTGTGTGTGTGTGTGTGTGTGTGTGTGTGTGTGAGAGAGAGAGAGAGAGAGAGAGAGAGAAATAGATTGGTTTGGCAATTTGGGAATTATCTCCATGGAGTCAGCAGTGTAGGTGAGATCACACATGGAAGGTTTGTAGAATATGAGCTAATACATATAAGTGCTCTTTAAACTGTAAGGCATTATACAAGTGTAAAATATTCCTATTAAATGTGACAAACAGAAGCATAAAAGGCAGTAACAACCGTTTTATGTCTCAGAATCCCTGCTAGTTCCCAATTATTGCATTTTCATCCTGTGACAGCCTTTGGACAGATCTTTTTTCCTCCCCTTGTGTACACCCTGAGATTAGAATGCATTAAACATTATCCATGTGATATAGCACAATACTTTTCTTTCCCCCAACAGATACTCTAAAACCTTTTTTTTGTAGACACATACTTCTAAGAGGGCTGAGAAAAAGGCACAGAGTTGCCACTTTGATATTAGGCCTTGGAGTTTTATTTAAATGAGGAATGAGGCAACAGCCGTAGGAGTTTCAATGTTTAATCATGTAGACAGGACAGCAGACAGACTATAGGGGTAGAGTAGTCCTAAGGGATAGCATAAATTTAGAGTTGAGGTAGATACCCTTGAGAAATATTTTCCAAGGAGGGGGGAGGATTTCTGTATTTCCCAATTTCAAAGAGTAGTGCCATCCCATGAATAGGCTTGATCTGCATTTCAGGGTGTTTTAGTTATTTATGTGCTGCTGAGCAAAGATTTCCAAATGCAATAGCATGAAACAACAAGCATGTTATTGTAGTTCATGATTTTCTTGGTATGGAATTTGGAGACTGTGTGATTCTTCTGCTCCATATAGTGATGGAGGTCACTCAGTGGTATGCAGCTGGTGAATGAACTAGTCTGAGAGGTCAGACTAGCTCATTGTCTTAGTTGTCTTAGTCTCTTCAGGCTATGTATTAGTCAGCTTCCCCATTGCTTGGATAACTTAACTGATACCTGCAACTTAAATAAGAGTGGTTTATTTTGGCTCATAGTTTCAGAGGTTTCAGTCCATGGTCAGCTGGATCCAAGGCAAAGACATCTTTGGTGGAAGGACCTTGTAGAAGAAAGCTACTCAACTTATGGGATCCAGGAAGCATAATGAGTTGGAAAGAGCCAGAGAGGAAGGGACCAGGGACCAAATATAGTCTCCAAGATCATGCCCCCAAGACCCACTTCCTCCAATTAGGCTCCACCTCCTGTTAGCCCATTCAGCTATGAATTGATCCATGGGTTAACCCATGAATGAGGTTAGTGCCCTCACAATCCAATCACTTCTCCAGGAGTCTCTTAAACCAGTCAGGTTGACAATTAAGATTAACTGGCATATTCTGCTATAACAAAATGCCACCAACTGTGTGACTTACAAACTACAGAAATATTAATTAATTAATTTGTTGGTTTTTAAAGACAGAGCCTCACTATGCAGTTCAGGCTGGCCTTGAACTCACTATGTATGCCAGGCTGTCCTCAAACTTGTAGCAGTTCTCCTGCCTCAGCCTCCCAAGTGTTGGGATTGCAGGCATGTGCTACCATGCCTGGCTACAGAAATTTATTTTTTCACAGATCTGCAATCTGGAAATTCAATGACCAATATGCCAACAGATTTGGTGCCTGGTGAGGACTTGCTTTCTGTTTCATAGAGGATATTTTTTCATTGTATTCTCATGTAGAGCAAGGGGCTATCTGGTTCTACGGGATCTCTTTTATAAGGGCACTGATCTTGCTCATGAAGGCTCTGTCCTCATAACCTAATCACCTTCCAAAGGCTCCACATTCTGTCACCATTACCTTGGGGGTTAGATTTCTACATACCAATTTTGACGGGAACATACATATTCAGGCCAGAGCACATGTCTAGCACCATGATCAGATGGCTAGAAGCCCAGACTCAGTTGAGACTGGGGACCCGGGTACCTATATGTAGTCTCTCCAGCATGGTGGCCTCAAAATAGTCAGATTTCTTATACAACAACTGGAAGTCCAGGATGGAGTGATCTAGCATACAAGGTATATACTTCATAGGCTTGTGCGGCTCAGCCTTGAAGTCATATTGTGTTGCTTCTGCCATGTTTTATTAGTTGAGGTAGGTATGAATCAGCCCAGATTCAAGAGGAGAGTAGAATCTTAGATGGGAGGACAGTCAAATAATTTGTGGCTGTTTTAAGATCACCACGAAGGCCATGTAGCCAAAGAGTTGTGCTTCTTTTATGACAGCTCAGATTGTATGGATGCTCAGAAGACTTGCCCTCTCCTGGTTTAGCATTTCTTGGAGGGGTACAGGTTGTAGTGTTCCATGTGGTATTAAAGTCGGTAGTATGGTTTCCCTTACCCATAGTGAGCAGATCCTGAAACGAGGACCTGGATGCAGGCGGTTTCTTTTGGGAAGGTATCCTGGGGAACAGGAGTGGGGGATTCCTGTTTTTAGTCAGTTTTGAATTGATATAACAAAATATCTGACACTGGTAAGGTTAGATATTGGTAAGGTCAGATATTTATCTCACAGTTTTGGAGCCTGAAAGTCCAAGATCAGGTAGCCCTATCTGGTTAGTCTCTGACGAGGACTTTCTAGCTACATCACAACACCGTGGATGACATCATGGCTGTAGCGCATACTAGAGAAGCAAAAGGTGTGTATGGAAGAGGGAGTCACAGGAGGTGCTAAGCTCCCTTATAACAACCCATTCTCACAGAAACTAAGTAGAGTCCTGAGCAAACTACATTGACCTCTTCTGAGGGTGATTCCTCCAATGATTTAATGACCCACCACCAGGCCCCATCTCTTAAAGGTTCTCACATTGCCAAACTGAGGACCAAGTTTTTAGCACATGATACTTTGGGGTACTCAGACCATATCCAAACCAAGGAACAGGGAAGAGTGAAATGGGGAAGGAGAGAGAGCTGCTCCAAGGTTGCATTGTCAAGTTGGTTACTACTGTGGACCGCTGGGGCTCAGCCCTGCTCAAGCTTCCTAGGAGATATGTAGTTGCACTTCAAAACTGTCTTTCTGAAGAACAGAAGATAAACTCACCAACTCTAATCCTCCACTGGTTGGGGACTGCAGCATAAGATGCTGGCTTCTGCTTCTAACTTCATTCATACATGAATTTTGATGATAGCTCACATTGTAGTATCAAAAAATCCTAGTTCAGACAGCCAGACACACAGTGAGCTGAATTGAGGTGCCATCAAATTACACATGCATGAAACCGGTTGCCATAGGAACAGATGGGGTAACAAGTGAGCTGAAAGGATGTGAGATGGTCAGAAGATGTGCCTGATATGCATGTGCATATACTTGAACTTCCTAATTAACTAAAGCAAAGATACAAGTTTTAAAGCAAGAGACTACAATAGCATAAGTAGATACAGTATACATAGCTCGTTTCCATTTTTCCCTTCTGGACCCCCCACTGGGCTCACAGCTGCCAGGGATACTCTCCTCATGTAGGTCCTATCTGAGTTGGAAGAATAATCAAATTCTAGTTATATGACTCTCTTCTTCTCCTGAAGCCTCATATTTCCATTCTGGAAGTGGTTACATTAATCATCTCTGCACTGCTGATTAGAAAATGCTTGCAAAGATCACTCCCCTGGTTTGTGAACAAACAGCCCTAGCAAGGACCATGTCCTTATCGCAAAGGGGTAATAAAAATAAAGAAAAAGAAAACAGAGTTAGTGATGAGTTTAGGTAACCTACAAATTGTGCTCCTGCTCCTGCTCCCAACTCTCCAGTGGAGAGGAAAAACTATTCCCCACAGTGGCAGACTAATAACCTTTCTCTACTCTCTAGTCCTTAAATGAGAGTTGACATTGACCCTAGCTGGAAATGCTTATATTATCTCCTAGAAAATATCAGGAAACAAACCAATGGTATAAGTGAAAGGAGGGAGATAACTGTGGTCCCACAGGCCAATTTCAAGGCCTCTAGTGAGGGAGATGATAAACTCACTGTATTCGAAGTGAACCTATGTGTGGAATCCATATTTCTATATAAAAGAAGGATGGTTCATCTCTTCACAAAAGGCATCCCCAGGGAACTAATTTACCTATTGAGCTCCCCTGGGCATTTTATTTGTGGTTTCATTTATTGAAAGCATAAGCCTGCATGGCATACTGTAACAGTTCTCAAAATGATTCTAGACCATGGATATTTTGTTTCAATAAAAGCTTTTATGAAAGTTCAATATGTGACTCAGCGGGGGAAAAAGGCTGCTTAGCTACAAATTGGTGGTAGGGATTTGCAATTGTAGATTTTTCTCTCTACCTCTCTTGGAAGCCTTTCCCCCCACTTTTCTTGACCCTTGAGAAAAAGCCAACATATCCTGTATAGCTCCTAAGATCACAGTTTAGAAGACTCTGTGATGTAGTACAAGGAAGGTGTCCTTCTACAAGCAATAGAAAATCTGACAACTGTGGCTTAAAGAAGCTGGGAATTATTTTTCCTTACTTTTTCTAGAAATCTGAAAGTGGGTGGCTGCTATTTTTCAGCAACCTAGGCCCTTTCTCTACTTCTTCCCTGCTTATTCTATTGTCCTGTTTTATGATCGCAAAATTACTGTACCATGTTTAGCATCACATCTGAGTTTAAAGCAGAAAAAAGTTGAAGGGGAGGTTTTCCCCTTCTGTCCCTTTTATTAGGAAGGAGGAGAAGTGACACATTTGACATATTACCAGAAGATCTCATTAGCCAGCAATAGGTCACATGCCCGTGGTAGGCCAATACTGGCCAAAGGACATGAAATGACCATTTAATCCAATAATGATTTTCCCCTGAGGCTGAGGAAAGGAATCTTTCCTCTCTAAAATCACAGAATCTCTGCCTATTTTTTTAGCAAATCAGCATTTTATTAGCAGGAAAGAAGGGATAAGAAAGGGCAGTCGGATGGCCAATTGGACAGGCAACAAACTGTGTCTGTTAAGCCAATGGGCCAGGAAATCTGATGTGAATTCGAACTTGGCCACTAAACTTGTTGTGAAACATTGGATAAGCAACTTGACATGATCTGGACTGCTGTGATCTCATGTACAAATGGAAGGAAGTGGACAACGTGAACATCTACTTTCTTTCTAGCTGCAACATTCCATGGTTCTATGCAATTTTAATAATTTCCCATATGTTCATGGCTAAACCAGAACTGGTTTGTAATTGAAACAGATGCCCTAATGGTGCTGTTTTGAATCCAAGAATTGGCGGCTTGCATTTTCATGTAGCAATTATGTGCTGTAAAGTAAAAAAAAATTTACCCTCCTTCTCTCTCCTTTTTTATATTTGAAGAAAAAAATCAACACTCCATCCCCCCATAGTTAAATTTTATATTTGAATAATGCAACTTTCTCCCATGTAATTCTTATTTAGTTTTCTTAATAAAGAATAAAACCCCAACCTTTCTTTTTGGAGTAAAGCTCATTCTAAGTAACAAGAAATTATCACCAGACCTCTGATTGATTGTCTAATATTAAATGAAAGTTGATGTCTCTTTAATATATAATAGCAATCAGTGTCCAATTGTGTTGTATGTACCATTTTCATCGGTTGCTAACAAAGCTAAAAACTGAAGTTTGCAACTGGATGATGTACCTGTGGTTAGCACAGTGCCTGGCTTTTGCTAATTATTCAGTAACTTTTTTTAGTCAATGAATTATGATAAGAGCCAGAGTTACAATAAGAGCCAGGGCAGAGTTAATCGGAGTTAGAATTTCATAGTTTTAATGTCCTCGATGTCATTAAGGAGGCCATTGGAAAGGAGCTTACTTTAAATATATGACTGATAGCTTATGTTATTTGTACATTAGTGGGTATGCAAAAAGAAGTGAGAAATAATGTGGTGTACCAAGTCACTCATTAATTGTTAGTGGAGTGCCCTCTTGGTGCCAACCTCTCCTCTAGGTGATGCCATATAACGGTGAAAAAGAGACACAATGGTTCCTGCTCCCACAGAGCTTGCATTCTAATGGAGCAGATACACAATAAACAAGTAAGCAAAAGCTATGTGAAATAGTGATAAGCGCTGTGGAAAAAATGAAACAAGTTACTTTGATAATACATGGGTGGGTGGCAGTCACGGAAGGATTCTCTGAAGAGGTGCCTATATGGGAGGCAAAGCTTACCTTCTACCCTCTGAAGGTAAAATAGTTGAGTCTATAAAATAAGCCAACATTAGGCAAGTTAACAGGATAAAACCATATTTAATTATGTATGTATGCATGGGAGTCCCACAAAATATGGGATCCCAAGAAGGGTCAGATGATTGAAGCTTATATATCATTTAAGCTATAGAAAAGAACACACACTTGGGTCTAGGGTAGTGTGGTGACATAAGTTATTTGGAAGGTAAAGGGGAAAATTGTATGGTGAAAGGGTTGTTGTGACCATTAATCATGATTGTTGTCTTAATCACTTTCCCGTTGCTGAGACACAATACTTGATGCCTGTAATTTAAAGGGCAGAAGTTTATTGGGACTCACAGTTTCAGTCCATGGTCAGTTGGCTCCAAGGGAGAAACAGGATGCCAGAGGGGCACAGCAGAGGAGAAAGTGCTGGATCCATGGCAACCAGGTAGCAGAGTGAGAAGGGAGGAGCTGGGGAGGGAGAGACACCCTTCCAGGTCGTTCCCCCAGTGACCAGCCTCTTCTAACCAGGCTCTTCCTCCTAAGCACATTTAGCAATGAACTCTTTCGTGGATTAATCCACTGACAAGTATAGCACCCCCATGCTTCAATCACCTTTCAAAGCTGTACCTCTGAATACATGAGGCTTTTGGAGGAATTCTAGTTCTAAACCTTATCAATTGTCAACCTGACTGGGTTAAGAAGTGCCTATCAGATTAATAAAATATACTTCTGGGTGTGTCTTTGGAGTATCTCCAGATGATTGGCATGCAGTCCTGAAAATTGGAAGGGGACCCACCCTGATTGTGGGTGGCACTAACTAAATAGGCTTGCAGCCTGAATGGAATGAAATGGGAAGAAAGAAGGCCGCTGTTTGGGGGAAGCTCTATTGTGCTTGAGTGGGGGCAACTTTTGCTACTGCCATCACCTGTGGACATCAGATTCCAGCTTCTTCAGCTTACAGTGCAGCAGACTCATACTAGCAACTCTCCAGGGAGCTTCCAGGCCTTCATTCTCCAACAAGTGAGGCCTCCTTGATCCCTCTTGTTCTGTGGCTTCTATGTTTGTGGACTGAGCAGCTACTGAATCCTCTGGCTTTCCAGCACACAGATGGCCATTGCAGACAATCCAGCCTCTGATCCTGTAAGCTTATCTAATAAATTCTCTTGCATAATTATATATACTGTGTGTGTGTGTATATATATGTATATATATATGTATATGTGTATATATATATATATTTTTTTTTCCTATTGGTTCTGTTCCTTTAGAGAACCCTAACCAATACAATTGTTTTGTTATGCAGATAAAAACCTCAGAGGTGATAAAAGTTATTTTGGAGCAACTCTCAGAAGAATAGGCGTAGTCTGGGCATGGTATCAACCTTCTGTTTCTTCTCCCATGGAGGACCTAAGGTACTCTAGTTTATGAGATTCCTGGTTGGGGAAGATAGCAGATGGCACTCCTGTGAGAGGATCTGTCTTTAGGCAGATAAAGGGAAATTCAGAGGAACCCCATTCCTACATTTGCTGTTCCCTAAGTATGAAGCAATCAGCATACCAGAGCAGCAATTAGTGGGAGGTAGCTCCTGAACTTCTGCATTTCCACAAAGAAAAGAAAACAAGATGATGTGATAGTAGGTGGGGTGGTGGTGGTGGGGCTGGAGAGCATTAGATAGGACAGTCATAGAAACCATCTCCTTGGGTTGGGCATGGTAGCACCTGCCTGTAATCCCAGCAATCTGGAAGCTGAGGCAAGAGGATCACCATGAGTTTGAGGCCAGCCTGGGCTACATAGTGAGTTCAAGGCCAGCCTGCGCTACACAGCCAGAAAGAAAGAAAAAATGATGAATGGATGAATAATGACTCCATGTTTATGATGTCTAATATGGCTGCTCAAGGCCTCAAGTTACCAGGCAGTGAACTGGGCACTCCTAGTGAATTGGAAGGGGCAAAAGCAGAATCAAGATGTCAGTTTGAACACTACTGTAGTACTTCAGGGGAAGAAGACAATGTCTTAGGAGCAGGGAGATGGGGAAAGGTAGATGGATTCAAGATCTAGTTTGGAAGCAGAATGATAAGATTTTCTAATGGATTGTGTATAGAGGTTGGTGAAAAGGGAGAAGAAACTTGGCTTCTGGGGTTTAGGCTGAAGCTACTGGAAAGAAGGAGGTGAATTTTTCTGATAATGGGAAGATGGGATGGGTGGTGGGGGGAAGTAGTTGGAGTGGGGGCAGTGGCTGAAAGTTTTGATTGGGAAATATTAGATCAGAGCTTCCTTGAAGACAACTGTGTCTCAAAGGCCTACTTTGAAGCAGGGGCTTCACGAAGGAGTCCACTTAGGAATGCAATGGTTAAAGAGAGGAAAAAGGAGTAATCCTTAACAACCCTTCAATAACAGAATCCTACAGCCTCCTTTTTTTTCCCATTAACTTTATTGGTACATTTTAGGTATAAAATACAGTTACATTCATCATTGGGATCTTGTAACATTACATGAGTCTCTTGGTTCTTATTTTTTTCCCCTTCCCTTGCCCTCCCTTCACCCCCTCCAACCTTCCCTATTTGCAAAGAATTT
>NW_004624762.1:13448850-13477036 GCF_000247695.1 Heterocephalus glaber | reverse complement strand
CTGGCAATAAAATGACACAATTAGGATAGGATTGGCAAGGTAGAAGCAAAATCTTTATATGTAGATGAAATGATCATCTACAGAAAAAATACTAATAAATCTCTAGGAGCCTCTAGAACTTGTATTTGAATTTAGCAGGATTAGAAAACACAAGGTATATATAAAATTTCAGGTCGTACAGCCTCCTTCTTAAGTAGACAGAGATAACTTTTCCATAGTAATCTCCCTGATCAAGAAAAGAATGAGAATACATCTGTTTAAGACCTGCTGTATGGGCTTCCCTAATCTCCTCTTCACCTTTTTTGATCAGCCTAAGCATTTATATTGGCAGAAAATCTAAGCAAATAGAGGCAACTCTGTAGCGAAATGAACTGTGAGAAGTCTCCTAGGATTTCTAAGATTAATGCAAAAGAAAAGAACTGTCCTTAAATAAGCACAAGATAAAATGCCAGAGTAATGCAGAGGGAAAACAGCTAGGTTTATATTTTCATTTTAATAAAGTAGAAACATGGAGGCAGGAAATCATTTTAAAATTTTTTTGTTTGGTAAAGCTGTTCAAATAAAAACTCTGATTTTAATTATAAATTGAACAGAAAGAACTTGGAGTGTCTGATTTTGGGATTTGAATTTTCTGATGTTGATGGGGATAGAAGTGCTAGAGTCAGATTTGAGATCTCACAGGTCCCTATAAAGTATTATGAGGTGATACTAAGGCAATTTAATAGGGGAGCCCTATTTTGATCCTAAGAAAATATGAGATTTTCTTACAGTCTCCCAGTCTTTCAGGATATTGCTAAGTATTCTATTATGGTATACCTCATTTCTGGCAAATTGGATACTTTCCTCCTTCCTTTCCCTCTCAAAAGCCAGGTTTGGGCTTAATGTACCCTTGAGTAGGTTCTATGCACTGGATTATTTGATCAAACTTTTTTTCTTTTTTGCAGGTAGAGCCCAGGGCCTTTTCACTGAGTTACATCCCCATCCCATTTTTATTTTTTTATTTTGAGACAGAGTCTTATTAATTTGCTAAGTTGCCAAGGATAGGCTCAAACTTGCTGTCCTCCTGCCTCAGCCTCCTAGAGTGCTAGGATTACAGGCCTGAACCTCCATGCCCAGCTCTTGATCAGGCTCTCAGCTCTCTCTTCTTTCCTGTGATGCTTGAAGGGCTACAGATTGGATAAATGGTCAGATTGGCAGGCACTAGACTTCGACAGTATTTCTAAAGAGGGCTTCAGATCTCATCTCTATGTGACATATATGGACAATCCCTGACTTACAATGCTCTGACCTTCGATTTTTTTTTTTTTGCCTTTCAGATAATGTGAAAGCCATAGGCATTCAGTAGAAACTGTACTTGAAAATATGAACGTGGGTCTTTTCCTGGGCTAGTGATAAGCAGTCCTGTCTTCTCTTATGATGCCCATCAGCTGCAGCTCTCAGTCTGTCCAGTTATCATAATGGCAAACAACTGAGAGGCACTGTAGAGTGTGCTGTGTTGCTAAACTGGGATGTGTGGTAGGTTAGGTGTAATAGATGAATTTTTGGATTACCATGTTTTTGACTTATGGTGGATTTATTGGGAAATAATTTATGATGGGGTTATATCCTAATAAACCCATCATAAATAGAGGAGCATCTGTGTAGCATTTTGTGTAGTAGTGTTTTTAAAATTGTGAGTTGCAACCCACTGATATGTAATGGAATGGATTTATTGGTATTAATAGACTAAAATGTTAAAAAGTAAAATAAAGCAAATATAATAAAATCAGTGTGTGTTGTGCAGAGTAAGGATAAGTATGGTTTCTTGAAACTTCATCTATAGATATCCCTCTATGTCCTGGGTAACAATTGATGATGTAACTTTTTTCAACTTCAGGTTATTCTTTTTAAAGCTTGAGAACTACTGCTATCGAGTGTAGGGGTTAAGAACGCAGATGTTGCAGTTAGAAGGCTCAGAGAAAAATCTCAACTCCATTAATTATTGGCTGCATGATGCTTGGTGAGTTTTATAATATCTTTGGGCCTCGGATTCTTTATCTGTAAGGTAAGAATTAAGATAGCTCCTGCCTCATAGAATTGTTTGTTGAAGGGGTTAAAACCTTTACTATAACACTTAACATAAAGTAAGTATCAAATAATAGCAATTGTTAGGATTGTCTATGAAAATTGGTTATTCATCCGTTGTGGGAATGTGTGGCAGGAGAGGTATGATTAAGATGGATCATATGGGCCTTTTTGCAGTGAGGAAAATGGATGTTGTTCTCAATGAGTGCTCCTTTTGCATCAATATTCACTACTGGTCTTTCTGGAACATCTGATACTTTATTTTAAAACAGTTTTTTGGATATTAAAACTCCCTTAATAAGCACACACTCCTCAGGATTTTCAGAATGGAATAAATTGTAATTGGCTGTCTGTTTCCCTTTTGTAAAGGCATAAGACTGGAAAGAGTGGGGGCAGCAATGGGATAGGGTCACACCATCCCCTAAGCCTCCTGAGATGGGAAACACAGGGCTGTCTATGTCCACCTCACTCTCTGTGTGGTGGCTCCACTTGTTGAAGTCAGCCTTCTTCCTCTAGCAATTAATTTCTTTTCTTCAGGCTGTGCTTCTGGTAAACTCCATCCTCACAGTGCTGTTCTGGGTGGCTTAACATGATTAATAATGACTTATTTATTTAGGAATGACCTTTTTATTATCATTGTTGTGTTTAATTTTTAAACTGCTTTATTAAGGCATAATTAACATATTATGAGTTCGCTAATTTTAAATGTATAGTTCAGTGATTCTCAGTGAATTTAAAGAATGGAGAAACCAAAACCATAATCTAGTTTTAGAACATTTCTATCACTCCAAAAGAAAGATCCTTTATGCTCATTTGTACCCCTTCTTCCTTCAGTCTCAGTCAACCACAAAGGTGGTATTTTTATAGATTTCCCTTCTCTGAACATTGCCTCAAGATGGCTTTATACAGTGTGTGGTCTTTGGGGTCTGGTTTTTTCAATTTGCACAGCAGTTTTGAAGTTCAGCCACACTGTAGCTCTGTACACACCATAGCATGTATCAGTACTTCATTACCTTTTATTGCTTGGTAGTATTCTATTGCATGGATGTACATTTCTTTCTCTATTTACAGTTGAAGAATAGTTGATTGTTTCTACCTTTTGGACATTATGAATAATGGGGCTATAAAAATTCACATACAGGTCTTTGAGCATTACATTTTCATCTTCGTTGGTTAGGTAACCAGGAGTGGGATTGATGGGTCACATGCTAAAATTATATTCAAACTTTTAAAGAAATTTCCAAAAGTATTCAAAAGTAGTTATATGATTTCGTATCCCCACCAGAAAAACATGAGGATTTTAGTTTTTATATATTCTTGCCAATTCTTATTATTGTCTGTCTTTTGTGTGATGGCCATCCTAGTGGGAGTGAAGCGGTAACTAATTGTGGTTACAATATAAATTTTACTAATAAATAGTGATGTTGAGGATCTTTTCATGTATTTGTTAGTCATTATGTTTTCTTTGGTAAAATGTCTATTCAAGTCTTTTTCCAAAATATTAAATGTACTTTCATCTTATTGATGTGTAAAGTTTAAAAAAATGTATTCTGACCACAAAGCCTTTATTAAGTATATGATTTGCAAATATTGATTTCAGTCTGTGGCATGTCTCTAAATTTTCTTAAATGCATTTTTTGAAGAGGAAATTTTGATATTTGATAAAATTTAATTCATGAATTTTTCTCTTATGGATCATACTTTTGATATATCTAAGAACTCTGACTAACTCAAGGTCATAAGAATTTTCCTTTGGTATATGTTTCCTTTGGAAAGTTTTATACTTTCAGCTTTAAAATTTAGGTCTATGATGCACTATGAGTTTTTTTTTTGGTACTAGGGATTGAACTTGGGTCCTTGCGCTTGTGAGGCAGGCGGCAAAACCACCGAGCTAAATCCCTGGCCCCTGCACTATGAGTTTTTTTATGGAGAGTGTGATGAAAGTGTCTAAATTCATCTTTTTCGCCTGTGCCATATGTTGAAAATTGTCCCAGTGACATTGTTGAAAAGATTATTGTTTTTATATCAAATTACCTAGTGCCTTTGTTAACAGCCAACTGACTGCAAGTCTAAGGATTTATTTCTATACTTTGAATTCTGTTGCATTGATCTATATACCTATCCTTATGCCAGTACTGCACTGTCTTCATCACTGTAAGTCTGTGGTAAGCTTTAAAATCAGGAAGTATTAATCCTCCATGTTCTTCCTTTTCTAAGATATTTTGACTATTCTGGATCCTTTTCTGTTCCATATAAATGTTAGGATCAATTTCTCAATTTCTGCACAAAAGACAGTTGGGATATTGATTGGAATTGCATTAAATCTATAGACCAATTTGGGGAGAATTGCAATCTTAATGATATTGAATTTTCCAATCTGTGAAAATGTAACTTCTCCATTTATTCTATTCATATTTTAATTTCTTAGCACAGTGTTTTACAGTTTTCAAGTGTAAAAATTGTATTTCTTTTGTTACATTTATTCCTAAGTATTTTATTACTTTTGATGCTATCATGAAATTGTTCAATTTCATTTTCCAATTGTTCATTATTAGTATCTAGAAATAAAATTAATTTTTTTGTCTATTGATCTTATACCATGTTGTCTTGTTAATCTTGTTTATTCATGCTAACAGATTTAGAGAAGGATTTCTGGGATTTTCCATATATGAGATCATCTATGAATAGGCAGTGACATCAGTGAAAATGGTGGTGAAGGAACTCCAGAAAACTACCCCTCTGTAAAAACAATAAAATGTGGCAAAAACTGTCAGAATCAACTTTTCAGAACTCTGGAATCTAACCAAAGCTTGCAGCAACTCACAAGTGCTTATTAAAGAAAAATGGATGAATATTGGCAAGAACAGTGGTTTGTGGCAATTTGAAGTACTGTAGTTTCACCCATCATTCCCAAACTCAATCATAGCTTTAAAAATAACAATATACACTTAGAATATCAGTACTAGAGGGGGCAGAAGGTTCTTATTTGCAAGGAATTGCATTTAGTTGACTGGTAAGTTCTTTGAGCCATGTCTGGAAGCTGTCTGGAATACTTTTTAAGAAAGATTCTTTATCTTGTCTAACTCTAAAACAACCTAGACCAAAAATCACTACCTGGGAGGCACTTACTGAAACATTTATAGGCACACATCTTATTTCTTGCTGTCTGAGACACTAGATAATAGTTGAGGCACATAATAGACTAACCAAAAGTCATGGGAGGAAAGATTGAGATGTCTTAGGAAATAAAGGCTTTGAAAAATTTTAATATATTCCTGGGAATCTAGAAGGCCACATGCAAGTCCAAAGCTGTGTAAATGCTTGGGAAAGATATGAGAATAAGAATAAGAAAAAAAATAAGAAATCTTGAAGATAAGTAAATTGAATTATTTAGTCTTAGGAACAGAAAGAAAAAAGAAAAAGGAACAGAACCTCAGAGATCTGTGTATACAAATAATAGGTGTCAAGTAAGGATAGGAGAGAAAGAAAGGGGCTGAATGAGTATTTGAAAAAATAATGAAAAACCTTAAGCCACATGTCCAAGAAGCTCAATGCCTTCCAAGTAGGATAAATTCAGAAAACTAGAAATCGAGATAGTTTTACTTCCTTCTGTCAAATTTTGATTCCTCTTGGCTTATTGCATTAGGTAGGAATTTCATTAAATGTTGAATACAACCTACAAGAATGAACATCTTTGCTTTATTCCTAGTCTCAGGAAGAAAACATTCAGTCTTTTATTGCTAAGTATGATTTATTTATAGGGTTTTCAAAGATGATAGTCCTAGTATGTTGAGTTTTTATAATAAATGGGTTTGGCAAATACTTTCTCTAAAATTATTGAGATGATCAGGTGATTTTTATTCATCTTGTTAATATAATGTGTCACATAATTTGATTTTCACATGTTAAATCAACATTGCATTCCTGGAATTTAAAAATTACTTGGTTATGATGTTTAATATCTTTATTAAGATTTTTTGGGTTTTTGCACCTATATTCATGAAGGATATTTGTCTGTAGTGTTCTTTTCATGTTGTGTTTTGTCTGGCATTGGTATCAAACTAATATTGCCCTCATAAAATGAACTGAGAAGTGTTTTTTCCCCTACTTTCTGGAAGAATTTGTGGAGGATTGACTTAACTTCTTTATAAGCTTGAATTCACCACTGAAGCCATCTTGCCCTGGGGTTTTCTTTGTGGGGAGATTTTGAGTTACTAATTCAATTTCTTTATTTTTTTACCAATCTGGTCATATTTTTAAAATTTCTTCTTGAGTCAGTGTAGGTAATTTGTGTTTTTCTAGGAATATGTCAATTTCATCTGAATTTTCTAGCACATAATTGGTCATAGTATTTTTAATTTGTAGAAGGCCAATAGTGATGTCTTTATTTTCATTTTTTAATTTGTTAATTTACATCTCCTCCTTTCTTGTCATCATAGCTCAATTTTTTTTGTCTAAAGAAACTAATTTTTGGTATCATAAATTTTCTGCATTGTTTTCCTGTTTCCTATTTCACTGAATGCCATTGTATCTTTGTTATTCTTCTTCCTTCTTGCTCTGGCTTTAGCTTTCTTTTCTTTTTTCATTTATTAAAGTAGAAGCTTAGGCTATTAATATGACATCATTCTTCTCTTTAGGCAATTGAAATGAAAAAGATTTCTCTAAACACCACTTTGTCTCTATGACAAAGTTTGATATATTGTGGTATTGTTTTCCTTCAGTTAAAAATATTTTCTAATTCCCCTTACAATTTCTTCTATAACCCTGCTGTGGTTTGGATGTAGTTTGCTTCCCAAGGATTCATGTGTTGAAAGCTTGGTTTCCAGTATGGTAATGGTTAGGATCGGTAGGACCTTTAAGAAGTGGAGTATAGTGAGAGGTTAGGTCGTTGGGAATATTGCCCTCAGAAGGCATTAAGGTAGTTCTTGTTATAAAAAGTTGATTAGTTGTTATAAAAAGAGCCCCTCCATGCTCTCTAGCTTCCTATTTGGCAATATGATCTCTCTCTTTTGTGCATGCTCCACCATTGTGATGCCATCTGCTATGATGTGCTGCAACTGAGTTAGACAGGGATGCATGGTACTCACTGGAGCCAGCATTATGCTGTTTGGCCTTTCAGCTTCCCAAACAATGTGCTAAATAAATGTCTTTACTTTATAAAGTACCTTGCCTTAGGTATTTCGTTATGGTAATGGAAAATGGACTAATACAGGCTCACTGGTTATTTAGAAGCATGGTGTAATGTCCAAGTATTTATTGATTCCCCAAATTTCCTTTCATTGATTTGTAATTTAATTCTACTGTAGTTGGAGGACATACTTTGTGTGATTTTAGTCCTTTAAAGTTTATTGAGTACTATTTTTATGGCCTAGCATATGGTCTATTCTCAAGAATGTTCCATGTACACGTGAAAAGAATGTGTATTCACTTTCTTGATTGAGATGTTCTATAACATGTTTGATAATGTCATCCAACTTGTTTATACCTTTGCTGATTATTTAGTTGTTTTATCCAATATTGAGAGCGGAGCATAGAAGTCTTCAACAATTATTGTTTATTTCTTTCTTCAATTCTGTCAGTTTCTGCTTCCTGTACTTTATAACTCTATTGTTAAGCAGATGTGTGCTTAATTGTTATATATTCCTTACTGATGAATTAATTGATACTTTATAAAAGGTTCCTCTTTGTTTGAAGTAATATCTTTTGCCTTTAAGTTTATTTTCTCTGCTACTATTTTAATGATTAACTCTACTGTAGTATTTGCATAGCTTTTAAAAATATTTTTACTTTGAACTTATTTGTGTCTCTGATAGGTACCATGTAGCTGGGTCTTATTTTAAATCAATTCTGACAGTGTCAACTCTTTGATTTCAATGTTTAATCCTTTTACCTTTTTTTTTGGTACCAGAGATCGAACTCGGGACTTTGCGCTTTCTAGGCAGGTACCGGAAACCCTGAGTTAAATCCCTGGCCCTCCTTTTACCTTTTCAATGGAGATTTTTATTGAGAAAATTGAGGATTTATACACAGTCCTAAGGAATAACAGAGTGGTCCCTGCTGCACTTTGCCTACCTTTCCCCAGTGGTAACATTTTACAAAACTACATTATAGACCCTCCCCACTCGGGGCTGAGCCGGAGGGTGGGCATCCCAGAGGTGCCCAGGCAGCCTAGCCCCCCTCTCCGGCCCAATCGTACCTGCCCCTTGCCACTGTGGCCGCTCCTACTCGGAGCCGCGCGCCCCAGATGCCCTGGGGTCAGCCCCGGGCTGCTGAACTGAGTGCCACTGGGGCCCCGGGGTGGGCGCGGATGGCAAGGGGGCTTTTCCCCTCCCCGCGCCTGCGGCCGGCTGGTGTGTGAACCCCTCGGGAGTACTCGGGGGACGCTAACTTCCAACGCCGCCGAGCAGCCTCTGACGGCTTCTAGGAATTCTCATCGCCCGTGCCCCAGCGCAGCAGCGGCATTAAGATCTCTTCCAGGCTTTCCCACAGATCTGCTTCCCAAAAGAGACTGGGCAGATCCATTCCCTGTGATCTGCAGCAGCCCCTCTAGGAGACTCTCCAGGAGCATTTGTCTGGCCACCCCCCTCGGCTGAAAGGGGACCACAGGACCTGCACAGTGCGGCTCAGTAATGCGGATCTGCTCATACAGAGGCTTTGGCTCATGGAGGTGTGAGCCTGGAATGGCACCAATGAAACAGCTTGCAACCCCGGCCCAGGCTGACAAATAAACTTCGTCATCTAACTACACATCAGTTATGGGTTCCTCGTGTGGATCCTTGGACAAGAATCCCTGTTATTACCAGTGCTGCCACTGAACTTGACTGGTTTCTGCTGTCCAAGAGCTACCCACAGGGACCCAGGAGCAGGTCCCAGCAACAACAGAAGATGGGAGGATTTCACTGTGGTCCTGGGTCTCGGATGGGACAGTTAGGAAGGACCAAGGCCACACTGAGGCATGCTGCAGAAGGCCTGTATTTTTAGATGTCGGAATTAGACTGGTTAATATGATTTCATTGAGTCAAACTGTAACCTATGAGTGGGGTTGGAACTTATGTTTATAAGCTTTCCTTAGGAAATTCCCTAAGTTGACTGGGATGGAAAGATTGAGAAAAGGTAGAAGGAATGTGTATGTGTTTTGAATAAAAACTGATAGACTTTTCTTTATAATATCACAATATAGCATGAAGAATTTTCAATGTAAACAGTTATAAAATTTTATTATTCATTAATTTTTGCAGTACTGGGGATGGAAAACAGGGCCACTGAGCTATATCTCCATCCCCTTTTTTCTTTATTATTGTTGAGATAGGATCTAACTTGCCCAGGCTGGCCTTCTTTTGCTTCAGCACCCCTCAAATGGCTAGGATTAAAGGAATGTGCCACCATACCCCTCTGAGTTATAAAATTTTATTAATGGCTGTATCTTATTCTATTATAGACATATTCTATAATTCATTTATTTCTCAGATCTGATGTAATCAGTGCTGATGAGTGTTGTAGGTTAAGTCTTTGTCCACATACTGTTTTTATTTCCTTAGAATATTTCCATACATGGAATGATTGTACCACAATTTAGCAACAACAACAAGAACAATGCATATGTTAAGGACTTTGTTGATCAGTACTGTCAAATTGTCCTACAGAAATATTGTCCCGGTTCCTATCAGAACTCTGGTGGCTTGAAGGTGGCAAGGAGACTGGGAGAATGTCCCTAAATGGTGAGAAGTAACAGGATCCCGCAGGAGGGAACATGACTGAGCCCATGATATCCTACTTTTCTGCTATCAGGCCAGACTGTGGGCTGGGACAGGGTCTCCAAGACTTGGGGTCCCTCATATTAACTTGATGTAAACCATTTGGAGGGACCCAGCCTTATACAGCTGTGCTAAGAGGACCAAAAGAAAGGGCTGGTGTCTGTGTTTGGACCATGCTATGGGGTGTGCAGTAACATAAATACATATGACTCAGGGAGTACTATCTGGCCAGAGCAGTTTACGTGGAAAGGCATGAGCAGCAATGGCCATTTGGTTTACAACCTCCATACCCAGCCATTCTTCCATCAATATTTTCTTTCTTCATGTATAATAGATAATGTGAAATAGGAAGAAAAGGTCCAAAGGGGAAGGAGAAGTGGGAGGGGTAAGGGAAAGGAATGAAGGGAAAGGAATAACTATGAGAAAAGGAAAAAATGGAAAAAAGTCTTTACAAATAGGGTGGGGTGGAGGGGTTGAAGGGAGGGCAGGGGAATGGGGAAAAAATAAGAACCAAGATATATTATGTAAAGGTACAAATTCCCAATAATGAATGTCAGCATATTGTATACCTAAAATGTACCAATAAAATTAATGAATGAAAAAAACCCCTACATTATAATACTACAACCTGGATGTTGACATTGTTCAAATCTACAGCTCTTATTCAAATTTCCCCAGTTTCATTGTAATCATTCATGAGTGTGAATTTTAAATTCTTTACAATTTTATCACCCATGTACACCGTCAAGGTACTGAACAGTTCTAACACCACAGGTATCCCTCATGTTGCCTTTTTATAACGAGCAGCACTGCCTTGCCATCCTTACTCTTGCCCCATCTTGAGCTCACGGCATCACTAATCTGATCCCTACTGCAAAAATCTTTTTATTTCAAAAATGCGATATAAATAGAATAATGTATTATTTAATACTTTGGGTTTGGGTTTTTTCACTCAAAAAATGGAACACTTCATGAATGTGCATATCATCCTTGCACGGGGCCGTGCTAATCTTCTCTGTGCCATTGCCATTTTAGTGTGTGTGCTGATGAAGTGAGCACACTGTATTTTTAATATGGTTTTTGATATATTTGTATTGTCTCCTATTTTTCTATTTGTTTTCTACTTGTCTCATGTCCTTTTGTTCCTCTTTTCTTCTTTACTATTTTTTGGTCCTAAGTAATTTTTTTCTTAGTATACTATTTTAATTACTTTGTTTTTTGTATTTAATTATATTTTTGAGATTATTTTCTTAGTGGTTCCTCTGGGAGAACTACAGTTATACATCTTAATAATAAAAACAATCTACTACAGATAGTACTAACTTAATTCCAGTAAAATATGGAAACTTTGCTTTCCTATAATATATAGAAATATAGTTCTATTCCCTTCCCCTTTTGTGATATTATTGTTCATGTATATATTACTTCTTTATGTTTTCCCAACATGATAGCTTTTATTATGTTATGTAATTGTCTTTTAAATAAGAGAGGAAAAGAGAAAAACTATCTTTATACTGTCTCTTTTATTTAAATACATAATTAACTTTACTCATGGCCTATAATTTTTTGTGTGGATTTTCATACTGTCTAGTGTCATTTTCTTTCAGCCTGAAGAACTTCATTTAGTATTCTCTGTAAGAGAGGTAATGTGTATGTGGGAATGTTTTTATTTTGCCTTAATTTTTGAAATACAGCTTTGCTGGACATAGGATTCTTGGTAAACAGTTTCTTTTTCTTCACTACTTTGAATATGTCATCTTACTGTTTTCAGGGCCTCCATCTTTTCTGATAAGGAATTAACTGTTAATGTATTGCATTTTCTGTTGCTCCTTTCAAGAGTTTCTCTTTATGTTTGCTTTTCAATACTTTGACTGTGATATGTCTTAGTATGAATTTCTTTAGATTTATCCCACTTAGAGTTTACTGAGCTTCTTGAACATGAAGATTTTGGAATGTTTTTAGTTATTACTTTTTCAAATATTATTTTCTGCCCATTGTTCTTCCTCTTCTCTTTGAACTCTCATGCATGCATGTTGGTAGGTGAATGGTTTCTCACAGGCCTCCCAGGTTCAGCTAATATTTCTTCATAATTTTTTCTTTCTCTTCTTCAGCTTGGACAATTTCTACTGACTTATCTTTTAAGTTTCCTGATTATTTTTTTTTTTTGCTTCTCAATTCTGTTATTGAGACCATCTGGTAAATATTTTTTAAAATTTCAGTTTCTGTGCTTTTTAACTCGAGAATTTAAAAATGATCCTTTAAAAATAATTTCTCTGCTGATATTCTATATTTGATGTCATTGTTCTCATACTGTCTTTTAACTCTTTAAACATGGTTTCCTTTAGTTCTTTGTGTATGGATAACCTTGACCTGGTTTTGGTTTAATTTTTATATAAACTTATTCAAAACTGGAAATTTTAAATGCTACATTATAGCAAGGTTGGATTCTGATTCTCCTCTACCCTGGGTCTGTCTTTCTTTCTTTCTTTCTTTCTTTCTTTCTTTCTTTCTTTCTTTCTTTCTTTCCTCTTTCTCTCTTCTCTCTTTTTCTCTCTCCCCCCTCCCTCTCTCTCTCCTTTATTTCATTCTTTCAGTTTTTTTTCTTGCTGTATTTGTTTTCTAACTTGCCTGGAATAACTGTATAGTGCCTGTCTCCCTGTATTTGTTACATTTTTGTCACTGCGACACAATACCTAACACCCACAACTTAAAGGAGGAGAAGCTTATTTTGGCTCATGTTTTCGTTCATGATCAGCTGGCTCCAAGGTAGGAAGGTGTCTTAGTTACTTTCTCATTGCTAGGACAAAATATCTGACACCCAGAAGTGAAAGGAGGAGACATTTGTTTTGGTTCACGATTTGTAGTTTTAAGTCCATAGTCAGTTGGTCCAAGGTAGGGCAGCATGGCAGAGGAGAAACAGTTCATGGCATGGCAGGCAGGAAGTCATCAAGACAGGAGGAGGGATATGTATGTATCTCCAGACTACATCCACAGTTACCCACCTTTTCCCACCAGGCTTTACCTCCCAGCATCACACTCAGCTATAAACCCATCAGTGGACTAATCCAGTGTCATACCCACGATCCAGTATCATACACCCATGGTCCAGTCACATCATGAAAGCCTCATCTATGAGCTCACGAGGCTTTGGGGTCAGGCATCTAGATGTAAGCCATAACAGAAGGGCATGGTGGAAGACTCTACTAGAGTCTACATGGTGGTCAGTAAGCAGAGAGAAAAGGGAGGAGCCAGGGAAGGAGCCAGAGGTGGGAGATACACCTTTCCAGGTCTTGCCGCCCCCAACCAGGCTGCACTGCGTAATAGCAAGTAAACTATATAACCCCCATAATTCAATCACCTTCTGAAAGCCCTACCTATGAGTGCTTGGAGCCTTTGGGGAGACATTTTTTATTTAAACCATAACATTCCCCATTAGTATGCAGCCACTAACATCTCCATTTTAAGAAAATTCATGTCTTTATTTTTAAGTGTGGTTTTCTGGAGTCTGCCTAGATTAACATAGCTCAGTGGTAAGCCAAAGATAGATCAGATATTGTGTTTTAACACTTTTATCCAATAAGGGCTTTATCCTATACTGATGGACCTGTGCACGGTTTGGGAAATGGTATTCAAAGTTTAGATAGTTAACAAGCCTGCCACAGCTCTTACTTTCTGTGCTTGCAAAGGCTCACATTTATCCATGAACAAGTAGCTCACCAAGGCCCTCTCTAGCTGTTCTTGAGCATAAGCACAGCCAAGCACAGCCTTCCAGACTCCTAGGGACATGTGGGAGCTTGCCAACTCCCAGTCTGGCTGTTGTATATGTCTCCCCAGATCTTGCTGATAGTTTTGTTGTTGTTTTCTGCTGGTATAATGTTTGACTCAGCCAATACAAAAACCTCAGATTAGCTGATTTTGGTCTTCTCTGATTTTTTTATCTTGCACATTGATATTGTTTTCAACAGTACCTCTGGGCATGGGTTTTTCCATGCTTCACTCTAAATCTTGTCAGCTAACAGTGGAGCTGTTTGTCTTTAAGGTCTGCTTTATCCTATTAGAAGTATACTGCCATAGAGCTGCTGCAAAGGGCTCAAGGAAAAATACTGAAATCCTCCTGTTCCTACAGAGATTAAATAGTTTTCTTTGAATAAATGCTTATCGATTTATTTTATGCCTAAGGTCAATTTCCAGATTCCAGAAATGGCTATTTTTGACAGTTTTGTCCAGTTTTATTGTTGATTTTGGGGATGAGGATTTACTAAGCTTCTCAGCTATCCCAGTAGTCCTGTCCTAGTAAGAGCTTCCTGAGGCTGTACGTCTCAGAACATGTCAGTTCGTATCCAGAGTAGTGTCTAATGTCTTGCATGGGGCAAGGAAGAAGTTAATTCCAGTGATATGCCTCATTAATATCTCATCACCTTTCAAAAGGAATTACAAAGAGATGGAACGTCTTGTATGCAAAGAGAGCGAGTAAACCATGCCCCGGGGGTCCCCCATTCTAGGTGGCAGTGAGTGTGAAGGCTAATGTGGACAGGGGCCCCACTCCCTCTTGAGTAATAGTCTTTAGGATGTGGAACTGAGAAAAAGTTGGGGGAGGAGCATATTCCTTTGTAAGATGTACAGAGTGAGAAGCAAGAAGATGGAAAACCACCTGTGAGAAACACAGGTCAAGATAATTACTAAGGAATGTGTTTCTCATCCTCTGAACATATTTATATAATGAATGAATACTTCAGTGTCTGTCCATGGTTCAGCTCAGTGGTGCTTCTGTCCTGGTTGTAATTATACTCATGAAGCTGACCATCCTTCAGAGTTGGAAGGAATGGGGGGTTTTGTAGTAATGTTAGAGGTCTCTGTGTACCACAGGGAACCGTTCCTTCATAAAGCTTCTTAAGAGGTGCTAGAGCTGCTGCATACGAAAATGAAGTTCCTTGATGTGCATTTTTAATTAATCAATGACTATTGTACAGAATAAATGAAGTTATCTTTCTCCCTTACCAATCTTAATTCATAGGTTACAATGCTAATGAGTTTTTTTTTTCTGATGTTGCTTCTACTTATATGCATTGTCTTTTGCTTATTTTACTAATCACCCGTGTGATAACATGGTGGCTAATCTGGTTTAAAACTATCATTCTAAATTTTAAAAAACAACATTCAAAAGCAGAAATCCCTCAAAGCATGTGTCTTATGAATGAGAGTAAGCATTTAAAAAATTACTATGCAGTAACTGCATAGGGCTGCAGAACATTTGCCTGAAGGGAACAGCAACTAGCATAACCCCATTTTGAAAAAGTAGATCTGTTTTTACTTTATTTTTCTCGGGTTTAGCTTGTGTTTTAAAGAGAGGTGTGATTTTGCAACTTTGGGGAACACTCATCTATTTCAGGCAATTGTCAGAACCAAGAACTGGAGGAATTCAAAATAAGGACTCTGGAGTTCTGTTCTAAAAAATATTATAGAAGCATAGTTTTTTGTTTTTCATGGTTAAGCTCTGTCCATTTTGTGAGCAAATGTCACACTATAACACAGAAATACAGCTCAGAGAATAGCTTCAGAGGACGAATGGCAGGGGAGGTCCAGGCAGCTATAACAGTGCTTTAGTCATCTTTAATGGAAATGGAGCCTCTAGCCAAGCCTAATATATAATGTATCATAAAACATATGTCTGTCAGTCTCCCAGGTACAATAAATAGGAAAAACACAGACCTCAAAGGGAGGCTCTGGCAGGCCTTGCAGAGGGGCTCAAATTACTTGGCTTGTTGTGGGGAGTTGAAGGCTGTGGGGAGGAGGAATGATGTAATGTGTATTTTTAGTGTTTCTAAGAAATGACTATCTCCAGCCTGTTCTGGTGGGTGGTGGGAAAGGGAATAGAAAGGAAGGGCTGGATTTATAGAATTATATGGGGGAAATTGAGTCGAGTGCCCAGTTTTATAGGTGATTAAACTCTTTTTTCTTTGAAAGGTAGTAGAGCAGGGAAAAGATGAAACACATTTAACTGATAAAATTTCCCAGAATTCCCACCACTTTTGCATTTCACTCTTGGCTCATCCTTTGTCCCTGGTGAAACAGTAGCCCAGGACACCTAGGTAAGCATGGATGTCCCCAAGCTTCAGAGGCCTCCCTAAAGGAGACTTCATTCACTATCTGAATTTTCTACTGTCCTGGTATGTTCTGCCATTCAGATAGATAATCCTGCTTGGTAAATTCTTGACCTTTTCCACTTCTGAGTTCACTATTTTGAGTGCCAATTCTTCCTATGAGCTTGGCCTTGTGTGTGCCTCTATGATTCTTGGTTTCTTAATCTGTATAATGGGAAGAATAAACAGTCACTTTGGGAATCAAATACAGGTTTGCTGACTTCAATTCTAAAGCACGTTTTATGGCTCACTACAGATTCCTCACACTTGAAATGTCATCTCTGCTGGATTCTTTTCAACTATGACCTGCTCCTCCCTAGAAAAACACACTGAAATTATTCCCTACATTATATCCTTTCAAAATGGATCAGTAGCCTCATTTATTCCATTTATGCTGAGTTCTCAATATTTCTAGATCTTTCTATTGTTTTACCTCTCATGTGTCTCAGCACACAGGGGACTATGTCCTCAAGCACACAAACACACACACACATTTGCACATGCACACACATATACACTCATACTCATGCATAGTACCATGCTGTATTGAGAGTGGCTCTTTGGGTTATATGACTGGAAGTTAAATTAACCCTAAAATGTAATAAAACCAGCCTTTTTTGACAGCCTCTTTCTTTTGGTTCATGATGGTTTTTCCATGCAAGTTCTGCTAGTAACTACGAAATGATCCCCCCATAGTTGGCATGTGTGGACATAGGTGAGGTCCCTGCAGACTAGGGGTGGGTGGCTGTCAGGATGTGAATGGGTACTTAGGCCCAACTTGATTCACTTGCTAATAATTCTCAGGATCAGCCACACAGCTTCATTTGGTTTTTTGATGTGATTGTCAAATGAATATTTAAGCATCTTCACATTTGCCCAGTTTCTCAGTGATTTGAAATTTCCTTCAGCACTTGAGCCCTCATTTTCTCCTTTTGGTGTCTCTTCTAATACTGACTATAGGAGACTTTCTTTTGGTAGAAGGGTTTTTAACTTTTTAATTATAAACTAGTGTAAGAAATACATTTTACACACATGCATGAATACAAATATAAAGATGATGGAAACAAGACTTTTGGAAAACCATGCTAATCCTTTCTGTATTCCAGGTCAAATGCATTTTGATTTACTCTATTTCATCTCATTTAAAAATGATGATTTTGAATCAGGCCCCCCAAATTCAAAGACCCAATTCAAAAATGGGCATCTGAAATGAACAGACATTTCTCAGACAAAGAAGTAAAAGCAGCAAATAAATATATGAAAAAATGTTCAATATCACTAGTCATTCGAGAGGCGCAGATGAAAACAACACTGAGATTCCACCTCACCCCAGAAAGAATGGCTGCTATCAAGAAATCAACCAATAACAAGTGCTAGTGGGAGTGTGGGGAGAAAGGAACCCTTCTCCATTGTTGGTGGGAGTGCAGACTGGTGCAACCACTGTGTAAATCAGTATGGAGGTACCTCAAAGAACTAGGGCTAGAGGTCCCATTTGACTCAGATATTCCCCTGCTGGGTATCTTCCCAAAAGAACTAAAAGAATCATACCACAGTGATATACATGTACCCATGTTCATAGCAGCACAGTTTGTAATAGCTAAAGCTTGGAAACAGCCCGAGTGCCCATCAACTGGAAACTGGATAAAGAAAATGTGTTTTTTTTTTTTATAAAATGGAGTACTACTCAGCCATAAAGAATGGAAAATCTAGAGTCATTTATAGATAAATGGATGCATATCAAGGCCATAGTCTTAAGTGAAATAAATAGAACACACATGTGTAAATACCGAATAGTTTCTCTAGTGTGAGAAACTGATAGTGTAAACAAGGGTTAAAATGATTAAAATGAATAATTGATAATTTGAAATAGGAAAAAAGGTCCAAAGACGAAGGAGTGAAGGGAGGGGAAGAGGAAAGGAAAAGAGGGAAAGGAAAAACTATGAGAAAAGAAAAAAAAATGGAAATGAAATCTATGTAAATATGGAAGGGCGGAGGGGGTGAAGGGTCCACAGGTAATGGGGAAAAAAAATAAGAACCAAGATATATCATGTACAGGTACAAACACCCAATGATAAATGTAAACGAATTGTATACCTAAAGTGTACCAATAAAAGAACTAAAAAAAATAAAAAATAAAAAATGATGCTTTTGGGCCGGGGATTTGGCTCAGTGGTTCCAGCGCCTGCCTCACAGGCACAAGGTCCCAAGTTCAATCTCTGGTACCAAAAAAAAAAAAAATGATGCTTTTGACCTATTGTGGCAAAATTCTTTACCAAACCCATTTACTGTCCTGAGCACATAGTTATCCTACATTCCCAGTCTCCTTTGGAGTTTGGTGTGGCCAGGGCACTGAGTTCTAACTAATAAAATGTACCCAGGAGTTATGTGAGCCTATTTCTGAGCTGACCCATAAAACCCTTCTATATGGGAAGGTTTTATTTTTTGTTTTGTTTTATGAGACAGGGTCTCACTATGTAGTCAAGTTGGGCATGAACTTGCTGTGTAGCTCAAGCTGTCCTGGAATTCACTATCTTCCTGCCTCAGCCTCCTGAGGGCTGGGATTACAGGTGTGCACCACCATGCAAAGCCTTTATCAAACTTTTGCCCAATCCACTGGATTAATGCAGATGAGTGTTGTAGTTATGGTCAGAATATTTTGTGTTTCTTCTTAATTTATATATTGAAATCCTAACCTCCCTTGTGATGGCATTAGGAGGTAAGGCCTTTGGGAAGTGATCAGGTCATGAGGGCAGAGTCTCCTAAATGGAGTTAGTGCCCTGAAAAGAAGAGATGCCAGCCAGCTGTTTTACCCTCTTTTTGCCATGTGAAGATACAACAAGGAGTCAGCTGTCTAAAACCTGGAAGCAGATCCCCCCCAGAACCCAACAGTATTGGGACTCTAGTCTCGAACTTCCAGCCTCCAGAATTATGAGAAATGTATTTCTATTTTTTATAAGCCACTTAGTGGATGGTTCTTTGTTACAGAAGCACAAACTGACTAAGACTGCAATATAGAGTGAGCCTGAGTCTCAACTTCTGAATCTCTGCTTGATATACCCATTTTGAACTTTACACAAGGAACAAATAAGCTTCTATTGTTTCCATACCATACATTGGGGGTGTGTTATAGTAGTTAAAATTATCATAGTTGACCTTCAAGAAATTCATCAATTGACTCTGTTTTTACAAAAACATATATATCCTTTTAATTTGAACTTTCCCAAATAACAACTTTTCTCAGTACCACCACCTCTCTTGATCCTCTAGAATCTGCCAGACCCACAGGGACACTTTGTAATTGAAGAAACCAAACTACTAGGTTAAACAGATTGTTAGACTGCAGTTGTCAGAATACATCTATGACAAGTATTTGGGCTCACATTTGCAAGTCACTGGTACTTAACCTAATCATCTTATGCTCAGAGCAAGGCATTTTTCTAAAAATAGCAACTGTAGGCTGTGAGAGTTCAAAGTTTAACTTGATTATTCTGGGACTTTCTTGCTATCAAAGTTTGTAAGAAGAAAATTCCCTGCCTAGGATTCAGAATGAGATGATTCACCATTAATGATAGTCAAAGCACACTTTGCCCTTCCACTTATTTGTTCTTTCTGGGACCTTTGGGGTTTTCTGGTCCCTGATTATTGCTCTAAAACTCTGGGTAAACTCACAGAATAAAATTAGCCAGAACAGGAGACAAGCATCCTGGCCAGTCAAAAATGCCTTCATCTTTGAGGAAAATAATCAAGAATCCACACGGTTTGCCATTCTTCTATTACTTTTCTGTAGTCTTCAGTCTTCCTCTCCTTGGCTCCTTTCCAAGAACCCAAACTAAAAGATCCTGGTGTTGCTAAAGCCCCTTTTCTGGATTTTTCTTACACAGTGCTGATTTGAGAAGAGTAGCTTATGTTTTCCATCTGTCACCTTTTCTCTCATCATGCTATGGGGGATACTAATACCACCCACTCTGTAAGCACTAAGACCTCCCAGGTGGTTCCAATATATGACCAAGGGTGAGAACCACCTATGGACCCTACAGGGAGATCAGTACTTCTCAACCTCCTTATGTGTGCAAATCACCAGGCGATCTTGTTAAAGTACAGATCCTGTTTCACTAGGTTAGATGGTCAGGTGGTATTTTTCTGCTGGTCCAGAGACTGCACTTTGGGCAGCAAGGAGCTGAGTGACCTGCTCAGATTGCTGTTTGCCATCTGATGCTGCAGGCTTTCATCTGGCAGAATAAGGAGGAGTCGGGGGATTGTTTTCTGCCTCCCATATTTATCAGTGATCTAACTCTATGCTGGAAGACAGGCACCATAAGGATTCACAATCATTTCTGGACAAGCAAGATAGTATGCTTTTTTCCAGACTCTGATAGTCTGAGGATCCTAACTCTTGGGTACTCAGGTTACTTGCTGTCTTAGTCCATTTGTACTGCTATAACAAAATACCACGAAAGTGGGTAACTGGAAACAATAGAAATTTATTTCTCATGGCTCTAGAGGCAGGGAAGTCAAAGATCAAGACACTGGCAGGACTGGGGCCTGGTGATGGCACCTTGGGCTGCATCCCTGCGAGGGGGGGGGGCGTCTTATGGTGGAGAGACAGATGTGCAGGTCCTTTCAAATGTTAGCTTTTCAAAAAAGGTGGTAATCCCATTCGTGTAGGACTGCCTCTCAAAGGCCGCAGCTTTTAACACTGTTGCATTGTGGAATAAGTTTCAACAAGAATTTTGGAAAAGATGCCATTGTTCAAACCATAGCACTCGGTGATAATTTTGAGATCCTTGTTTAGCTGGAATTCATTTTTCTCTAATAATAATAATCACTCATAAAGCTTTCCTAAATTTTCCTTTGAAAATTTCTTTAACAAGTAACGTACCCTACTAAGTACTTTATGACATACTTTTCTTGAAGGAATCATAAAATACTGGTACTGGAAAGGATTTTGCAACCCATCTCATCCACCACCCTGATTTGAGGAGACTAGAGAAACTGCAGACTCATTCCTATTGTTGAAGCATAATTTAAAAAATGTTAAATACATGACTCTCATACTAATATAAATGAACATGAGTGAATTATTTTATTCATCTCACTAATTAATGAGAGAGTCAGCAAGATAGTAGGACAAGTTCAAAGGATAGATATGTATATGTAATCAGTCAAAGGAATAATGAATTGAATAGGCAAATAGACACAAAATTGGTAAATGTTTTATGGGACCAAAAACTGTAATGTGTGGGGTTATCTTTTCTATGGACAAAAATATACAAATAGCCACTAACTTCACACAACCTGGGCTGCAATCAGATAGGAAATATAAAAACTAAACACAGGTATGTTCTTCTGTACAATCAACTGATTTGTAGGTGAGCTTGGTTAAAATGTCATTTAAAGGATGTGAACTCATTCTCTTGCTTTAGTTCTCAGTTTTGGCTAATTTTTCCTAATGCTAAGCAGAACCTGAACTAGCACCAGGATTTGAGAGCACTTGTAAACTCCCCCGTTCTTGGCAGATCAGCAATGACATCACTTTTGGCAGTTGGTTTTAAGCTTTTCTTCACAAAAATATCATTATATCAGATGACAGTTGCATGTGTGTCATACTCTCCTGGGCTTGCCCAGGGCTATATGGAGGCTCTAACAACACCTCTTTTTCTCCCACTCGAGAAAATGTATGTAAATGTGAGACCCTGATGCCATTGTAGGGGGAAATGTTGTGCCATATATATTTGCTTTTTACTTAAGAAACTATTCTTAAACTTTGGTACTTAGTGAAAATAAATGTCCTTACAACTTATATCACAGCTGACCTCAACATATTAGCATGACACAGAATAACTTCAAAAGCATAGCTTCAAAACACTCATTTACCAGATGCACAGCTCCCACATGTTTTGCAAAAATCTCATACTTCCTTGATCGAATGTTTCTGTTTCTTTGTATCTTGCCTTGCTTTGGGCTATGGAATGTTCAATTCCATGTGTATGGCCTGACATCAAGAAGTGCTGAAACATATGGGGTTCCAAACACATCGAGTGATTCTTTACCATTTACTGCCCAACAATTATGGCTCTGTGGCTTCTAGTTCATCGTATGACATATGCCAAGCTTGTACCTCAATTATCCCATGGAGATGAGGATGAATTTTTCAGACCCTCAGGGTCACATGTCTCAGGGGATCCCCTCTACTGAGAGATGATGCCCAAGTTCATAGCAGTGTCATGATTGCGATGAACACTCCTTGTCAAGACATGTTGGAAAACTCAGGGAAACCATTTCTGGCATTGTCTGTACTCTGAAACCTTGTCCTGCTGGCCAAAGCTAATTAATTGGAGATGAGGGTAGAAGCTCAACTCTGTTGAGGTGGCTTAGGCTTTCCCTCTTGGAAGTTTGAACCTCGGAACAGAGCAAAACAACACTGGAGAGATATTGGCATTGAGTCCTCACCGACAGCAGCTCTTTTCTTTCCTTCTCATGCCGTATTATCTTTAAGTGCAAAGAGCTTTCTAACATGTCACCTAGAGATCATTTCACTCATACTTGTTTGGCCACTAATCCTTTGTCTCTCTCTTCAGTAATGCTGAGGCAGGTAATTTTTCCTTGGGGACAAGAAATCTATGGTTTGTTGCTTTGGCCAATAATGGAAATGTTGGCGAATTGGGTGGCAGTTATTGCCATTGGCATCTTTCGCATGAACTACATCAAAAAGGCCAGGATCTCTCTCTCTGTGGTGAACACATTAATTACTCCTAGGTTAATACCCTACATGATTAGAAAAAATTCCCTAGTGTTTTTCTTTGGATCTGAAGTATTCCTCAAAGACTAGGATGAGTCATCAGCCTGTAGTACTGCTGGGAGGTGGTTGAACTTTTAGGAGGTGGGGCCTCATGGGAGGAAGTTAGATCACTGGGGCACGTGCCCTTACAGGAAATTTAACCCAGCCTCTTTCTCTCTTTCTCTTTGTCTGCTAGCTGCTATGAGAAGAGCAACTTTGATCCACTATGCACTCTTGGGCATAATCTTCTGTCTTGCTACAAGGCCCCAAAACAATGCACCAAATAACCATGAACTGAAACCTCTGAAACCATTGGCCAAAATAAATCTTTCTTCTTTAATTTGATTTTTTCACATAGTTTGTCACAACAATGGAAAGGGAAAGGAAACTGACACATATAGGGACATACATTAGAAAAGGTCCCTGAAAGTATGGTCTTTAACCATAGCTTTTTAGGAAGAAATTCAATGAATACCTTTTCTTGAGGGCTATAGAACTGCTATATGCCTGATTAGCTAAAAATCCCTTTGACTCTCTGAGATAGGTTTTGGATTTTTCTATTAATTTTCTCTTTATTTTGTTGTTATTATTGTTGTTAATTTGTCAAATTTGGGTTCTGTTGCTTAAAAGTGAAAATATTGTAATTAATAGAGGCCTCCTCAATGCAATATATCACATGGAGGCTGAACTGGCTTGAATGAAGGGGACTTTGGTTTTGTCTTAGTTCTGTCACTCATTTGGTATGACTGAATAAACCAATCAAGTTCTCTGAACCTTGATTTCTTCTACCATAAATTTAAAAAGAGACTGGACTGAAAAAGCCTTAAACTGAGGCAATGTCAGCAAATGGCTCCAAAACTCTTGACATCCTTCCATTGAGAGGTGGTATTTATATTTTGTCTGCTTGAATCTAGGTGGGCTTGTGATTGCTTTAATTAATACAGGATGATAGAGCTGATACTATATGACTTCTGAGCCCAGATCTTTAAAGACAATGTAGTTTCTACCTTGATATTGGGAACTCCTAAAGGTCTAGAAATTTGGCTGTGCTATGGTGGCCTTAGTATGATGAAACCCAAGCCACATCCACAGGCTGCATGTAGGTAGAGTCTCAACTGGGCTCCTTACCAACAGTCAGGATTATCTGTTAACTATGTGACTTTCCATCTTGGATGTCCAGCCCAGTCTAGCTTTCAGATGACTGCAAATACCTCTGACATCTGCTTACAACCACAAGGGAGACTCCAAATGATAACTGGCCTATCAAGATTTCCCAAAATTTCTGACCCAGATTTCCTTTCTAGATTCCTGTGAGAATAAAAAAAGTTATTTAATGCTGACAAGTTTTGGGATTTATTACATAGCCATAATAATGGAAATGGTTAGCCTCAGGCCTTGATATTCCTTTACATCCCCCTTCCATTTTTCTGTCTATCCAATTCTTCCATCCATCATTAATTTTTCAAGGTCCAACTCTACAAGGTACTGAGGCCTCAAAGATGAATCAGTCAATATCCATGGTCTTGCAGAACTTCCAGAGCATATGGGAAGGGAAAAACCAGCATGAATAAAACCAGCTCAAACCATGGGAAACATTACAAAAGAGGCGCAAGAAAGCATGGCAGCAATCTTTGGAAACCCTGCACTAGGAATGATTAAATCTTATTGAGGAGCAAGACTCATAAGGTCTTAGATCTCATGTGGTGACACTTTAATGGAGGAGACAAATAAATAAACAACTAAACAAGAGACTACATTGGCAGTGGAGAAGATGGAATGGAGCAAAATGAGGCTTGAGCATGGGAAGCTAAGGTAAAGTCCAGGTAAGACAGGAAGAGGACAGAGTAAGTGAGAATGGAGGGAAGGCTGGCAGGAGAGCCAAGCCACCTTGGGCACAGGATTCAGCTTGGCAATTGACTGGAGTGGTCTAAGTTGGCTGCTCCAAATTATTTCTAGGATCCTCAACTCTCTTGATTGGAGGGCACTTTGCCTGCCTGAGGAGCTGTGTTAACTCTCTTCACAATCTCCATATGAAAACTTGCCTTTGGGAATGATTCTGTCAATCATTCACATGCAGGTGTCAGTGACCAATAATGAGGCTAATGTGATGTCTTTTCCTGGGACATTAGTAGTTTAACATGTTAAACTAAAGAAACAAAACCTTAAGGATCAGAATGGAAGGAATTGACAAAAGTGAAGTTGTATGGGCCATCAAGATCCTATCCTCATTTTCCTCTTCTGTCTTTTCTCTCTTATTCTCTCTGTGGCTCTGCATCATTTTTTTTCTCAGGCTGAATGACATCCCTTGCTTTTCTGGGCATGTGGGCCAAACAAGGCAGCCCCATTGGTGCCTTTGGCCACCAAGTTTGTATCATCTTACACGTCCATCAATTATAGGTGACTACTGACTCAGCTGAATCTCTCTTCCAAATTTCAGGCAAAAGATCATAGACCAGCTTGGATCCAAGCCTTTCTCAGTGCACTGAGCTATGGGCAGCCTCATGGGACACTTGGCCAGCCAGAAAAATTTGCCTGGCAGATTCTTTCTGAGCAGAGCCCTGCATATAGAAGACACAGTGATTACCTCTTCACTTCTATTGCCCTAGAGATAAAGAGTTTGGGTGGTGGACACCCCAGGATGCAGATTCCATCTGATATCTGATTACTCATAAGGGTAAATTTGTGCTCAGTAATCGTTCTGGAGATTCTTGGCTGCTATTGCTAGGGATGTCCTCTTAGCTTCACTGTTCCAAAAGAAGATGAAAAAAATCAGTGACAGCTGGTGGTTTGTTTTTATTCCTTGAAGACTCAGATGGCTGTAGTTGTCTGTTAGCCTCCGGGAAAAGCCTCCCTTTACTTTGTTTCCTGTGATGGAATGATGGACATTTAAGCCTGGACATGGTGGCACCTTCACTGCAATTTTATTGTCCTGTTTTTCCAGAAGTTAAGGTGGATGAATCCTCTGTTGACTCAGTTGCTATAATAAAGAAGAGAGCGCTTCTGAGAAAATCCTGCCCACTCAAACCTCAGGGGTAGTTAGGGTACTAGTCAGAATTGAGTTTCTATAGTGTGCCAGGCACTGTGCCAGAGAACTCCTGCCAACCTCCTCCATTGATCTTATAGCAACGACATGATGCTAGCAAAGAGAAGTCCCATATGGGTAGATTTGTAACCACATAGCTTCTTATATTACCTTTTTTCTATATATATGGGAATCATTATGATTCTCCTTTCTTTGAATGTGAAGCGAAGTCACAGGATTATTAGATACCTTGCTTCATGTAACACAGAACAACTTCATTGGGAAATGATCCATCATTAAAATCTTTTGTTGCTGCTAAGCAGGAGTGGCATATACATATGGGAAATTTGCCTGAATAGGGTATTCTTTTTTTAGAGGACAGGGGCCGCCAGCAAAGAAACCTCAAATGGAGAATGTCAGCTTCTTTTGTTTGAACTTAGATTTTCTTCTTATGAAGCCTTAATATTTTAGAATCTTCCCTCTTGGAGTGGAAGAGTTCCTTAAATGGGCTTTGAACACAAATTGCAATGTAGCGTGAACTTTCTTGGATTGACTAAGCTTCGTTTAGTGGCTCTAATGGAATTGCTGGCTGCTTTAGAACCTTCAAGATCTAAGCTGTCATTTGCTACACAGGGAATCCTATCAGAAGAAAGGTGAGTAGAGAGTACTGATGTTGGTATTTAATTCAAAAAATGTAAATGATTGGAAATTCTGTGCCCATAACCAGCAGATTGCTGAAATCTATTGAACACATCAATGGCACTATATTTGCTTTTCACAATGATTCTAAATGTAAGCAGTATTATTTCAGCTTTAGAAAGAAAGCAACTCTGGGCTCAAAAGTTAAGTAAATTGCTCTTGAGAATTGTAAGAGGGCAGTGCTTAAGAAACTTACATTCAAATCCTGGTTTATTACTTATTAGGTGGAAGAACTTAGCCTTGGTTTTCCCAGCTGTAATGAGCAAAAGACACCTACTATGAGCAAAGACACCTATTTCACAGGATTTGGGGAAAGATGAAATATGATCCTGTATGCTTGGTTTCTGGTCTGACTGTCGCACATGGCCATGCATCTCATAAGAGAGGTCTTGGGCCGGGGATTTAGTTCAGTGGTTCCACCGCCTGTCTTGCAAGCACAAGGACCTGAGTTCAATCCCCAGTACCAAAAAAAAGAGAGTGAGAGGTCTTGGACTTGAACGTATGGCTGTTGAATTCATACTGGAGATTTTGATTCCAAAATGAAAGTAGATTAGGGTCTAGGAAAAAGTCTGGTGCTCTTAAGTATGGCTGGTAGGTGACAGCCCTCTCTCCCATATGTACACACATACATATTTCTTTCAGAACATGTGTGTATATATTTAGGAAGAATTCTATTAGGATAGAGCAAGTGAAATCATATCATGATGTGGAATGTATACTTATTGACAGATGTTAGTTCTGCTAGGCAATTCTTTTGTTGTTATTTGTTTTTCTTCATAAATCATCTTCTTTGAAGTATAATTTGCATACAATAAAATGCAGTAATTTTACATTTGATGAATTTTGACAAATGTATACATCTGTGAAAACACCATGATAATCAAATGACAAAGCAATCGCCTCATCCCAGAAACTTTTCTCATGCTTCTTCACAGTCAATTCCCTCAGCCCAGCCCCTAGGTAACCACTAATCTTCTATCACTATAGATTTCATCTGCCTGCATTTCATATAAATGAAATCACCCAGTTTGTACACTTTCATGTCTGGTTTCTTTCACTTAACCTAGTGTCTGAGATTCACCTCGTGCTCTTTGGTAGATCAGTAGTTTCTCTCTTGTTGTTACCATGCAACATTTCCCTGGGATATGCAATGTGTTTATTCATTCCTCTTGACTGAAAATCATTCAATCAGTACCACCTTAGACCTGGGCAACTGGGCTTTAGATGACCTTGCTCTGGCTTTGTGAGTTGAGATAGTTGTGGCACCAAAGGAATGTGACCACTGGAAACTGTTAACCTGGCTGCTCAGACTCAAAGGATGCCCTGCCCCAGTGGCCCTGAGCCTGTTGCCAGGGCCAGCACAGGCCTTTGCCCTGCTTCACTGCACTTGACAGGTCATCACTGGGGTAGGGAATGGGAGGTCAGGGACATAGGGAAAGTGTACAGGTCTAGGATATGCAGGTTGGGTTACTTAAACTCATGCATGAAGGCTCCACCTGAGAAGAGAAGAAGGGGCTGTTGTAGGCTGGGGGCCTTCATTTGTATTCATTATCCAGTCTACAAGTGATAGAGGCAGGCATGTAGCCACAGGAGTAGGAACAGAAGAGAGCAAGACACTTCTAGGAAGAAATAAAATTGTAAAGACAGGAAACCAATTTTAGAAGTCACAGGACAGAGGGTCTTAGAATTGGAAGGGGTTTTAGATTTCATGTTCTCTCTCTTTTTTTTT
>NW_004624762.1:13364137-13443345 GCF_000247695.1 Heterocephalus glaber | reverse complement strand
GGCCAGGTGCAGCGGGACAGAAGGTGGCCCAAAAGCCCTTTCCTCTGGGCTGGGAGCAGCGGGAGGGATGGTGGCTGGGAAGCCCCTTCCTCTGGACCAGGAGCAGTGGGATGATGGCTCAAAAGCCCTTTCCTCTGGGCTGGGAGCAGCGGGAGGGATGGTGGCTGGGAAGCCCCTTCCTCTGGACCAGGAGCAGTGGGATGGCTGCTCAGAAGCCCCTACCTGTGGGCGGGGAGCAGCAGGACTCAGTACCTTGGTCTAGTGGTTTGGTGTCCTCTGCGTCTTTTTTAGTGTGGAACCAGGTGGCTGCCTGTCCGCAGCGTGGTTATTTGGCATCTTCTGCGCTACTCAGGACCTCGGTAGGGCGCGCACAGACCTGCCTGTCTGCGGGAGGCTGATTTGACGTGTTCTAATTTCATGTTCTCTTGTTCTTTAATTTCCCAGATGAGAAAACCAAGGCCCAGAGAGCTTAAGTGACTTCTCTAAGGTCGCACAGCTAGTTAGTGACAGAACTAAGAAGTAGGACTTTTCTAATCCTATGGCATAGTTCTCTCAATATATGTCAGAGCAGTGGTTTTCAAACATTTTTGTTAACATATTTTGTAAAAAAATTTTTTTGTTAAACTGTGAACCTTCTTCACATATTTTGAAGTAGAATTCTAAAATATTTTTAATTATATACTTAAATAGTTCAAAAGATTTAATTTCGAGCATATTGGAAATATTGTCAATTCAAAAATAAGACTCATGTCACTTTTAGAAGTGAAATCTAAATAATAACTTTCTGTCCATCAACAGCTGTTTAAAAATCACATGGATAAATTTTGCTTAGTAGATACAAATTTTTTTATCATTCTTTTTCCTCTTTAAACTTGAATTTTTTTCTTTTCTTTTCTTTATTTTGGTACTGGGGATTGAACTCGGGTCCTTGTGCTTATGCAGCAGTCAGTGAAACCACTGAGCTAAATCCCTGGCTTGAATTTTTTATTTTCCCCAAGAAATTCTTCTGACATATTTTATACTTGAAAGACTTCTATTCATTACCTTGTTACAATTTTATGCATCTATTTATTTCTATCTACACACAACTACACACACATATATGCATATGTATGCATATTCACATACATATGTATAAATTATGTATTACCATTTTCTATGGACTTTCATTCACTTATTAAAAAGTTATTTATTGAATGGTTGTTGTATACCAAATATTGTTCTAGATGCTGTTCTAGTAAACAAAACATACAAAAATCCCTGCTCACATAGAACTTATTTTATGCTGGAGATGTTCAATGTACACGATAAACAAATAAAATATATGAAAATAAATTTTGATACTGCAAAATAATAGAGAGACAAAGCAGGCAAAGGGCATAAGTATAATGTCAGGGTGGCAGGTGATGTTGACATTTTAGATGGAGAGGCCTCCCTGAAATGATGGCTTTTGCATAAAGATCTGAAGGAATCAAAATATTCAGTTATGTGCAGATGAGGAGAAAAGCATATGAGATAGAGGGAACAGCCCAGTGCAAACAACCTGAGGCCAGATTGTGCCCATCAAGTTTGGAGAAGGGCAAGAAAGTCTGGGTAGTTGGAGTCAGAAGGAGGGAGGGAGCCCTGGAGATAAGCTCAGAGATCATGGGTAGCCAGATTATAAAATATCCCTGGAGGATATTTTAATTATTTTTAGCTTTTACCAAGTGTTTATGGAGAGTTTTAAACAAAGGAATTACGTCCTCCCACTTAATCTTAACAGAATCTGTTTGACTGTTTTGGTGAAAATAAGCAAGGTATAGGCCAAAGAAGAAAGTACTGTTAGTGTGAAGATTAATTTTGTATGTCAAACTGGGCTAAGGGCTGCTCAAATTCCTGGGTGTGTCTTTGAGCGCACTTCTGGAAGAGATTAGAACTTGAATCAGCAGATGAAGACCCACCCTTGCCAGGGTGGTTGTCTTCCAATCTGGTGAGAGCCCCCCTAGAACAAAAGGCGGACAGAGGATGAATTCCCTCTCTCTGCTTGGCCTGGGACATTTGTCTTCTCCTGCTCTTGGACATTGGTGCTGTAGGTTCTTGGGCCTTTGGACTCAGACCAGGATTTACACCACCAGCTCTCCTGGTTCTTAGGCTTTAATGAAACTACCAGCTTTCCTGGGTCACCAGTTTACAGATACCAGATTGTGGGACATCTCTGCCTCCATAACCGTGTAAGCCTTATATACATATATAAATTTCATATATATGGTTTTAACCTCTTCTCTTCTTTTCTCTTCTCTTCTCTTTTCTCTTCTCTTCTCTTCTCTTCTCTTCTCTTCTCTTCTCTTCTCTTCTCTCCTCTCCTCTCCTCTTCTCTTCTTTTCTCTTTTCCTCTCCTCTCCTCTCCCTTCTTTTGCCCTTCCCTCCCCTTCCTTTCCTTCCCTTTCCTTCTTCTTCCTCTCTCCTTCCCTCCCTTCCTCCCCCCTTTTTCTTCCTGCCTCCTGTTAGTTTCATTTCTGTGGAGAATCTTGATCAATTCCACCTTTCCACCCTGCCCTGTGGGCTGTTTGCCCTCTGGTTTCCAGCAGGTATAGCCAATGGAAAACGGTAGGGGATGAGAGAGAGAGAGAGTGAGAGCAAGAGAGAGAGAGAGAGAGAGAGAGAGAGAGAGAGAGAGAGAGATTGAGAGAAGAATGAGGTCAGGGCCTTTATTTCATTTATTCCTCTGGCTCCCACCCTACCAAGTCACTGCAGATTGGCTTTGTCCCTCTACCTATGGCCACACCTCTTGGCAGGTAGTCCTTCCACTGATAGCTACTCTATCTGTTGCTCCTTTAGGCCTAGAGGTGGTTGTGGAATCCCCCAGGTGCTTCACCAACCCTGGTCAGTTTCCACAGTCCTGACCACACCTTTGTGAACAAAGTCCCTTAATTAAATATTCTTCAGTTGTCCCTTCGGCATGCCATCTGTCTCCTATTGGGACCCTGACTCTTTTGATTATTTATTACTGTGTTAAAAAAAAGCCCAAACTTAATGGCTTAACTAGAACCATTTATTTACTAATGATTCCACAATTTAGGTGAGGTATGGTGGGGAGGGCTTGTTTTTGCCCCATGTGGCATCTTCCAGAATAGCTGGAGCTAAAGGATCCAATTCCAAGATGTTCACTCACGTGACAGCCAGTTGGTGCTGGCTGTCATCTGGGAGCTTAGGGCTGCTAGCTGCTGGCTAGGGACATTGATTCTCCTCCAAGTGGGCTGTTAGGACTTCTACACAGCATGGAGACTGGGTTCCAAGAGGCAGGAAGTGGAAACTACCAGGCCCCAAAAAGCTTAGGTCTGGAGCCCACATAGCATCACTTCTATGTGCTATTGGCTAGAGCAGTCATAAGACTAAGGCCACATTCAAGGAGGCAGAGAGCAGCACAGTGAAATTACAGCCATCTTAGTGCACCACGCTGGTTGAGATAGGAGGCTGGTGACATCATCCAGGTGAGAAATGATGATACCAGGAGATAGCAAGGGGATAGTGAGAAGTGACTGAAATGAGCTGATGGAGTTCCCTGATTGGCTATGAGGTATGAGACAGAGAATTGTGTTAATCTGTATCTTCTGAGAAGCAGGTTTCCAGATGAAATTAGACCTGTAAGCATTCATTATTATTTTTTTACTGTGTGAAAATGAAACAGGGATATAGACAGGGAAATCTGGGAGAGCCATCAGACCATGATGGAAGTCTGACCTTTGATGAAGATGAAAGGGAAAAACGGATGGGTGGAAGAGTTCAGGACCACCTTACAGTCTAAGGAAGTTTTTAGAAAACTTCTGGAGCATGCTTGAGCCAAAGTTGGCCAACAAAAGAGTCTTTCTCCCAGAAATGGGTTTATCCCTACGTGTTAGTTACTTTTCTCTCATTGCTGAGATAAAATACCTGACATGCAAAATTAGAGGGGAAGGGGTTTATTTGGCTTACTGTTCGTAGAGGTTTCAGTCCAAATGTGGTTGGCTCCAAAGCAAGGATGATACAGGCATTGCAGAGAAGAAACAGCATGGCTCCCACACAGTAGCAAAGGTAACAAGAGAGCCTTACCAGTGTCTTCCTGTCCCTTTTATTTTATTCAGACTACTTAGGGTGGGTAGCACTCACACCCTTAATCCCAATGCCTTCAGGCCTACCCCTACCATGAGTCTATCACACACTCTAGATTTAACCACCTCTGGAAAAGAATGAGGCTTTCAGGGGACATTTAAACACAAGCCATAACACCCTACCAACTCAGTTGTTGGTGAGGAACAGCCAAATGTCAAACTGGCAGCTGGATTATGTTTTATCAAAGCTGTAAGAAGACCTACTAAGATTATCAGCTGATCAATAATAATAGTAATAATAATAGTAGTCTGTATTTCAGGGGTGATATGTGTTGTGGATAATAAATTAAGAATAGTAAGATGCTAAAGTGTTAAGAAAAAAACTACTTTCAATGAAGTCATCATTACTATATTATCAACATCCAATCGATCAAAACACAATATGCAATAAATTTTGATAAATACAATTCTTAAGCATAAGAGTAAAATTGTATTGGAAATACATCTCTTCAAAAGTTCTACCTATGGATAAATATTACTTATTGTTAGGAAAAGACAGAATTTAACATCAACTATATTTCGATTTTTCATAATCACAGATTAAAAGGCTAAAAAATCTTGTTTGCATAAATATGTGTATTGGAGTGGGAAAAGTTTTATTATAGTAACATAATTTGTCTTTAAATTTCTTCTGCATCATATGCCAAAGATCTTATAGTAAGATATTATCAAAAATTATTTTAATGATCAGCTGATAACTCTAATAGGTTTTCCTGCAGTTTTGGTGAAAGCAAAGAACTGACCATAACATGACTTACGAAAAGATGTGTTACTTTGTCTCCTCCAGACACAAAGCTATACGGCTACCAAAATGACAATACCTGGCACCTACTGAGGGCCTTTAGATAGACTCTCTGTAGAGTAACTCTAACTGCTGATGACAACTACGACCCTCTTCAGCTGGAAGTAGCCAGAACGGTCTTCACCTTTTGCCCCCTCACAGCAGTTAGGAGTACTTCTTCAGAGGGGGGAATATTGCAGATAGTTAAGTTAATTAGATATCTTGTGTGCAGTTAGACAGGACCAGCCCTCCAGTAGCCAACACAGCAAGGAGCCAACATGGAGAACAATTGAGGCGCATTCACTGCTTAGGATTATAAAAAGAGGAGGCACTACTTTCCCTAGAGATAGATAGCAGTGATTGATATTCTAAATGGGAAATTCCTTGTATGTGACTTATTTTCCTGTCTGATCCCCATTTAATCAATATTACCTGGGTGACTGTACTTGTAATCTTATTGGTCATGGTTTTGTCCCACCTCATGCCCACCTTGTAAATTTCTATTGGGTCCTATAGTTTTGTCCCACTTTGTACCCGCCTCAACACATGGCTTTGCTGTATAATACATCTTTGAACCCTGGGGTGGGCGGGCAACCCACTTTGGAGTCCTCTTTCTGTCTCTCTCAGAAGCTTTCTTTCTCTCAATAAATTTTTCCTACTCTAAAAAAAAAAAAAGACGTGTCACTCAATGATCAGTGTTATTTGTTTTGTTAACACTTGTCCCACATTGGAAGTTGTCCCTTGGTTTGATACCTATGATATTTCTACTGTCTGGAGCAGTGCACCAATGGAAGATTCTGGAAGGGTGAAAGATAGACCTTTTCTCAGTAGAGTTGTGGTGGATTGATTAATGGTCAACTTGTAACACCCAGCTGAACTGAATCAGCGTGGTCTGGGCATTGAGGATCCACTTGAGAATTGTTACCAATAGCCATAAAAAGAGACCTGGAGGGGAAGATCTTGGGCTGTTGATTTTCTAGGAGAAGCTTGCTGTGGATGGCTTTCCTGATGTGAACTAGGCTGTTCTCATGGGAGAAGGAGCTCAGGGCCTCACTGTTGCTGGGAATGGCTGCTGTTTTCGTCAGGGGAGTTCTGATCTTCACTGTGAGCATCACTTCTTGGCTTCAATGTGGATCCCTCAGCCTGGTGGCACAAATCCTTCATCTCACCAGCATAGGTTTTCTGGCTTTCACCAATGGCCTTTGGGCCCTCCAGGTGCAGATCCTCAATATGGACAACCATGAGACATTGCCATGGGCTCTAGGCCACTGGCTGGACTCATGGAGGACATTGTCTTGGACTCTAAGCCTTTAGCTGGACTTATGTGTGACATTGCTGGGATCCAGGCCCTCAGCTGGATTTTTGGGCCCCTAGTGTGTGGTTAATCTCTTGCATTCCTTTGCATTTGATTTTTTTGGTAATTATCCTAAAATAATCCTATAAACCTTGTGTCCTGTAGTAAATGTATTCTCTTGCCAAAACCCCGACTACAACAAGAGTAGAAGAGGGAAAATGTGAAAAGGGAGGTGGAAAATGTGGGGCTGCCTTTCTATCACGGGCATGTCTTCAGGTGGATTTTAAGGGAGAGATTCTGAAAATTGAATCCTTTGAAAGCCTGTTGCATGCAGAATAAAATTTCCTTTCATATTTTAGAGTGATCAGAAGGGTTCTTGGACAAGGTTCTGAGGTTTGTTTATAAGGCAATTAAAGTAATGTTCCAAGGTACATGAGCCTAGGGTTACTTTGAGGAGGTGATCTGAGAGGCTGTGAGTTGGTGAAGGATGAGATCTGGCCCAGCCTGGAGGAAAGTTGTTCTCCTTTCCTAATGTTTCAGGCTACACTAAAGAATAAAAGCCCAGGCTTAGGCTTGGGCCAGAGTGAAGTAGGGGGAATGGAAAAAGCAAACTGTTGTTGCTAAAGGGGTAGCCCAATGAATGTGGAAGATGAGGGGCTAATGGAATACTACAGACTGGGTAATTTATAAAGAATAGAGGCTTACTTAGCTCATGTTCTAGAATTTGGGAAGTAGAAGAACACGGCAGTGGAATCTACTTGGCACCTGGTGAGCATCTTCCTGCTATCAGATCATGAGACAGAGTAACTGTGCCAGAGAAGACTCACTTTTTTTTAGTACTAGGATTGAACCCATGGCCTCCTGCATGCTAGGAGTGCTGCACCACTGAGCAACTCCCTTTGCTCTTTTTATTTTACTTTGAAACAGGATTTCACTAAGTTTCCCAGGCAGTCCTCAAACTTACCTCCTCAGTAACTAGGATTACAGGCATGTGCCACTGGGCCAGGCCAAAAACTCATTATTATAACAAAGCCACCTTCTCCACAATCTATTCATGAGGGCGGAGCCCTCCTGACCCAATCACCTCTCAAAGGTCTCACAAATATCATTAACATATGACTTTAGGATTTAAGTTTCTAGCTCATGGATTCTGGAGGACAAATATTCAAATCATAGCAGAGTTAGGCTACTTTGAGCCAGTCCACAAATTAAGGCTAGATATATGGACTGGGCATGAATTTAGGTTCTGATTCTAACCCTGAAAGATGGTCTGAAGAGAAAGGATAGTTAGAATGGGACAGGGAAAAATAACTTAATCTCGAGAGTTCTGGCTCCTTAGAAGATTCTTTCCCATTTCCTTGGGTGCCAGGGAGTCTCCCCACAATGAGGGTAGTTGGAAAGCCTGCTGTAGGGTTCCCTGAGTCCATTTCCCCTTTCCTAGTGTCATGAGAGATCATTACATATATCAAGTCAGAAGGCCAAAGTTACACGTTCATCTATCCCCTCTGGTTGTGTGGCTTTTGGAAAGCTCCATTCTGAGCCTTAGTTTCCTTATCTCTAAAATGAAAACAAAAATATTGACTTCTGCTGCTTTTTAATGTTTAAAAATCAAAAGTGAATCCCTGAGTTGTTTCTAAGTTATGATTCATTGTAAAACTGGAGGCATAGGCAGTCCAACTCAGTGCCAGTGAGTAGCCACGAAGTGCCATGCCCCATGGGGCATGGAGAGTTGGACATGGAGGGCGGTGATGACAGCTGACATGCTTCTGTGACTGAGAGAAGGGAGAGAGAGCCAAGTATGAGAGAACACAGAGAAGGCTAGCAGAGGAGGACCCCAAGGGGCCTGGTGAGGGCTTCCATGGGATTTGTGTGTCTGAGGAGTTTCTAGGCTCCCTTTTCAGTAATCTTGCTGCTGCCCTCTGGCCCCTTCCCTTCCCAAGTCTGAGGGATGTCCCAGTACTCTTTCACTGCCTATGGGGAAAATATCAGGCTATATGCAGCATGCCAGGGAGAGCGGGCTTTATTGTTTGCTCACTGCACCACTGGTTTTATCCTAGCTTCAGAAATGTTTTTTTAAAGGCAAAGGCTGTTAGAATGAGAATCTCTCTTTCTTGTTCTCCCCCTTTGCTCTTCTCTTCAATTGTCTTTTTATTCCTCTATTGTCTTTTTATTTCCTCTAGTGCCTCTGGGTAGGTATCAGAGGTGAGCACCACAGCAGATACCATGGGGACTGTAAAAATGACAATATGAACCCCATTCTTTAAGGAACATGGAAAAGGACCACCAATCCCTCATAGCAACTTTTCCCACAAGACTTTAGAAATCCAACCATAATGAGGGAAGGAGGCAAGGAGACTCTAAGTCATGGAGTCCTATTGCTATGTGCCAACAAGCATGCTAGATATTCTACGTAATCCTCTCAATACTATAGTGGTAAATATTATTATTGTCTCATTTCATAGAGGTAGAAGTTGTGGCTCAGAGAGTTTCAGTTAACTTGTGTAAGGCCTTACAGAGGCTGGAAGGTGGGTCTGTTTGGCTGGCATCTGACCCCACTCTGGCCTTCGATATTTATATTTAGCTAAGGGACTGGGAAACAATGTTCATCCTTTTCCTGCTGTTTAGAAGGCCTCACTTATATAATTATCCTCAGAGGGAGGTGAAGGTTATAGAAGTGAAGTCATGAGCAGAGTTTTTTCACAGGTTTGGGTGCGCTGTTGCTTCTGACAAGAGGCATACACATTCAACCATGCTGTGAAGAGTGTCCTCCACTGACTGGTCAAATTTCTAGATACGCTGGAAGCAGTGAATGCTCTCAGGTGACTTTTGCTCTCAGGCTTGTTAGGCCCTTGCAAATACTCTGGCTAGATTCATGGTGGCATGAGGTCAGCTAGACCTGGTTCAGGAGAAACCTAGTGTTCTTGTTTTCTGTGGAAAACCCTGAAAGCCTTGTTGCTCCTGTAGCTGTGGCTTCTGAATCAGGATTCTGATGGTGGATTATGAGAAATGGGATGAATGCAGGGTATCCTGGTTGAAAGGAAGGTAGCAGCAGTCAGATTCTGGTTTTGTTCGTGGTATGGGTTCTTTCAGGTTTCTGTTGATTAGCCCTCTTGAGAACAGTGGCAGCTTGGCTACTATGCAACAGCATGAAGTGTCTCTCAGGACAGCTTGGGAGGCCCTGGTTGCTAGGAGTCCCGAGGTAGTGGCTGCCATAGGAACTACAGGCAGCCTCAGCTGCACTGCCCTAGGCACTCTGGGGCTTCAGTTAGCCCTGATCTGACCATGTGACATGCAAGGAAGATCTGTTTCTTGTTGAGAGAGAGGACATCCCCCTGGCTTGCACCTCTCTGGGGCTTTACAGGATCTTCTAAGGCTGCACATCTCTTAGATTCCTCCTCGAGAGGAGCTCCAGGAAATTCTCCTGGCAGGGTAGTAGGAGCCTTCCCCTGGGAATCCATAGCATCAGAGCCGCACCTTTTTCCATGCATGTGTCTCATTAAGTTGAAATCATCTACCTTTGAGGTGAAGGACAGATCATTAGAGGAAAGTAGGGGAGATGGTGCCCCCAGATCCTAGCATACTGCCTGGTGTGTGAGAGATGTTCAATCAATGGGGATGTGTTTTGTTGAGCAGAGAGGGCTGCCCTTGGGGACTCAGATTCTTTTCATCTCCCTGATCTATTTGCATCCTCACTTGCAAGAAGCAAGGTGGCTAATCTGTTTCTACACTTCATGTCATTATTATAGGCAATAAAAAGGAGAAATGGCAAAAGAGAGAAGGATAGCCTGTTATTGGTTAAAAAAGGCTTTCCCAAAAATCCTTGGCAGGTCAAGGGAAGGGAATCTGGGAAGTTGTATGTTTTGGGTCTGTTGTCTCTTAAACAAAATCTGGATTCTTTTAGCCAATATGAGAGTGTATCTGTTTCCTAGGGCCACTACAACAAAATGGCACAAACTAGTTGCTTAAGTGATAGACATTTATTATCTCAGTTCTGGTTTCTAGAAGTCTGAAGTTAAGGTGTTGGCAAGGTTCTTTCTTTCTGAGGGCCATAGGGAGAAATCAATTCTGTGTTTTTCCCCTAGCTTCTGGTGGTTTGCTGACAATTGTTGGCATTCTGTGGCTTGTAGGTACATCAGCCTGATCTCTGCCTGCATGTTCACAGGGCATTCTCCCTCGGTGTGCATCTGCCTTTGTGTCCAAATTTCCTCTTTTATAAGGATATAATTGTATTGGGGTAGGGCTCATCCTAAGACCTCATCTCAACCTGATCCTCTCCAAAGACACTGTTGCAAATAAGGTCACATTCACAGTTCCTGAGGGTTTCAATTTCAACATCTCTTTGGAGGCCACACAATTCAACATACATTGGCAAATCTTAAAATGTGATCTCAAACTCCTTCCTTCAAGAGGTTGTGTCTAGCCAAGTTTGGTAGCACTTTCCTGTAATTCTAGCACTCTGGGAGGCTGAAGCAGGGGGTCACAAGTTCAAGCCCAGCCTGAGCAATTTAGTGATGTAGCAAGACTCTGTCTCAAAATATAAAATAAAAATGATATGGAGATATATCTCAGTGGGAAGGCTCTGGGTTCAGTCCTCAGTACTGCAAAAATAATGAGGTTATGTCTATGTCCTTCCCCTTGACTCTAATTGCTGTGATTGTGTTGACTAACAGAGCATGGCGGAAGTGACTTCTAAGGTAGGTCATTGAATGTCTTGCAGTTCTGCTTGGCTCTTTTGGGATAATCTGGAAAAAGCCACTTTCAATTTAGAAGTCTGACTGTCCTGAGATTGCCATTCTGGAAACGCCACATAGAGGTGCTTCAGCCAACAGCTCCAGCTGAGCTCCTGGCTTGAAGCTGGTGTCAATACCAGCTTGTGTTGCTTGCCACCTTCAAAAATGCATCAGTCAACCTTCAGATGACTGTGGTCCCAGTTGGCATCTGACTGCAGCCACATGCAGAAATCACAAACAAGAACTACTCAGATAAGCCCTTCCTGAATTCTTGACCTATAAAATCATGAACAAAGGAACATGGTGTTTTTGAGCCAGTGAGTTTGTAAGTTGTTACACATCAATAGAAAACTAGAATAATCAGCAGGAAGGAGAAAATAAATATTGGTCAGCCTATAAGAGCAGTGGGAGCTCTGAGACTCAGGAGGATGGTCCCCACGGAATTTCTCATCAGAGGTATTGTATTTCTAGGTATCTGCTGGAGATCCCTAGTGGGGATCCTCCTTCATGCTGAGACACTTTATTTAGATGAGTTCCAAAACGGCAGTATCATCTGATTACTCAAATAATCACTCTTATAGGAGAAATTCTGCTGGAATTATCACTGTCAACTGTTGCAATGAAGGCAGTGGTCCCTTGCTTGCCCTTGGCATCAACAGGCTGCTTTGCCTGAACTGGAAGAGAGTTGTCATTGGAAAATAGAGGCCTAGTTTGTATAACTTGTTTCACCAAAGAGGAAGTACTCTCTCTGCTATGGTTTGCATGTGTCCCCTCAAATTTCTTGTGTTGGAAATGTAATCTCTAAAGTCATGTTAATGGTATTTGGAGGTGAGGTCTTTGGGAGATTGTTATGGTCTATGCCTAGATGTCCCTCCAAAGCCTGACGTGGTCACTGGGCTTTTTCAGAGGTAGCTGAATCTAGAGTGTGTGATGCTGGGATCAGGGGTGTGCAATTACTAAATCAGTCCAATGATTGATCTGGTACCACCCTAATCCTGGTAATCTGGATAAGATAAAAGGGGCAGAAAGACCTTGTTAAGGTCCCTTATTATTTTGCTACCTTCTAGCCACCATGAACTGTTTCTCCTCTGCAAGTCCTGGCTGCCATGCCACCCTGCCTTGGAGCCAGCTGGTTATGGACTGAAACCTCTACAAACTGTGAGCTAAATAAACCTTTCCTCCTTTACCTTTGTATGTCAGTATTTTGTCTCAGCAATGAGAAAACTAACTAACACAGAGGTCATTAGGATTAGATGAAGACAGAGCCCCACGATAACATTAGTAGCTTTATAAGAAAAGGAAGAGAGACTTGAGCTAGCACAGTTACTCTGTCTCACTAGGTGATGTCACCCATAATTTTATGATGCAACTTGATCATAAGCAGATACTGGCACCATGCTCTTGGACTTCTTAGCCTCCAGAATCATAAGCTAAATAAAATTCTATTTGTTATAAATTATCTGGTCTTATGTATTTTGTTACAGTAATAGGAAATGAACTAAGATACCCACCCCCTTCCCATTGTATAGGCAAAAATCCTAGGAGTTGGGTTCTTCTGGAAGACCCTGAATTCTACACTATAGTATTCCTTTTCCCAGTTTATTCTGGGGGCCCCAGATCTGGTCTCTGCCTTACAAATAATAGAAGAAATAGGGATCTATCCTGTGGTGGAATTTCCCAAATATAGTGAAGGTTAGTCTCCACTAAATACTTGTGGGTGTCTATGCTGCATGTGGTGTCCAAATCTCACTGCTTTTCTTCCCATGTGTCTCTGTTCCTCTGTGTGCTCTGCCAGGTCTCAGGACTCATCTTTCCTCTTTTAGCCCTTCTTCATACTGTGCCTGAGCTAAATATCTGCTTTGCTTAACTTTTATTTCATTTTCCTTGACTTCTTCACATTCACCTTTGTGCTTTGATCAATCTCCCCAACAGTAATTGCCAAGCAATTTCCTATTCTTTCTCCTGAAATTCCACCTATTTCATCAAGCTGTTTGCTCAACCATGCTGCCATTCCCCCAGATTTTGCCTGCCCTGTGGTGAAATTATAAAGAGATGTCACTTGAAGCTGGTATCAGACTAGTTAGGGCATAGCCTTTGTAGCCAGAGAAGTCTGAGCTACAATTCTGTGTCTGCTACATATTAGCTGTGACATTAAGCAAATTATTCAACTTTTCGAACCTCAGTTTCCTTATCAGTAAATGTGTGTAGAAAATTGTATTTTCCAAAGATGACTGCAACCATTTCTCTGGCCTCACATTTCCTTCTAGAACCCTGTTACTTCCCCTTAAGAGGCAATGTCTATATCTTTTGCCTTTGTAGTTGGACAGTTTGTTACTTGCTTGTAAACAGGTAAATGCAGAGATGATGCTGTCTGACCTCAGAAGCTACCTTAGGTCAGAAAAGATGATGCAGCTCAGAGGCCTAAGAGGCTGTGTATGGTGACTGACTGCCCAGAACCCACCACACTATGCAGAAGCCCCAGAGAGCTCTTGTGAGAAACCACTTGGGGAAGCTTTCAAAGTACAGTTGATCTTCGTTATTTGCAGATTTTACATTTTCAAATTTTTCTACTCACTAAAATTGATTTGTAGTCCAAAATCAATACTTGTAGCACATTCAAGGTCATTTGTGAGCATTTGTAGAGTGGCGAGTGGTCAGAGTTACCTGATATGCATATTCCTAGCTGAGGTCAAACATGATGACACTCTGCCTTCTTGTTTTGGCCCTTATAATGTAAACAAGTGACCTTTGTTCTGTGTCTTTAGTGCCCCATTTCCCCCACTTTGTTCTTTTTGTTGTTGATACTGCTGTTCAAAATAGATCCCAAGCATAGTGCTGAAGTGCTGTCTAGTCTTCCTAAGATTGAGAAGGCTGTAATGTGCCTTACAGAGAAAATATATGTGTCAGATAAAGTTCATCCTGGTATAAGTTATAGTGCTGTTGACCATGAGTTCAATGTTAACCAATCAACAATATATATCAAATAGAGTGTCTTTAAAGAGAAGCACATATAAAAGAAGGTTATGTATTGACTGGTTGACAAAAATACTGTGACTGGAGATCAGTATTTCCCTTAGGAGAGATGGTTCAATATTTGCTCATTTAGTGTTTGCAGTGATTTTATAAAACATAACTACCATGAATGATGAGAATCAACTGTACATTGTCAGAGAAAAATGCTCAATCAGGCCGCAGCTGCCCAGCTTCCCATGTTTCCAGCTTCATTCATCATCTGACTGCATGAAAGACCCTAAGCTAGATGACCCAGGGGAACTCTCAAGTTCCTGGTCCTTAGAAGCTGTGACATATAATAATTTTGTTGTCCCACAAAATGTTGTTAATACTTTGTAACCATTATTTGTGTATTTATAATGTTACTAGTACTTTTTGTTAATACTTGAAAAATACAATAGTAGCCAGAATAATGGTGTTAGCAATGCATCCCTCACAGGATTTGTGGGGGAATTAAATGAGACATCATGACATCATGTTGAAAGGGCTAAATGTTAAGTGCCATGCACTCTGCTACCATTAATATTATGAATCCTCTGTATTAGCATTTATTTTATGGAAACACAGATTATTATAGTTGGAAAGAGGCTTTAAAGATCACCCAGTCTAATCTTTGTATTTTTGGGGGTGAGGAAACAGAGCCCTAGAGATGGGAAATTGTCTGCATCACATAGAAAGTTGATGACAGAGTATGAATTACAAGTGAAGCTCTTCCTTTGTGCCAGAGAGAAACCTGTTGTAACTGTTGCTCTGCATGTTTCAATTTTAAATGTGCCTTAGCGATTGAAAAAGCAAAGCAGAATCTGATTCAAATACAGAGAGGCCTTGAGGTTAAATTCATCCTTTTGGCCCTAGAATCACAAGTGAGATGATCTTTTATTATTGGTCTGCACAAAAGAAGGTTAATCTATGTGGACAAGGAGTGGGAATTGTGCCCTGATATATACCTCAGTAGGTATCAGTGTGGTTTATTGGGTTCTGATTAAATACCCAAATTAGGTCCCTGCATGATAGCTTCTAGTGCACAGTGACAAGTCAGGGTGTTGACTGCAGGGAGAGCAAGCAGATGCCTAAAGGGATTATGGTGAGGGAGATGATGTCTGCAGCCATGGTCTTCAGTAAAAGCTCTTGATATCAACCTTGTAGACAGTAGCTGGTCTTTGGCTCTAGTTCCTATTATACACTAGAGAGGATGTGATTCTAGAGTGATCCAGAGAAGCAATTTTTGCTCTGTATTTTCTGGTGATACAAAAGAAAACCAACAACAACAACAAAATTACAAATGTTTGTCTCTGGTCTCTAGGTTAGGCTTGTGAGTAGTGATGGGGAAATGAATGGGCTCCAGTCTAGAGTTAAGGATTTCCAAGTACCACAAAGGTACCCAAATCCCACATGAATGTGACTAGTATCCTTATAAAAGAGGCCTGAGGGGACCCTAGGTATACAGAAGAGGGGCTTGCATCCACCCTTACCAAATATTTACAAAATATTTGTCTTTGGCCTATAAATGCATATCTTGCCTGCTGAATTAAATAATGAATCTTCTTTCTATGTAACTATAATAATCTATCATTTTGAGAAGAAAATTTAAAAGTTATAATTTTGAGGTAATGAAATACCATTTGGGCAAATTTTAAAAATGCCAAAGCCAAATGCAAAATCAAACCACTAACTTGGCTGTACACTTTCTCTTTTTCTGGGGCTTCAGGAGGGTCCTATAAAAGGTTTAGGAATATTCTCTAGGGTTTTTTTGATTACCTCTGTGTAGCCACATATAAGAATAATGGCTCAAATTTATCATTATTTATAGCCAAGTAGTACTCCATTATATACAGATACCACATTTTCTTTATCCAGTTGTGTGCTGATGGGTATACAGGCTGCTTCCAGGATTTAGCTGTTACAAATTGTGTTGCTATAAACATTGATGTGCACATATCGCTATGTATCACTGTAGTATGATGATGTAAGCTCTTCAGGGAAGATACCTAGCAGGGAGGTAGCTGGGTCATATGGAATTTCTAATTTCAGTGCTTATGGAAAATTTGAGACATTTGTAGGAAAATGGATGCACCTGGAAAATATAATGTTGAATGAAATAAACCAGACACACAAGCTTAAATACCATATGGTATCTCTCATTTGAGTGAAGCAAAATACGAACAAAGAAAATGATAAAGGGTGGATAGAAAGGGGCAAGGGGATGGATCTCTTGCAATAGGGAAGTGGTCCAAGGGAACAGGGGTGAAGGCTGAGGAGGAAGAGAAGGAAAAATAAGTAGAATAAAGATATGCCATATACAGGAACCTAATAACCCCAATTAATGTAAATATTATATGCCATAGCATGAGCTAAAACAAATAACATCAACAAGAATGAAAAATGGGATAGGGGAACTGGGGGAGGAGGGAGGGAGGGAAGGGGAGGTGGAGATTAAAAAAAAAAGAAACACTCTGTAATATGTACATGTAACCATTCCCCCAAGACAATTGTAAACTATGTGAACTGCAAACATGCACAAATAAAATTTTAAAAAAATTAAAAAGAACAATGGCTACTTTTGCCCATCTTCCTCACCTACTGAAATGTCCTTTTTCCTTCTTATGTTCTGGGAGCTTGGACTTCAAAACTATTATAAGCCTTGGCTGGGGATTTAGCTCAGTGGTTCCGCAACCTGCCTCGCAGGTGCAAGGTCCTGAGTTCAATCCCCAGTACCAAAGCAAAAACAAAAACAAAAACAAAACTATTATAAGCCAAAACTTAGGTTTGTTCCTCAAGAATGACTAAAAGATGTATCTCTTTCCTCTGATCCTTTACATGGTGATATTATGATTTAATTCTCCAAGAGAAACGCCCCCTTAAAGTGACAGTATAACTTCTTGCCCTGTAAGACATCATATAATGTATCTACATAGAAGGGATTCCATCATTATGAGTCAATCATTCAACCTATATTTATTTTATGACTGTGAGGAGTGAATGTACCCAGTAGAGGATAAGTTGGTCCCATCATGTGTACATGATGCTACTGGGCATGCTACTGGGGTTTAAAGAAGTTCTTATTTGTTATCCAGGGCAGAAGCTACCCTGTACTCCTGTCCTATCTGGTCCTGGAGGGAAGTAGGCCCTGATTGTGCTAACAGATGCCCTTAACACGCTTAACTTCATAGCACCAAATACCCATACCTGTACTCAAAACCCTTGCCTGATTCCATGTCAAATAAGGAAATTATTGATTATTACCTCCTTTCACACAGATTTCTCTCTAGGGAGAGAGTGCAGTGAATGGAAGTGGCCAACCCTATTTGCCAATAAATATTTCTTTGTAAATCAGTAATCTTGAATTCCATTTTTATATACCAATCTCACCAAAATATTTGGCTAATGAGATTATGTCCTAGAGAGACAAATCTACAAACCTTTTCTGGAAGTGCCATCAAATAGATTTGGTATAACAAATGGAAGTGAAGGAAACTAGTCAGGACCCAAACTCTGGGGAGTGTTGCCTTGTGCTGGGAAAACACCCTGTGGTATTAGGCAGGAAGCTAACAAGGTGCCTGACTGCTGTGAGTGTGGGATGGAGAGGGGCTGGAGTGGGCTGACATAGGGACCTGCCTTTGTAAGTTCTAGGTCAGAGTTTTTCAAAGTGTGGTCCCAACTTATTGAATCAGAATCTTTGTGTGCAGAACCCAGAATCTGTATTTCCAGCAAGCTTGCAGTTTGAAAACTAATACCCTGGTTCCTGTTCTCTTAACATAATTAATTCTCTTTCCCTTCATATCAGTGGGAAAATAATGGGTAAGAGGATTACATTATGTGTCTAAATCTAATTCAACAAATTCAACTTCCTCTCCTTTCTGTAGCTAAGTAAGCAGAACTCATCCAAGAAATGAATTTCCCATAAACTCACCTCTACCCCAGCATCAGATAAACCTGTTTTCTAAATTTAAAGTATCTTAGTTCAGTTATTCATTAGATAACGAAATTATTTTGGGGAACAAGTATTGGGTTGGAGGAGGATAAAGTACAGATATAAGGTTTAAAGAGATATTATGATCTCAAACAATTGATAATTAAGTGGCATTTAGTTAGAATACATTGTATTCCTTGCACCAAAACCTACCTAAAAATGTGAGCGAGGAAAACTTACTTTTCTTTTTTTTAACCTTTTCAGCCTTCTTCTTTGTCCTCCTAGTCTTGCCTCTAAGAGCATCAGTCTGGTTTCTGATGACTTAGTCTCTCTTTACACCCAAAGCAACTTATGGTACAAACTTAGCTTTCTCTCCTCAAAGCTTTCTCTCATCAAACTTTATCTGTTACAGTGGTCTGAATAACTGGGTCTCTCCTAAATTCCTTTGTTGAATCCTGACTCTCCAGGTGATGTTATTAGGAGCTAGGGTGTTTGGGAGGTGTTTGAGGGTGGGGCCCACATGAATAGGATTAGTATTCTTATAAAAGAGGCTGAGAGAAACACTAAACTTGCTGGAAGATAAGTTAGGTAGAACTCTTGATGACATTGGCATAGGAAAAGACTTTACGAACAAATCTTCAGTAGCACAGGAGCTAGCACAAAGAATCAACCAACAGAGCTAAGAGACAACCTACAATGTGGGAAGAAATTTTTAGCAGCTGTACCTCAGACAAAGGTCTACTATTGAGAATATATAAAGAATTGAAAAAAATCAGACCCCCCCAAATTCAAAGACCCAATTCAAAAATGGGCATCCGAAATGAACAGACATTTCTCAGACAAAGAAGTAAAAGCAGCAAACAAATATATGAAAAAATGTTCAACGTCACTGGTCATTTGAGAGATGCAGATGAAAACAACACTGAGATTCCACCTAACCCCACAAAGAATGGCTGCTATCAAGAAATCAACCAATAACAAATGCTGGCGGGGGTGTGGAGAGAAAGGAACACTTCTCCATTGTTGGTGGGAGTGCAGGCTGGTGCAACCACTGTGGAAATCAGTATGGAGATACCTCAAAGAACTAGGACTGGAAGTCCCATTTGACCCAGCTATTCCCCTGCTGGGGATCTTCCCCAAAGAATTAAAAGAATCATACCACAGTGATATACATGCACCCATGTTCATAGAAGCACAGTTTGTAATAGCTAAAGCTTGGAAGCAGCCCGAGTGCCCATCAACTGGAAACTGGATAAAGAAGATGTGGTTTTTCTTATAAAATGGAGTACTTCTCAGCCTCAAAGAATGAGAAACTAGAGACATTTATAGTTAAATGGATGCATATTGAGGCCATACTCTTAAGTGAAATAAATAGGACACACATGTGTAAATACTGAATAGTTTCTCTAGTGTGAGAAATTGAAAGTGTAAATAAGGATGAAAATGATTAAAATGAATAATTGATAATTTGGAATAGGAAAAGGTCCAAGGGTTTGGGGGTGGTGGGAGGTGAAGGGGAAAGGGAAGAAGAGAAAGGAAAAATTATGAGAAAAAAAAAAAGGAATCAAACTCTGTGTAAATAGGGGAGGGTGGAGGTGGTGAAGGGTGCACAGGTAATGGGAGAAAAAATAAGAACTAAGATTCATCATGTTCAGGTACAAACACCCAATGATAAATGTAAATGTATTGTATACATAAAATGTACTAATGAATATATAAAAAAAGAAGCCTGAGAGGGAATGTTTGACCCTTTTTCCAGTGAAAAGATAGAGATCTATAAACCAGAAAGCAAGCCTTCACTGGACAAAACTCCTGTCCATACAGGAACCCTGATTTCAGACTTCAGCAAATAAATTTTTGTTTCTAAGTCTCCTCAGTCTATGGGATTCCATTATGGCAGCCTGAGGTAATCAAGACATCTGTGTTGAATTTCATTCTCACCTACTACTCAACCTACCAGTTATTTCTCTGGAAAAATGTGACTAAGTTATTTATGACAAAGTTTTGGTTATAATAATAGCTTAAAGTGCTATGCTCAAGGACCCTTGAAGGTCTAATCTGTTAAATCAGATGAAATGTATTTCTAATGGTGTAGTCTATGGCATCAAAGAAGAAAAAATGGAGGAAAATGTTTGGTCAGGCAGACCTTCCCAGTATTCCTAAAATTATTCCATGGAGTAAACTACTCTGATTAATTTTAACAACAGTCTTGCTTAGTTCTGAGGTTGAGTGGTAGTATAAGGAGGCTGAATAAAACTGAAGTTCCAAAGCCAAGTAAAATAGGTGATAAAAGCCCCATGTTTCAAAGAACATATGCAAAACAAATTAAAATTTAACAAAAAACATGAATGACTGTCATCCCCAGCAGCATACTTGAGACTGGAAATTTAAAAAGAGGACTTAAAGGAACAGTAAGTGCTTGGCTTTTCTGCAGACCTCCTGATATCTTTTTATGATAGAAAAAAAGCACTGTGATGTAACTCTTGGGAAAAATTTATATGCATCCTCTGGAATTTAGATGTGCTTGGAATCAAAGAGACTGTTATGGTTTATATCTAAAATGTTCCTTCAATGTCTCATATATTCAGAGGTGGAGCTTTTGGAAAGTGATTGGATCACTGGAACACCATACACATCAGTGGATTAATCCATTGATGAGTTCATAGCTAAATGTGCTGTTAGGAGGTGGGGATGCACCTTTGGAAGGTATATTTCCTTCCCAGCTTCTTCTTCTGCTCTCTGCTTTCTGACTGCCATGAAATGAGCAGCTTTTCTCTGTCATGCCCTTCCACCATGATGTTCTTTCCTTGGAGCCAGTGACCATAGACTGAACTTCCCCAAACCATGAATCAAGTTAAATTTCTTTAAATTGTACATGTCAGATATTATGTTTCAATGACAAGAATGTTGACTAAAAGAGATGAATGCTTGTTTTTTTGCCTGGAAAGTTAGAAGGAAAAACTTGCTGGAGCAGCATCAAGAGCCAAGCAAGAATAGAGAAACCAGGATAGGTATGCAGTCCCATTATTTAGTGGGCTGAAATGAAGTTCCTAGGAGCTAAGATAGAAGTACCTTGTAAGCAAAATAGCAGGAGTCATTTTTCAGGGGCCTTACCCAAGAGGAATTCAGGAGTAACAAGAGGTAGGATAAATAAAGAATATGGTTTTAAAATTCACCGAGATGTCCTCTACTTCCAGTTCAACTAGTCCAGTGATGGTGAACCTTTTAGAGCTTTCAATGATACAAACAACCCGCTGTGGCATATGAGTGCCATAGATTCACCACCACTGAATTCTAGTCCCTTCTGGATGACAGGTATGTTTTCATAATTTCATTTGTTAAATTAAAAACTTTTAACATATTGAATTCAAAAGAGTTTAATTGAGCTAGAAATGATTTGTGAATTGGGTAGCACCCAGAACTAGAATAGGTTCAGAGCAACTGTGCCCTACCACATGGGCAGGTTATATTTATAGCCTGAAAACTGGAAGTTACATATAGAAAATGGAAGTGAGGAAGAGACAGCCTGATTGCTTATAGATTCATCTATCTTATTTGAACATGGTTTGAAAAGTTGGCTGCTTATGATTGGCTGTGACTTAGCTACTTATTATAAGAGTAGGTTATAGACTATTTACACATCAAGTTAGGCTGTAGTTCACTGTGTCTAGAGAAACCTCTAGGGCAAACTCAAAATATGTACAGAGGCAGTTTTAGGTCAAAATTATTCCAATTTTACAGTTCCTCCCTTTTGGTCAACTTCTCAAATATCACTCTGTCACAATCATAAATGGGCTTATTTAGTCTCATCTCCCATCTGACAATAGCAGAATGATGGGTTTTGTAAGATGGGCGCAAGGCAACAGAACAATAGGAAAAAAAAACTGGTCATTATTGGGTTGATTAAGTTACTTTCTTGTAAAGGGCTAAGGAAGAGCCTTCTGTGTAAGGGTTAAAGCAGAGGGGATTTCCTTATGCTGACCCAGGTAGACTGGAATCTCCTGTTTTGGGGGAAGGGGAACAGTTCTGTTTTGGATTCTATCTGCTTCCTTAAAGTTTCAGTTTGATTACATGGCATTTAGCATGAATGACTTTATTTTGTTTTGGTCTGGTCTGTTGGGGCCTAGTGTAGATCTCAGTTCACAATGCTGGCCTCCCATGATTTTGTTCACCACATATTATAAAATTGTAATGTGTTAGACAAGATAGAGACCTTTAAGGTCTTTAGTCAGCTGTTATTTTCAAGAAGGAATCTGGTCCCTGGAGAGGTGAAGCAATGTGTCCAGGGTCCATAGTGCCATGGTGGCAGGTCCAGAACTCAAACCCAGTGCTCCTATATCAGAATGAACTTTTCCTTCCATCTACCGTGCTGTTCTTTATTTTGCAAGTCTCTGTAGCAGACACTGTAAGCCTGACATGGTTTCAAGCCACCTAGGGACTGAGGAGTCCTCAGAGCTTGAGCCAGGCCACTGTCCTTTGTTCATTTTGGGGTAGACGGGTATGCAGGATTGATCTCATGAACGATGTGGGCTCTTCTGCTTCAGACCTAGTTTCACCCTCACTGAAAGATTTTGAGAGATAGCTCAAATCTCTGCTCCTCCCACCTGTCCCCTTGTGTGCAGCCCGAGCTTCTTCTCTAAGTGTGTACACTACTCATTGCCCTGCTGTGATCCAGGCCTGGAGGCTGAGGCTCATCTGATGACCACAGCCAACAGTGCAGCGGTGGGTGGATTAGCTTTGAGGCTGTAGTTCCAGCCATGCATGGTCTTTTGAAAACAGGGTTAGACAAACAAGTCGATCCTGATGGTTTGAACTAACTTTCAGCATCAGCTTTCCTAAGCTTCCTTGGGCCTCCCCTGGGGTTGTGTTCTCAGTGCTTGCCTCTGTAAAGGGTTGTAGTCCCTTAAGAGCTATTTGTGAAAGAGAATGATCATTTTCCTCCTCCTCCAAGGCCCAAATGATTCCAGGCAAGATTGCATGGAGAATGCTTCTTGGTCCCTTTGGGACATCAGACACTGAAGGCAATTCTTCCTCCTTCAGAGTTTTGATTTGATTTTGTAACTTTTCCTCCTAGAGTTTCAAAGCAGGTAAAATGAAGCCTTCCTGTGACATCTGGAAACCCTGCCGTTCAGCCCTTTTTCTATACCTCAATAGGGAGTTAGAGGAGCAAGTGAGATCTCCCGATACCCCCAAATTTCTAAGCATCTTGATTTTAGGCAACAACATAATATCTGAGCTTCTATTTTGTTTGTTTACACCTTCCACTTGGTGTAGTTCTCCCAACCACAGTGAGTGCTGCCGCTACATTTCCCAGCCTGGAAGAATTCATTTGCGTTTTCCACTTTCCCTTAGGATTACATAAAACTGTAACAACTCCCATACAAATGCTGCAATGCCTACTACTAGGGGATTTTCCTACTTCCAATCAGCATTGCATTTTTCTTGTTAAGTTCGTTTTGGCAGCTGACTGCACTGAAGCCTCTCAGATAATCCATTAATTGTTATGAACTGCAAATCTCTCTCATGAAACACTTCTGGTTCAGGCCTTCTACTCTTTCCTGTGCAGCCCTAACACTGTGATGATGATGCAATTGGCATATAAATCTACTCTCTCACGATGGAGCTAGGATAAAAGCAGAGCATGTGTTAGGACCTCAGGATAAAAGGAAGAAGCCACAGACCCAGAATGGATATATCCTTGTTCCCCTAGGGTACTTCCAGGGGTGTTTTCCCACTGGAGGGGGAACAAGACAACTTTGAAGAAAGTGCAGTGCTATCCTTGAATTGCCCTCTTTGTGTGTTCTGGGAGTGTCCTTGAGGGCTTGGGATGGGGCCAAGTGTGATACTGAACCTATTTCAACAAATACATGTTTTTATGATGTTTTCTAAAGGATTGTTAAGGAAATTCAGAAGATGGGGGCTCAGCCTTTGATCACAACATCCTATCAACAAGTGCTCAGATATTGATTTAATAAAATAGTTGGAAATAAAATTCTTTTCCTGCTTCCAGCTGGCAAGTTCTAACAAAATTATGAGCAGGTAATATCAGTCTTCAAAGGGCTTTGCATTCTTTTTTTCTGATCCCAGGCCTTTGAGACCAAGTGTGTCCATCATGTGGCAAAACCCTGTGGGGGCTGACTGCTGAGACTACAGTGTGAAGTAAGGCAGATATGGTAGAGACCTGAAAACATATAGGAGGTTAAAGAAGAAAGATATGACAATTCCTATCTCTTCCGGAGCAGAGTCTTTCGTGTACATATTAAAATGCATGCATATAAAATTATGCTGCACATAATATGCTTTGGTCAATGACAGATTTTATATATATATATGTCAGGGGTCCCATAAGACTGTGGTGAAGCTGAAATATTCCTATTACCTAATATTTTTATGATACTTCTTCTATGTTTTGATATGTTTAGATGCATAAATGCCACTTGTTACAATTGCCTACAGTGCTCAGTACAGTTTATGCTGCACAGGTTTATAGCCTAGAAACAGTAAGCTATACCATAGAGTCTAGGTGTGTAGCAGGCTGTACCATCTAGATTTGTGTAAAGATACTCTATGATGTTTACACAATGATAGAATCATCTAATGATATAGTTCTTAGAACATATTTTTGTCCTTTCGTGAACGACTGTGTTGGGCCTTCTTTATATTTTCACCCAAACATTGTCTATGTCCAAACAACTGGGTATTATAAACTGCAGCTAGATACTTTGGATTTTTTACATTTAGGCCAGTGTTTCTCATGGTATGGTTCCCGGACCTGCAGCATTTATATCATTGGGAATTTGTTCGAAATACAGATTCCTGATCCTACTCCAGAATTACTCAATCCAAAACTCCGGGGTAAGGCTCAGCACTTCGTGTTTTCACAAGCTTTCCCTGAATTTCTGATACATGGTCAAGTTTGAAAAATACTGCTCACAGCTTCTAATACCATTGTCCTTTTCTGTCTTCCAAGTAGAAACCAACATGGTCAAAGAAAAATTGGGAGGAACACTCCATCTAGAGATAATGGTGCAATTGTCATTCATATTTCCTTGCTAAGACTGTCCTTGTCTCTTTTGGCACCAAGTTGTGAAAGTGGGTGGTGTGGGGGGGCGGAAAGAGTTGCAGGCTCCATGACTTGAGAGATTTTTAATAATGCTAATTTTGATGAGCTTTTGTTCCATGAACTATTCTTTTCCTTTGCTTCAGAAAATTTCTCAATAAAAAAAGCCATTTGAGTTGCAAAGAAGCATCATTATTGGATTTCTGGTACAGATGAAAGAGACATAGGGAATGGATTGTCTTATAAGATGCAATCCTTTATGGAGTTTAATGTCAAGTTAATGATCTATTTTCTTTGAAGTTAAGGTTATGGAAGATCTTGAATCAAAATGATTCAATGAGGCAGGAAGACAGTGAATTCCTTTTTTGTGATTTACTTGGTAACTTTGAGTTATTCCCTTGCTGTCTGCCTCACCTACTTGCCCTACTTCCTTTAACGACAGAACTGTATAGACTGTGTTTGGTATTGACAGTGTTCACAGATCTAAACATTTCTTAAACATGACATTTTTGGTGTGAAGAATCCCTACGTATATTGGGAAGACAAGCTCTTTAATATTGTGAGAGACGAGTCTTGGATGAAATTCCACCCAAGGAAAGAGAATTTCCCAATGGGCCAACTGGTGGACACTGGAGCAATGCCGACTCTCTGCCTAATTGGATCCATTAATCTCTGTTGATATCAGTTAGCCAATGTACAACCCAGTCCAGGTAGCTACATGAGTGAATCAATAAACATCTGCTGAAGAACAACTGGATGTGGAAGATGCTGAAAGTTTAGGGTTCAAGGAGAAAAAAAGTTGTGTTGGGTGTGTTCCTTGCTTTAAGGACTTTAAACTCTGAACAAATATGCCTCTTTAAGAAAGCCTTAACAGACTGGCCAAATGCAGGCACAGTTACAATGTAGATCAGAGCATGTCACTGCTCTGTGCAAAACTCTCCTAGCCTTGCTATGCAAATACCTCCAGGCCTACTAGACAAGCCATGTCCCAGTTCCCTGTGACCCTTCTAACCATCTCCTCCTACTCACCCTTCATTCACAGGGACCATGCCAAGTACAGTCCCGAGTCCCTGCTTTTGGACTTTTGTTCCCTCCGCCTAGATTGCTTTCTACTTTGTATCTATCATTTCTATTTTTCTTTTAAAAAATTCCTTAACATTGGTTATCATTTAATATATTGCATACATTTTTGTAAATCTTATTCATTAGTCCTATTTCTCAGCAGAATGCAGAATCCATGATAGGTTCATGGTTTGTTTTATTCAGACAATTAAAAAATAAATGACTGCATTTGGGTAGGTTAATGAACAGAAGATGATTTTCAGCACCTCTCCTGTCACCTATTTCTTCACTGGAAAAGGGCAGCCTAGTATAAAACAGTTGGAACCAATATTTAAATGTATTCTCTGCCAGCACAACCTTGCCTAAAACCATTATGTTTTGCTTCTTAAAAGCTCATGATCAAAGTTCTTAGGCAAGCAAATAAATGAACCTCAAATTATGATCCAATTTGCATGTGATGCTTTACATTGTATTTTAGGATCAAATAAATACCAGGCAAAACTCCCAACCCTAAAACATGCACATAGCTTTACTTATTGAATGTAATTATTCCAGAAGTACCTCAACTCATTCTATTAATTCACTGAAGTCATTTGTTGAGTGCATACTATGAGCTAGGTATTTCTCTAGATGTGGGGATACAGAAATGAACAAGCAAGACAAACACCTCTGCTTTCATGGAGCTCACATTCAAGGCAGGAGAAGTAGATAATTACCATGACAAATATGTACTATGGTAGGAAGTGATGCTTCATCTTATTAAAAAGCCACAATCCTCAACTCTTCTATTATTTTCAAGGGAGCAAAGGCCACTGATACTGCATATAATTTCTTATTAGGATATCAGATATGTGAAATTTAAGTTTTTATATAAATATGTACCATCTCAGAGTTAGCATCACATGGGGGAAGGAGAAGTGGAGCAGCCACCAATGACTGACATACTATCTTTGCCACATGCATCATATGTTGTTAACCTGTATGTTAGAAAATACACGAAGTTGCTAATAGACTTTCAGGAACAAAGATTATTCTTTTCGGCTAAGAATGAATAAGCACCATAGTAGGCTGAATAATGGCCCCCAGAGATGTTCATTCATGTCCTAATTCCCAGAATCTGTGAATATGCTACCTTAAATGGCAAAAGGGGCTTTGAAGATGTGATTAAGTTAAGGATCTTATGAGAGGGAGATTGTCCTGGATTATCTAGGTGAACCCAAGGTAATCACAAGGGGCCACATAAAGAGACAGGAGGAGGGTCAGAATCTGAGAAGGAGACATGACAATGGAAGAAGAGGCTGAACTAACGCAGCTGTGAGCCAAGGGACACAGGTAGCCTCTGGAACTTGGAAGAGGGAAGCAATGGGTTCTCCCTTGGGCCCTCCAGATGGAAGAGAAATTCTCAGGACCTTGATAGACCTATACGACCCGTTTTGGACTTTTGACCTTCAGAACCGTAAGGCAATAAATACATATTGTTTTAAACCATTAAGTTCATGGTAATTTGTTACAGTAGCAATAGGAACTTAACACAGGCATTTACTACATATGACCAGTGCCCTTACATTTATTATTTTACTGAACCTTACAAACAACACTCCAAGTAGTGGGTCCTATTACTATTGTCACTTTAAAGTGGTAAAACTGAGGCTTAGAGTAATTATAAGCAGTCAGCTCACCTATACTCACATAAAAAGTAAGTGACAAAGTCAGGTTTTGAACCAAGGTCTTTCCTCCTTTTAATTTGGAATTCCTAAATAATATGTTATCCTTCCTTCATGTATTTTTGGTAGGAAGGTTGGCTTTGAAAACATCAGTGGAAAAGTAGACTGCATTTTTGTTTAAGGCATGAAGGGCAGATCTTACTAAACTCAAATGCTCTTAAAAACCCATGCCTAAACATGGTAGATATTTAAGAGGTATTTGATTAAGCAGCCAAGACAGGTATGCTGGTGGAACTGCATGGAATATATGCTATTTCTTTTATGTATGCTGTTGCTTCTAAATTATTCCCACTGCTTATTTGCAGTCAGGCTCGGGTGGGAAGGTGGCAAGGTGGCCAACCCTCCCCACCAGTGTGTGTCTCTTGGCAGAGCTGTTTGTGCAGAGGTACTTCCGGAGTTACCATGCAAATGGAAGAGAGCTATGAGCCCAAATAATTAAAACCACTGAGAATAATCAGAAATCATCTCTCCTGGGTTTTTGTATGCACATGAATATCTCTATCTCCTCATCAGGTTTATCTGAAAATGGCTTATACTTTCTGAATATATATTAGCTCATGTTCAGGAAAGTCACTAGGTACAGGGTGCATGTGAAAGGAAAGACAGGCTTGGGTGGAAATTTTGCTATTGATTGTCTACCATGTAGATAATCCCCCTGAGGAGAATTAAAAGCAGACAAATGTTTCTGAGTTTCATTTCCTGGTGTTTATTTGTACAGATATTTACATTGGTTCTGTCCTCTCTGGACAGCAAGTCTCTTGATAAAAATGGTCCCTTTGCACATTTCCTGCTTCCTCTCTGCTCCCTCCCCAGTCTTGCTTGAATTTTCCCAATAGCTCTGTCCATTCCTACCTGTAGTCTCTAGTTTCTTCACTCTGAAGGCCAGCCTCTGTGGCTCAGTCTTCCTAGTATTTTCTGGTTACTATTGGCTGCTCTGGAGGAGTTATCTGACCTTCAGTAAAGCCATGTGAAGCAGTGCTGGAAGGGGGTCACCAGGGCTGCCATCTTCTGCAGGGTTCTTTGACTGCATACCCTCTCACATGCCCCATTCTACTTGTTATGGTTTGGATATGATTTGTCTTCACCCAATCTCATATTGAGGCTTGCTCCCCAGTGTGGCAATGTTGGGAAGTTGGGCCCAGTGAAAGGTGTTTGGGTCATGGGGCAGAACCCTCATAAATGAATTAATCTCCTTCATTCATGAGTGAGTTCTCATTTTCAGAGTACTGAATTAGCTGCTGCAAGAGCAGGGGCACTCATATTTTTTGCTCTTCTGCAAATCCCAACTTTCCCTCCCACTTTCTACTATGAAGTGAAGCAGCATGAGGCCCTCACCAGGGCTGAGTAAATGTTGGTGCCAAGCTCTTGGGCTTCCCAGGCTCTAGAACCATGAGCCAAAGTAAACCTCTTTTATGTATATATTAGTCTCCAGTGCTCTGTTATAGTAACTGAAAATGTACTAAAATACTACCTTTTGGGTCACTTTTTTGAAAATTTGAGCCAACAGGTGACTCTGCAGTATGAATTCTCTGGTGTCAGGAGCCAGGCTTCATCAGGCAATCTGACAGTCACTTGTATATGGTCCTTGAGCCATTGTTGGCCTAGTGGGGAAAGGACTCATTATTTTGACCCTCTTCATTAGCTACACCTCAGCATGAATGAATTTGGGGTTCTTTTGAGAAAAGAAAGTTGGTTTAATTAATTATTCAATTAATTTTAGTAGGGACTCTGAGGAAATTATCAGAATACTTGGCACATGTTCGGGGTTCTGAAGTGATTCGTGTTGAAGGCATGAAAGTTAGATTAAAAGAGGGAAAAGAAGGAGTCTGTGTTAGGAGAGGGTGCTCCAGAAGCTGACTTTAAATCAATGGTGTGAATGGACAATAGGTGGCTTGAGAGCTAGAGCTCCCAGGAGGTACTGGTAAGGGGTGGATGATGAGACAGCAGACAATGTAGGTGGTTCCTACTTACTATGGTTCAATTTATAATGTTTCAGTTTTTACAATGGTTCAAAAATGATACACATTCAGTAGAAACCACACTTCAGATTTTGAATTTCGTTGTTTTCCTGGGCGATCACTATGTGGTCCAGTCCTCCCTCCTAAGGCTCAGCAACAGCAGCAAGCCACAGTTTCCACTAAGCCCCACAAATAGAGGAGAAATAATGGACACTTTACAATGCACCGTGTTGCTAAGCTAGGATATGTGTGTCAAATGCATTTTTAGCTTATGTTTTCAATATACAATGTGTTTTTCAAATATAGACAAAACTCCATCTTAGGTTGAGGAACATCTGTAACAGGTATATATACTCCTAGCCATCTACCATGGTGGGGGACTGCAACATGCCTCAGTTTTATCCTCACATGTGTGGTGAGGCAGCTGGTAGACCCCTCAACTTCCAGGCTGCAACTAGTTAGGAACCTGCCTCTGGACATATTACCCCCTCCCCCATCACACACATTTTTCCAGTTTGCTAGGGCTTAAAGGAAGCATTTTCTCTGAGCCCAGAAAAGTCCCCAAGGCCAAAGTTGCAGGTGTTTGCAGTAAGAAGTTTCTGGCAGGCTAGGGAATGGGTAATGTGTGCTGAGGAACTTAGGTGGGACTGATGGCAGCTGATACAGCATCAGAGTCCCTAGGGAAGATTCCCATGCAAATTTCCTTACTTCACAGTATAAAAAATATCTTGATGCTCCTTAAGCTACCTGGCTTGTAATAGAGGCTTTGCTGTCTATAAGCACATAATACATAGGAGGCAATGGATCAAAAGTGTGTGCCCCCTGGCAAAGACTGAACCCTCATCCCAGGCATCCTAATTATCCACTGTTAAGAACTATTTCCTGTGGGCCAGATGTGCATCTTCCAGATGCATATTAAATTTGTTCTAAAAGTGGGACTTTCTGAGAACAGAGACTTTTCCTGTTGCTGCCTCAGCTTAGCCTATACTTTGCAGGTAATATATTTCAGTAACATTTAGAAAAATTTACTGCACAGCTTGTTCTACACACAAAAGCTAAATGTTAATGCAGTGTTTTACTAACTGTGCTAAAATCAGCTAGCCAGCTGGTGAATTACCCAGAGGCCCTTTACTGTTGAGACTCACATGGGGTTTTGTTAGCCAGCCTGAATGTCATTTATGTAAAATCACAGTGGTGATATCAGGCGGGTGCTCTTCAGCTTTATGGCCGGACTGGGCAGATTAGATACTTACACAGAGTTTTTCCTTATCTCCTGGCATGCTCCCCTTCTCTAGACCTGCCAGGTGGATGTGCTCGACATGTGGAGGGCCTGGGGCATGGCAGAGCCACAATGGGGTGCCAGCTGGGATATTTTCCTGTTCAGTGAGTTCACCAATAGCAGAAGGAGCCACAGATGTAGAGTGAAAGTGAGAGGCCCAGCTTTGGCACTCAGTCAGTCTAGGTCCTGGTAAGAAAGCAGAACAGTGCCAGGGTGGACATGGGCATGGCCACCAGCACCAGGGCATCAGACTCAATCTAGTGGATTTAAGTATTGAACTGAATCTCTGGGTTTGGGTTTTGGCCTCAAGGTTTTTTCCTGCATAGTTTGGCCTATGATTCTTTTCAATGAACGATTTTATGCTGTCAGAGCTCTGGCTTACACATTGATAGAATATGTACTGAGTATACTTTTTTAGATATATGCTAGTACTGGAGTGCATATTCATTCATTCATTCATTCATTCATTCATTCAATGCCTTCAGTACTCATTATATAGATGCTGAAAATGGGGCTTGCAACTAACAAGGTCCTGGCTAATTCTCCCAGGGATACCCTAACTCAGACTGGAGCAATTAGGAAGCTGTGACTTCATCACCAGTGGCTGAATCAGAATCAAACAGTTCAACTACTGTTGCCAGGTGGTGGTCTTTTTAAAGAATGCATACTTGTTCCTGCTTCCTTTAGGAACTGGAGAACCCTTATCTCTGGAAAGGTAATATCTTATAGTTGATATCAAGGTGGTTCTTGTTTCTTTTTGTTTTTTTTATCACAATTCATATCCAGGGTCTGATCTGCTGGTTGAAACATTACTCTTACAATGACAAATGTTGCTTATAATCTCAAATTTTTGTAACATGCTCATTGACCTGGTTTGAAGAGTTTTCACTTTCTGGCTGGTTTTCTCTGTTGATTTCCACAGCTCTCTACGTAATGGGAGCAAGCACAAGGGAATTGGAGACAGAAGGGAAATCTAAATATGCATCCTGATATGCTAGGTGGATGTAAGCTTAATACAGTATGACAGAAGGCACACTATACAGAACACACTTCTCTGCTTCTGGAAGCTACCCTGATTTAACATTCACTTGTCTTTTTGTTTTAAATTTTAATATATTGCCTAAGGACACACAGATAGAGATAGGATTCAAATCTATTTTATTCCAAACTTTGCACTGCTAACCACTTCCCTGTGGTCTAAGTCTCTTAAACCAAAATCTGGTTTGATCAGTTGTAGGTCTTAGAGGTATCTGCCTGTTTCAAGAGAGCAAACTGGGAAAGGAGACCATCAATTATAATCAAGGCGTGTATGTAAGTTTTTATACAGTTTTATGATGATTGCATTTTAATATTTTATTTTTAGTTGACAAAATAATTATATATATTTAAGAGGTACAATGTGATACACAATATACACAATGTAAAATGATTGGATTGGGCTAGTTAACCTCACCTACTTATCAATTTTTTCCTACTTATCATTTTTTATAGTGAGAACATTTAGACTCTATTCTTTTAGCAATCTTGAAATAGTCAGTATTATTAACAGTGGTCATAATGCTGTGCAGTAGAGCAGTAAATGGCTATACTAATTGGCATTCCCACCAAAAGTGTGCTAGGGGTCTCTCTTCTTCACATCCTCACCAACATATATTATCTTTTAAAAAATAATGGCAATTTAACAGGTGTGAGGCGATATCTTATTATGGTTTTAATTTGAATTTCTCTGACAATAAATAACTGATTATTTTCCATATATCTCTTGATTGTCCACTTGTCGTAACAGTAGAATATTTTGTGATTTTTACCCTGTCTCTCCCTGCCTAGAGGGTGATCAATTTAAAGAATTCATCTTTCTGATATTCATTTCATCATAATTAAAATCTTACCATGGCAATTCGGCACTGGGAAAATGTCATTGTTTGCCCATTATTTGTTCTCCTTTTTCTCTAAATCACACTTCTCCCTCTTTGATTTGGAAAGTTTGTTCATTCAAAAAACATTGCTGAATGTAGAACCAGCCTGGTACAAGGTATGAAACAGTTGCAGAAAGAGAATTAGTTAGAAGTGAAAGTACATATTCTTTCTCTGGATAAAGGGCAAATTGTAATGAGAGGTTACATTTAAATTAATGATATTAGAGTTGTGGGAATATTTCATCATAGGATTTTAATATTATTGTAATGATGACTGCTGTAGTACCTGTAAAAGAGTTGTGTATGTATGTGTATGTGTGAGTGTGTGTGCGTGCGTGTGTGTGTGTGTGTGTGTGTGAAACAGAGGAGAGGAGAGAGAGACAGAGAGAGAGAGAGAGGAGAGAGAGAGAGAGAGGAGAGAGAGAGACAGGCTAAAGTCCTGCAATTCCCTTTGAGGGCACCTCTCCAATGATCCAGTGATCTAAGGACCTCCCACTATGCCTCACCTCTAAAGCTTCCTTCTCTCTATAGTGCCACCCACCTTGTATCTGCATTCATTTACAATGCACTCTTGGGAGACATTCAAATTAGATTATATCAAAACCATAGCACGTGGGAAAATCTAATGGGCAACTCAATATGTATTTTCTATACACTACTCAGCATACATTTTAGCAGGCAATTGAAAACATATCTTACAAATTTGATTAAAATCCATTCAGTCATGTCTACATAATGTGGCAGCAGAGACTTGATTTTATTTATTTAGATAATAAACTTCTGATTTTTACCTGTGCTTTGACTGTTCAGAGCTTTCAAATAACCACTTACGACTAAAGCAGAAAGAATGAGAAGTACCTCTGGAGCTCGGCATTTCTCAGCAGTCAGAGCAACGCTAAATTCTTTTCAGTATGTTCCTAACAACCAATTGATAGGCTCTTTTCAGAGCTCAAGAGCTACTTGGAAGTTTCTTTGAATTCTTGGTCATCAAAATTTGAGATGTCCTCAATTTATGTACCCAGCAGCCAAGAATCTATCCTTTGTGTGCCTGGCTGTGGGATGCAGAAGTGAGGAGCATTAGCTACTGATTCCTTCCTAAACATTTTTAAGTAATAAATAAGGTGGCTATTATATGTGGATTTCAGATAGAAGTGGTAGTGAGGAATGGGAATGGACAATCACACCTAGTTCTTTTTTATTTAATTTAGAAAGTGTAGTGGAAAAATCCATTGAGATTTCAAATTGTGATTTGTTCTTGCTGTATTTTTGCCTCTTGGATTCCAAGAAAATCTGCTAGCCAGATCTGTTTTAGGGAGATTTATGTCATAGGGTTAAGTACCTCACTGTGTTCTACTTCCTTTTAGGCTCTTGTTTTCAAAAGCTACAGCATGGAATGTTAAGGGTTGGGAGAGGGTTGTATTTTCTTCACCATCTATTATGAAAAATTTCAAACATATGGCAAAATTGAAAGAGTTTACAGTGAATTCCCATTACTCATCATCTTGATTTTGCCATTAACATTTTATCATTCTTGCTTTATCATATTCACCCATCTTTCTATCCACTCAGAGAGCTGCAATTTTAGAAACAGAAAAAAAAAAAGAAGAAAATCTCTCTAAGACTGGAAAAGTGGCAGTGATTTGGGTTTTCATAGGTAATAGAGGATCATGGCTTTCATAGTGCCTGGGAGAGAGATGGCAAAGCCTAGGAGGGGCATGGCTTGGAGGCCCGTAAGTGAAGTTGGTCCCCAGGCACAGGGATGCCCAAGTGAGCCAAAGCACAGTGGATCTGCAATCCAGAAAACATACTGCTCTGACTCTAGTGACTGTGAATGCAGACTGAAGATCAGAGGGCCTTCTCTGACCTCAGAATGCTGTATTGCATTCTTAGGGGAGCTTGAACAGCTTCCAGGAGTCAAGGAGAGGAAAATTCCTAATGACCACATGAGTTCTTCAGTCCAGCTCACTGTTAGATGAACTTTTAGTTTTGAAAAATAATGTACTTTTATTTACTCATATGGGATTTTGGAGCCTGACTTACTCATTATACGCAAACTTCATTTAGAGCTGTTTGTGAACAATAAGATAACATAGGGAAAAATTCTTGAAGGTGTTTTCTTTCATCTTTCTGGTAAGCAGTGGCTTGAAGGGCTCAAAAATTGAAGGAAGGACCTTTGAGAGTGTCGCCTGCTTCTGCAGGCTTAATTCAGAGCTACAGTTACTTAAATTCAATTTCCAATTTAATATTACCTTTTAACCAGGGAAATTATTTTTTTTTCATTACCTACCTACAACTTCCTGCTTAAGAATGGGAGGTGTAATTCAAAGTGTAGCCATGGGTGGGGTGCATCAAAGAGAAATCCAATAATGAGCAGTGATTAGTTTCCAGATTTCCACTGGATAAAAGATGTCCAATTAAATATTTCTTTACACAGAGTAGAAAATTATATCAATTTTCATGCTTTGGTCCTATTCTATTTAATGACACTGTCCCTTTAGAATAAAGAAAGAATTTATAGGCTCTGTTTTGTCCTACCCCCCAAATACACATTTGACTGCAAGATGTGACACGGAGGCTGTGTGGATTAATGGATCTTTTCACATCCAGGGATGCTACGTGAATCATATTGTTACAAAGCCAGAGGAGATAAACCCATTGGTGGTTCAACTAAGCATCACTGCTGTATGTTCTATAATAAATCACACGGGGTGGGGCTGGTGCTTTAGCTGAAGGCCTTGGTTTTCAATCTGTGCTTGCTTCCTGTTTTTTTTCCCTGCCTGTTTTTTGCCATAAAGAGAGAGGGGCAGCCTAAGTATTAACTCTACCACTGGCCTGTGTGGGGCTGCTCTATAATGTGTGAGCAGATTTTTGAGCTGTATTTTAAAAGAAAAAGAAGGGTTAGGCAAGAAGTTGCAGAGATCTTATGATTAAACTCCACTGCATTAGTGACAGTGAAAGAGTGGTGAGGCTGCAACAAGCTGACTGGTACTTTAGATGCAATTCTGCAAGAGCAGGTGCTCCAGCCATGGAACATCCCTTGTCCTCTGGACACTGGCTTTTGGGATATAACCACAGGCAAAAACTGTATACTACCTGATAAATACAGAATCAGGATAAATTAGAGGGAAATTAGCAAGGCTGTGGTATTATAAATAGATAGGATTGGCAGAGAACTTAGTCTAGAAAATGGCCTTTATTAGTTGCTTTCTAGCCTGGCCCACGCCTCTGTATGGACCATGAGTTGGCAAAATGCCCAGCATAGTGCCTGGCTCATGACAAACCCTCAATGAATGTTTGAATGAATAAAATGAATGAATAAACAAACGGACCAATATTCAAACAAAGCCGAGACATCCAAGAGCTCTCTCAAGTTAGAGACCTCATATTTTCATACCTTTTCTTGATTTGGCTAGACTTTAAAAAATATAGTCTAGAGAATTATGCTTCACTTACATCATTTTTCTTTAGACTTATTAGGCAAAAGGCAGTCCAGCATACTGCGTATGCTCTTGTGTCAAGTGGAATGTGAGAAGGAGCTTCTTGAAATGCTTCAGGCCCAGGAAATGTTACCAACTGACCTGGGATCCTGAACAGAGGGCAAAATGAATTTCAACATTCAGAGACACTTAATACTTGAGAAATTGATTTAATGCTACCCAAATGGCCAATGTATAGTATGGTCAATTTATTGAGGCTAAGCAGAAAATGATAGACAATGGAAGGTGTGGAGTAGAGGACCATGGCATCTTTTTTAAAAATTCACTAATTTTATTGGTACATTTTAGGTATACATTATGATCACATTCATTATTGGGAAGTTGTACCTTTATATGATGTATCTTGGTTTTTATTTTTTCCCCCTTCCCCTGCCCTCCCTTCAACCCCTCCACCCCTCCCTATTTACAAAGACTTTGTTTCCATTTCATGGCATCTTAACACACTTATGATTGACATAAATGATAACTGATTCAAAAATACTGTAAATGTATGAGCTGTATTGGATATAGGTTACTATAGAGGGCCAAGGAATGGTTCGTTTCCTTAGTCACATAATCCATCATGGCTACTACAAGCAGCTAGCATGATAGATTCCCACCACTGTGATGAGCTTCTGCACACAGAGCAGAATATGAGGTGTCGTGGCCTTCATGCAGATACAAGTCGCTTTTGTCTTTCCAACCAGAATATTGAAGTGTCATTCAGTTGTCTGCATTAGAAGAAGTTAGCATGGAGGAAAGTGGCTATGAATGGTCTTGGAGTATAACTGAGTCAGCAAGAGTTGTCAACAGCTTATTGGGCATTCTCCAATCTTTTCTGTGTGCCTACAGACAAGTATATGTAGATGTACTAAGCCTGAATGCTTATTAATTCTGTGGATTCTGGCTTGACTTTGAACTATCAGCAAATGTGGCTCTCTATTTGAAGATTTTTTCCAAATATTGGGGCATGTTCTGTCAGCATGTGAGACAAACACTTAACGTGCCCCAGGAGCAGCCTTTGACCAACAATTGATTAGTGTTAGTGTGTAACACCCCAGCTCCTTCACCTCTCAGTTGTGATAACTCTAAAGTGTGAACTGCAGTATCCCCAAAAGTCTCCAGAGGGATTAAGCAACAATTGCTCACAGTGGTAACCTGCACAAAAGCAAAAATACATCTTTATGGCTGTTTTCTCTTGTTTGTCTCATCTTTCCACTCCTGTGTTTGGTGTTTCCCAGGATCACCTCCCAAATGAACTGCTGGGGCTTGAATCTTTGTCTTGGGATTTGCACATTAAGATATAAAAAGAATCCTTTGTATCCATGGGTTCTATACTCGTGGATTAAATGAGCCATGGATCCAAAATATTCAAGAAAAAAACTACATCAGTATTGAACATGTACAGATTTTTTTCATGTCATTATACTCTAAACAATACAGTATAACAATTATAGTACTTACATGGTATTTACATTGTGTTGAGTATTCTAAGTAATGTTCTAGAGAACATTTAAAGTATATGAGAGGATGTGCACAGGTTACATGCAAACACTACTACACTATTTTATATAAGCTCCAGCAGATTTTTATATTCATGAGCATTCCTGGAACCAATTTCCTGTGGATACCAAGGGATGACCCTATATAAAAGTGTATGCAAAAATCGAAATGACTCTCTATACATATATACGTATATGTATATATATACACACACACACACATATATGGATATCTCTACATATGTATATATATATGTGCATATACATATCACTTATTTGAAAAAATACAAATAGTTGTTGAAGATCTCATGTGAGTACATATAGATTTATCTAATTATTTTTCATAATTCACAGTTGAGTATATGGGTATGTTCTAGGTCTCCATGGCATTTCACAGTGTGGAAAGATCCTATTTTATTAACCATTTTTCTATTCATGGAAATGTAGTTTTATTTTTCCAGGTTTTCTCCCTTTCACTAACAATGAAGCAATGAACTCCTATTAAAATTCAGTTTGCCTTGTGTCTATTACAATGCTGACATAAAGAAAATGAAGAAACTTAACATCTTCTGGAAAATTATGGTGATAAATTTTAGCACAAATGCTTGAGGAACAAGAATGGTTGTGGTTACAATGGAATCATTTACTGGGGGTGCCAGTGGTGTCTGTGTAACTTATTTCCCTAGGTCCCATAGAACATGGGTGTCCTTGGAGGGGATATTAGAACCCTGTCATCTTTGTCTCTGCCTCTTTTTGCTTTCTAAAGGTCATGAGATGCCATGTGCTCCTGCCACGATGTTCTGTGCTGCCACAGGCCCAAAGCAACAGGACCAAACAATCATGGACTGAAACCTCTGAAACTATGAGCTAAAATAAACCTTGCCTCCTTATAGGTTGATTATCTCAGGTATTTTCTCATAGCAACAGAAAGCTGAGTACACAGAAGGAGACTTGGGTCACCCTCAAAGAATGAGAGGAGGAGAGGAATTGTTTCAAGGGTGAGAACAAAGCCAGTGGGGAACTGCATGAGCAAAGGATCTCTGGTGGGGGCAGTGTACAGCTTAGGCTTGGGGGGAATCAGAGGAGATCAGTTTGTTAGGTGTCAGAGAAGTAGCAAAGGAGAGGTTGGAAAGGAAACCATGAATTTTGTCCTACAAAGCCTGCGTACATGCTAAATGGAAAGACTGGAAGATGATTTGTAAGAATTTCTTCTAGTGTAATTATTGCTACCCTTCTGCTAAGGTTTAGATATGGCTTCAATGTGTCTCCTAAGAGTTCATGTGTTGAAATCTAATCCTCATTGTGAGGTATTAAGAGGGTGGAAACTTGATCTGACTATGATGTTTAGAGGTGGGGCCTTTGGGAGGTGATTAGTGTTTCTTAAAATCATCAGAGTGCAGCCTTTTTGATTGAGTACTAGTGGCTTTGTAAGAGGGAAAGAGACCAGAGAACACATACACATTCTTGTGCAAACACACACACACACACACACACACTCCCCGTTTCTTGCTATTTGATGCTTTATGATTCATTGGGACTATGCCAGCAAGAAGGCCATCATTAGATGTGGTCTCTTGGTCTTGGAGCAGAAATGTGAGCTTTTCTTTATAATAAAGTTATCATTCTCAGGTTATTATGGCTTATATCTAGATGTCTCCCCAAAGCCTCACATGCTTATAGGTGGGGCTTTTGGGAGAGACTGGATTATAGGTGTGTGATACTGAATTATGGGTGTGTGATACTGGATTAGTCCACTGGTTGGTTTAGTATAGTTCTGGGTGTGAATGATGGATTTACTGAAAAGGGAAGACCCACCCTGAGTGTGAGTGGCACCAACCAATAGGTTTTGTAGCCTGGATAGAATAAAAAAGAAAGGAAGGAAGGCTTGCTGCTTCTTCCTGCCATGTCATGAACTTTTGCTCCTCTGCTATGCCCCTCTGCCATGCTGCCCTGCCTTGGAGCCAGCTGACTATAGACTGAAACCTCTATAAACTGTGAGCCAAAATCAACCTCTCCTCCTTTAACTTGTGGGTGCCTGGATTTTTGTCCAGGCAATGTGAAATTAACTAAGACACAGGTATTTCAGTACAGAAATGAAAAATTGACTAATATTCTTTCCTTTTTCCATCTATCCAAACTAACACAGGGAGATTTAAGAACTCAAACGGTATTCTTATTTTAAAAGCTATAACTGTATGTTACAAATTTACTCCTCTACTATTATTGGGCAACACTTCAGTGAGGGACCTTTATCTGTATTTCCATCTATTCATTTAATTTTTTTTCTGAGAAAGACATGAACTTATTTAAAACAAGTGAAGCCTCAAAGTATTGAAAAGAGAGTTAGCCTATTACAGATAGCCTTAAAACAGCAATTAACCCATGTGTGTTATTAGTTAATTGGCACGTATTTTATATATTAAGAGTATGGTTAGAAGGAATAAAAACTTTAATCTGTGTAAGCTTTTATATAAAATTCACTCCCTTTGGAAAAACATCTGGGACTAATGTGAATGCTAAAGCTGTTACCTCACACACACCAGAGTTTCATTTTCTCTTTCACGATAAAAATTTTCCTCTTACAGCTGCCCAGATCTACGTTTATATTATTCAGGTTCTGATGAAACATGGGCACCGTTTGTGGCCACATCCTCTGAAAAAACCACTCTAAGTGGATTTCCAGTGCCTCTAAAAATAGGCTGGGTTCTGGCAAAGCTTCTAAGCATAGGAGGAAAAAAAACACACAACAGCTTAGCCTTTTGAAAATAGTTTTAATTTTAGCCTTCTCTTCTTACTTTTACTCCATTATAGATCATCTCAGGATATTAGTAGAGCTAATATTGTGAATTTTCTATTTGTTTTGTTAAATAGATTTAAGCTCATCATCAGATTTAAACTCTTCAGCTACAGAAATCCTGTCTTCTGTGTTGTTATGATCTGCTAAAGTGCTCAGTTCTGTGTTTTCTGCACTCAGCAAACCAGTGTGTGGTGCTGATTGAATCGCTAGCCAAACTGTGACTGGACCATTCTTTAATCACCCCTGAGCAGTAGCATACCTCTCATGTAGTGGTGACATTAGAGCAAGTTGCTTCTAAATGACTGAAAAGCATGTTGTCATGGCAATGAAACTTTCTTGGTCAGCTGGAATGGAAGTTCTTCAGTTCTGTCAGCAGTGATTCTCACACTTGGTGTGCCACAGGAGGAATCATCCAGGTGCTTGCTAGAAATGGTCTCTCTAGACCCCAAACTTAAGTATTCTGACTCATGAAGTCTGAGGGTGAACCTGCATTTATGACTATCTTTTTAGCTAATGACCATTCAGATTACTCACATCCACATTATTAGAAAGACTGTGGACAGCACTTAGATATGGCTGAAATTATGTTGCTTGAGAGCACTTTGCACCCATTGTTTCATTGTCCGGGACTGCCCCTCTGCATTACTGAAGAACATGAATTCTGCCTTTTCCAGGGTCTTTATATGATATGTGAGCATCTGCCACACATATGTTTTGTGTTTACTCTCTGGTCTGTCAGGGTAAGATTCCCCAGGCCCAGAAACAAAGTCATCTGCTAGTAATTCCCTGCTTCAATTGCCAAATGACCTACCAAGAACATGTTATTGAAATTAGCATGTGCATCCCGAGAGGTTTACAATTTCCTTCTGAAATACTTCCGGGGATAGCTCATCGTGTTGTGTCCATGGGGAGGGGAGGGAAATGGCGTCACTATGAAACCCCTTTGCAAAGACTAGCAAGCCATCTCCATGAGAAAGCAACTCTTGAGGGTGTTCATGAATTTGAGAGTTCCCTTGACTCATTCTGATTCTTCAATTTTTCAAGGGATGAGAAGAAAGCATGTTGATTTATAAGAATGGAAACGATCAATTCCTTGATGAAAATATAGTCATGTGACACATAGTGACATTCTGATAAACATTGGACTACATATACAACAGTGGTCCTATAAGATTATATTACTTAGTGATATTTTAGCTGTCTGAGTTCGTGTTAAATGCCCTAACATGTGCCCACAAAGATGAAACTACCTAATAACACATTTCTTAAACTATATCCTTGTCATTAAGCAGTACATGACTGTAGTGACCAATATCTTTGCAATGTGTACCATCTACCCTCGTGTTTGTACGCTTTCATCTTTATTGGCTATTTTCTTAACTTCCATAGGAGAAGGCAAAACTCTGATTTGGCAATTAGCTAATTGTGAAGGGGTAAAGTGAGATGAATGGACAGATGTAGTATCATCATTGACTTAGAGGAACTGTGAAGCTCAGCCTCTACGTTGAGAAAACCTATTTCAGCTGCCTTGGATAGAGAAATAACTATTTATTGATTAATTTGTCACTCTCATCTATTCAAAGATGTTCTACATTATTCTGTTTTCTGTTTAACAATTGCTCATAAATACAATCATATTTACTCAACATGTACACATTGAAAGCAGCAACCATGTCTCAGATGTACAGGTGCTATCTGAAATGGAGATTAAGAAATAATATTTTCCTTTCCTGTTTGAACTTCACTTTTTCCCCCAAAACCAGGTACCTCAAACAGGACTTTGCAGCGCATGTAGCAAGTATGCCTCTTTGGAACCTAAGATCCACACAGGATAGGACCAGAAGAGTACTTCTGTTTCAGTTTCCACTGAGAAGAGAGAATCGCTGATTCTATTTTCCATTTAAAGAAGGAGAATTATCCTTCAGAGCCTCCAAAAACTCTTATTAAAGTACTCTCAAATCTAAATCTCTTTTCCAGCTTGAATAAATGTAGATGCCTTTGATCTCTCCATTTTGGTCTGAGTTATCAATTTTCCAACCCTTATCATTTTGAAACAAGAATGTTTATTATAAACTGTAAACTGAGGCAGATTTTTGCATGAAAAATACATTAGTTGGGAATGACTCCAACAGCCACAAAATGCAAGTGGATAGCACTGTGGAGAAGAAATGGCACCAGTGTGGGCTTTGAAGCCAGACAAATTTAGGTTCAAGTCTCATCTTAGATAATAAGTTAGTAGTTATTTGAAACTGGGCATGTTTCTTAATATCTGAGCCTCAGTTTCTTCTTTTATGAAAGGGCATATTAATAGCTCCTCGAGGGAGTCGTTATGATGGTTTAATGAGATGCTCAGTATAAAGCACCTGGCTAATAAATGCCTGTTTCCTTTCTCAGCTTTCCTGCTACCCAAAATAAGAATATATAAAGAAAGAAATGCATTAAAGGAGGGAAGTATGTCAATGGAAGATGAAATAGATTGGGGCTAAAATGACCTTGGTCTTTGGTTATTTATGGAGTTGTCTCTTGGTTTTGCGATGTCAAACTTCATTCTAAAATGTTGGCCATTATAACTAGAGGTGAAGCCAAACTCTTTTGATATTTCCTTTATGGTTTTGTTCACCCTAATATTACTCAGCTTTCCTTCCCCCAATTCTTTCTTTAAAAGTAAAACATTGTAGAAATAAGGTAGTTGGCCAAATGCATTCTTTAAAGACATAATGGGTGAGTATCCAGTAATTCTTACTTAGAATTTTGTCTAAAAATCACCTGAAAACTTTTTAGAACTATACATTCTGGCCCCAACTCAGATCTAGGAAATCCCTTACTCTGGGCCTGGGAGTTGACACTAGGGAAATCCCCTGGTGCTCCCAGTAATGATTATTGATTTAGGGCAGTGTTCACAAAGTTTAGCATGCTTCATAGTCACTAGGGGAGCTTGGCATCATCCTTCCACTTTCCCCCAGACTCTGATACTGTGGGTCAGGTGTGGAGATGGAGAATTTGCATTTCTAAGAAAATGAGGCCTTTGCCACATGTCTAGAGCTCACCCTTTGGGGGCCATTGATTTAAGGCTTCCTAATACATTAATAAACTAGGAACTCAATTTTACTAAACGCTAAACCATTTACAGTATGTCTCCCTTCTCTGTGGGGGATATGGTCCAAGATATTCTGTGGATGTGGGAAAGCACAGATAATGCTAAGCCTTAAACTTGTTAGTCAGCTTTCTATTGCTGTACCAAATAAGTGACATAATCAACTTCAGAGAAGGAAAGGTTTATTTTTGCACTTGGTTTCAGTCTCTTGTCACTTTGGGGTTTGTGGTAACATGATACATCAGGTAGGACTATGTGGTAGTCAAGATCCAACCATCTCATGGAGGCCAGATAGGAAAGGGGAGGGGGGAAGGGGCCAGGGTCCCAATATCTCCTTCAAAGGCATGCTCCAAGTGACCTATCTTCCCTCCATTAGGCTCCACCTCCTAAAGGTTCTGCCATGTCCCCATAGCATCATGGGCTAGGGGTTAAATGTTTAACACATGGGCCTTTGGGAGATATTTAAGATCTGAAGTATAGCATTAAATATACTAATTTTTTCTATATGTGCATAATTATGATAAAGTTTAATTTATAAATTAGTCACATTGGTATGTACTTGTAATCCTAGCTTCTTGGGAGCCTGAGGCAGAAGGATCATTTGAGCCTAGGAGTTCAAGGCTAGCCTAGGCAACATAGTGAAACCCTCCCTGAAAAATAATGATAGGAATATAAATTAGGCACAGAAAGAGATTAATAACAACTAATAATAAAACAGAACAATTATAACAATATACTGTCATAAAAGTCATTTGCGACTTCTGAATTATTTCTGGAATTTTCTAATTAATACTTTCAGATTATGATTGGCTGTGGGGAACATAAAACTGTAGAACATGAAACCACATATACATATAAGAGGGGACTATCATACCATACTTTCTGTCTCAAAATAATCAAGTCTGTGGAAGAAAATGCACATAAATTAAAAAATAAACCTTTTAAGGAAAGTAAAAGAGAACAATCATGCAAAACCCATGGATGATAAGATTAAGAGGTGAAAATGACTGTCTTCAACAATGTGGATATTTTTCTGTTAGTTCATTAGACTGACTCCAGTGGTTTCCAAAAAACATAGACCTTGCCCCTTCTTAGTGACGAGTAAGGTGAACACCAGGTCAACCATCTCTGGAAGGTGGGCAGCCCCTCAGGTCCTCTGTCTCTGACCTCTTCACTGGATCTGGAGATTTTAGGCACAGCATCTATGATAAAACCACAGGCCCAAATGCCCTCCTCTAGTGGTGATGTGAGAGGAGGTGCCCCCTCTGTCTTGAGTGTTTTGACTTTATGTTTTAGTAGAACATATTTTTAGATTCAGAGCAAAAATTAGAGGAAAATAAAAAGATTCCCAGTTTCCTTTTGTTCCCCTAACCTATGCCTAGACTCCCTCATTGTCAACATCCCCTACTACAATGGTACGTTTTTTACAGTTGATGAATCTGCACTGACCCATCATTAGCACCCAGAGTCCATTGTTTACATGAGGGTTCCCTCTGGGTGTTGTACATCGTATGGATTTAGACAACTGTATCAAAATGTGTATCTCCCATTATAGGATCACACAAGTTAGTTTCATTGCCCTAAAAATCCTCTGTCCTTCACTTCTTCAGCCTTCCACTGGGGTTTTTCAAAGTAAAGGGGGGACACACTTAGGGCACAAAAAACAAAACCTACAGATTTTTTATTCTGCTTTCAGAAAAGCAGAGAAAAATATAGGAAGCAGTATTTTGAATTATGATAGGTAAATGAGTGAAACAATGAAGTTTTATTTTTTGATGTTTTACTCACATCTCTATGGAAGTATGCAACCTGAGCCTTCCAGCATTAGTCAAATGGAAATGTGATTCCCAGGGTTGCAGTGTCTGCAGAAAGGTTAGGCTTCTTTGTGAAAAATATCGTCTTACTCCTTGGGAAAGATCTTCAAACAATTTCTCAAAATATGGATTTTTAATGGAGCTTGAAAGATAAAGCCATGATTTACCCATTGATGGAAAGTGAGATGAAGTTCTCAGAGCACATTTAAAGAAACAGATGGAATTTTGAGCCTGTAAAAAAGACAAGAATCTAGAGGCTGGTATTCTGCTATCTCACAGGACAGTCTGAAAATTATACAGTTTGGTCAGTTTATCAGTGAGTGAATTATTCGGCTTTTTGATTATCTGCAACAAAAATTTAATCCCAGTATGGCTTCTTCAGCTTGCTTTGCCTGCAATTAGTTACCATGTGCTTGGGGAATGCCAAACAACTCTAATATTAGCTCCGGGAAAACATAATCACCAAGGTAAATCTGCAGCTGCTGCAAGAATGAATGTGTCTCAAAGCCAGATGCCACTGGGTTTTATACTGGATGTGGTTTTGGATTATTCAGGCTATAAAAGTGCAGATAATCAGGAATGAAATGAAATTTTCCCTCCCAGCATGTAGGGTGATCCTCTTGATCATCTTCCTATGGCCTACTTTGCAACAGTCTACCTTCCTGCTCTAAGGGCCACCCAAGCTTCTTGAGCTGGGAGGAAGAGAACTGGGATGTTTGTGCAGGCATGCACCCCTGTGGTAGAACACACTGTGAACCACACTGGGCTGCTCCATCACCATTATTATTAATTGCTACCACTAATATGAGGTGAGGTCTTTTAAAAGGCTCTTATGCGTCACAGGCAAAGGTAGCTTTGCCCTCAAGAAACTGTGTACTTTTGAGTGAGCAGAGGGTGATATTGAGTAGTGGAGGGTGATATTCAGTTGTAGTTTAGTTGTAAATAGAAATGCATTTTTCAGAGGAACAACTGTAAAGTTCAATTGAGACTCCTTGGGCAAACAACTCAAACTTTCCTCAGGGCCCCTGTCCCTATCAGTTAGGATTAGATTTCAGCTGCATGTGACAAAATATCCAAAATAACATCAGACAAAAAGAGCAGGGCTTAAAAGGCAGGGGGAGTCCATTTCTCTCTTATGTAGAAGGAAGTTTCATGAAGTTATCACAGCCGCAGGCTCCTGCTATCTTGAGGCTTAGCTATGCTCAACAGGTGGTTTCCACTGAGATGGTTGATTAAGTTCCAGTCACTGTATCCACCTTTGGCTGGCAGGAAACCAGAAAGTTCGAAGAAGGGCATGTTCACTCCCTATAAGGATCATCCCTGGAAGTCGCCCAAGACACTTCAGCTTACATTCTATTTGTAAGAAGACTTAGTCACATGATCACATCTAGCTACAAGTGAGGCTGAGAGGTCTTTATCCCTGGTGGCTTTGTGCCCAGCTAAAATTGAAGATTCTGTTAGTAAGGACAACAAATATCAAGAGATAATTAACTGTGTCTGTCTCACACTGCTTACCTTTTATTAAGGGCAAAACAGACTTCCAGCAAGGATGATATTATATTATATTACAGGTTGTTCTTATGTTTCAGAAGAAGGGAAAGCCTGCAGTTTTTCATTATCTCTCTCCTTCTCTCCATGTCCCTTCCCCCTCGTCTGCCCTCCTTTCCCAGTGCCGTGACCTCCTAGAGCAACAGTGGTCTCGGGCTACCTTGTGAGGAGACTTATGAGGAAAAACAGAGTTTTTGAAATGATAACAAAAGAAACAGGCATCTGGTTTAGCATATCTTTCACCATTATCTCTATCATTTGAGGTCTTTGAGTTTTGTTAGAATTCTGTATGTTGTTAAAAAATGACAATAATGCAAATTATTTTTGCCCATAGAAATGCAAATCAGTTGTGTCTGGTAGAATGCAACTGAGTGTTGACTTATTTTGTATCTACCTGTATTTGTAGTCTCATATGAGCATTCCTTACCCGCCTGTGTATGTATGGGGCTTTGAATCCTCCCTTGCACAGATTGCAACAGGTCCCCCATGACTCAGTGAGTTAAGTGACATCTTTGACATATGTTCGTTTTGTATCTGCAAAAGCTTTGTGTTTATATCCTGTTTTGAAAATTATTCTTTGAAAGAACCTTGAACTTGGTTCTGTGCCTGCTGTCTTGGTATATTCTAATATCCTTGATCCTCTTCATCCCACCAAACCTATTCCCTTAGGGTCTTTCATGTACTCTGTCTTATGTTCAGAAAACAACTTAAAAGTTAACATCAATAATAATAGCAATGACAACAACCATTTCCTGAGGGCTAATAAGACAGACATCATGCACCTCAACCATTTCACCTTTCTCACCCCACCCCGCTGAGATTAGACTTATTATACTCATTTTATAGGTGTGAAAACTGCGGCTTAGATGGTCCAATATCTTTCCCAAATTCATATAGCTGAAGTATGGCATAGACTGAACCTGACTCTGGTCAAACTCTCGAGCTAGTGTCCCATTTTCCAGTTTTCTGGGTTCAAGAGTTAATGTCCTAAAGTGACCACTATTGCTACACTTTTCAGGAACACTTGTCCATTAACAGAAACTCTAGAGACTCAAAACTTTAACTAAAATGGATAAATCTCTAATGGTGGGATTTCAGAGATTTTTGGTGCAGTTGGTGCTGAGATGCTTCCTCAGGAGGCAATTTCAATAATTTTCTAGATTGTTCCCTACCTGTTTATCTTAGGAACGGGACTCACTCTAACTCAAGGGAGCGATGATTTATTGGGGGATGGTGAAAAGAGACCTGGGGGATGGAGACCTGGTTTCTAGTCCACGCTCTGCTGCTAACTACAGGACATACAATGACAGGACCCTGAAGGTTTTCATTACTTAGTGCTTATCTGGCAGAGGAAGAAACTGAAGACCAAAGAAGCATTTCTGACTTGCCAGGATCTGCTTGCTAAAACAGCATGTGGCCTAGAAAGGATTTAGATGGCAGTGATGAGGGTGCAAGGGGAGACAGCCAAAAAAAAGTAAAAGTGTTTGAGATTTGGACTTGGAAGACTTGGGTTAAGGGCTGACTCTGCTGTGTGATATTGGATATGTTATTTTGGCTCTTTTTACCCAAGGGTTCTCATCTTTAAAGTCAGGGATTTACGGTTTCCAGGCTCTTTCTAACATTGAAATTCTTTGACTCTCTGAATGAATGCACAACAGTGTATTATTATTGACTGTAAATCTTATTGTGTATGAAGACAAGCCAGATACTTCCTTTGTTCCACCACTGTACTTAGAGTTTTCACATAATTACCATATTCAATACTTTTAGCAACCTCTGAAGTAGATTAGGAGAAGTTCCTATTCCTACTTTAGAGATAAAGGATTTGAGGCCAAGAGAGGTTCAGTGATCTACTCAAATACCATGTTTGACTTCCAAGGCCTCTATGAGTAGAGTTTTGGAGAAGGGACCTCCTGAACATATTGGTACATCTTAGGATTTGTGGCCTCAGGTAAGTGCCGAATCCTAAAAGCTATATGAGAATGAAGCATAATTTCTCAGTATAGTTTTAGTAATTACAAATTAAAATATTTGAACATTCTTTGAAGGAAATCTTTAGCTAGGAAAGTAATAATTGTCTTTCTCTACAAAATGGCATTAATAATACCTGCATTGCAGCGGTGTTGTGAGGATTGGATGAGATAGTGTATGCAAAATATCTAGAACTCTGTTGGGCACTCATTGAGCACACTCAAAGATTAACTGACTTTGTCACTATTAATATTTCTGTTGGTACTATGCTTCAAACACCTTGACAGAAATCTGCTCAGAATACCTGTCAATGAAGCTGCCTTTGCCAATAGGCATTCAATTCCAGCATTTTGTGTCAATACAATAGTCCTATGAATATAGCTCACTTATCTTTAATTTAAAATCAAATAAGTTCCTCTGGAGGAAATCCACCTCCTAGTAGCACAGAGAATACAAACGCAATCATTGATTTGGGCCAGAAGTGCATCTGTCTCTTTAATTCAAGCTGTTGCGTTTGATGGAGTGTTTTCAGCCTACAGGACTTCACAGAATCATAGGAATTTTTAAAAACTACTTTCCTTTTTTAGAATAAAGCTAATACATTTACACAGTAGATATTTCAGGAAGAATAGGACTTTCTAAAATGAAAACTGTATAGTCTGTTTTTTTCTCTGACCCCCATCCCACTCCTGGGAAACAACCGTTAGTCGTTTTTAGCATCCTTCTAAGAATTTTTGATGCATCTATATACATATATAAGTATATTTATCTCTTCTTTGAAAAACCATAAATAGGATCACATTGTTCTGTAGCTTGTTTTTCCTTCAGTAATGTATCTTAGAGATTACTCTATATTGGCACCATATTTGTACATTTTGTTGTTTATAACAGTGACATAATATTCCAGATGTGGATATACCATAATTTATTTAATCTGTCCCTTCCTGATGGCTATTTAGGTTATTTACCTTTTATCTTCTATTAAAAACCACACTGCAACCAACAGGCCTATAATGTATTCAGTTGTGCATGGACACATTACTGGGCTGCCTGTCATTATAAGATGGCTTAAGAGCTTGGAGTTCTCAAAAGGACTGTGATTCTTTGCCACATTGTTTACATTTTGACTGAAAGCAGTGACTAATGGAGGGAATACTAGAGATCTTCAGTCTTCTTATTAATGTGTTAATATTGACCAGGTTCTTCCCAGAAAAGGTTATCTTGTTAATCCAGTATAGGTCACAACATTATGGTAAAATAAAATAAAGAATCTGAAAGTTCTTTTGGAAAGTCCAAAGTGCTAGCCAGGTGACCAATCCTCTTCTGAGTAGTATTATGGTATTGGTTAGTATGATGCGTTACTGATATGGGGTTCCCTGAAGCCCATAGCTTGGTTTCTCCCCCTCAAGCTTCTCATTAATCACTCACTGAATTATTGAATATTCTCAACTTTTCCTTCATAGTTGGTTCAATTCTTTCCATTCCTTTTTCTCAGCATGCCATCACATCTGACAGTAAAGAGGCTCTTACTTTATGCTGGGCACTGTGTTAGGGAACTTAAGTAGCACATTTTCTTGTGTAATCTTCTCAATAGCTCTTTACTAAAGAGACTGCTCTCCTCCTTCAAACAGGAAAAGCAAAAGAAGTACAAGAAGTACAATGAACAAAGTGAGGCCTAGAGAAGTTAAGTGATATAGCCAAGATCACACAGCTGTTGTTTTGTGAGCTGGGATTGAAACCTGTTTTTGTTACCTGTTATATTAGTCAGCTTTACTGTCCCTGGGGCAAAATATCTGATACCCTCAGTTTAAAGGAGGAGAGGTTGTTTTGGCTCACAGTTTGAGATGGTTCAGTAGATTGTTGGCTGTCTCTTAGGCAAAAACATCACGGCAGAAGGGTGTAATGGAGCAAAGCTACTTAACCTATGGCAGCCAAGAAGCAGAGAATGAAGGAAGATATTCCGTATCTAGCCCATTTCTCTGTACTTAACAGGGTGATCAATGACAAGTACTTGAACAAATGTGTAGAATGAATGAACTGGAATAAACTGGGCCAGGTTGACTTTGGCAAGGGACCATCTTGAGGGCCTGGGATGATGTGTGTTTGTGGCATAAAGAACTATGATAAAGAGAGAGATGTGGAAAAGAGGGAAGTCCCTGAAAAAACACATTTTTGAACAGAAAATCCGTCAAGGATTGTGCTTGATCTCCAATGGAGAGTCAGGGAAGCCTAAGGAGAAGACATTTATATACTTCTTTTTTCCATCAGAAAATACTTCAGCTAATTTGTCCTGATTAGATAGGTAACATGAGGCATAATCTACATTCTACAATCTCCATGGTACAGAAGATACATGGCTGAATTCTCAACATTACAAAGTACTAGAGTTTGATATCTTGAAGAGGAAAACTATATTGAAGGCATGACCCTATTTGGAGGATTTTGATTGATGGTCACTGTATTATTATTATTATTATTTTGCATTCACTAAAGGCCTCTGTATGCTCACTCAACAAAGGTAGAGGCCACTAACATTAAACACAAATATGTTTCCAGAAGGCTTAGTCTGACTAAATCACCTGTCTGGGGATTTGGTGCTTCATAAGTGTAGGGAATAAAACAAAAACAGGCTGGGAATTTAGCTCAGTGGTTATGCCACCTGCCCCACAAGCACAAGGACCAGAGTTTGATCCCTGGTACCAAAAAAATAAAAAATAAAAAATAAAAAAAAATAAAAAAAAAATCAGAAAGAATTTAAATAAAATGCATGAGAATTTTGGGCCTGGGATTTAGCTCAGTGGTTCCAGAGCCTGCTGCGCAAGCGCAAGGTCCTGAGTTTAATCCTCAGTACCAAAAAAAAAAGTTAAAAAAACAAAAACAAAACAAAACCAAGCAATCTTCTGAGAAATATGGTAGCAATGTGGAATTATAAATTGTTAATTTTCGCATTATTTCACAGCTGGGTCACTTCAGTATTCCCCAAAATTTAATTCTGTAGTGCTCTTTTAGATTTTTGACTGTGAGAATCATAGGATAAAATAGAAGGACAGGCAGTGTAGCCCAGGGAAGGAAACAAAGTTAAGGAGTTGAACAATAAAAGATAAAACAAATCATCAAATATATACGTATACTGAAATTCAAATGGCCTTTTAGAAATAAATAGTTTAAGCACATGAGGAATAAAACAGGTTTGTGTAGAAAAGCAAAATAGAAGTACAAAACAGTGAAAAAATAGATCTGTTCATTTAATATCATTGGTTGAATGTTTGCTTCTCTATATAATCTGGATACAAAAGTGTAGTCTTAGAAGAAAACCAAGTGACATTAAGGTTCTACCCAAGAAAGTATTTCAAGGACATCAAAGGAATTGGCCCAAGACTCCATCAACAGAGTAACACTGATAGGTGGATACATGACTGACCTGGACAGAAAAGTGTGTGTAGGAGAGGAGGGAGATGAGAAGAGTCTAGATCAGCCCAGGGAGGTGCTGATGAAAACCTAGGTGGAGTCAAGGGAGGGAAGAAAAGAAAGGCTTTGGCTTTGGGTTCTAGATACCCATATAAAATATGCCTAGGTTTTTTAGAGCATCTGGAAGATCCTTCAGATATAGTGCTTCTCATTTATAAGTAATTGAATGCTGGAAATTTTGCATTTCCTCTACTTCTCTGTTTAGACACAGTAGTTCTCAACCCACACTAGATATTAGAATCACTTGGTGGGGGGCTGTTAAAGATAAGTTGCTTAGGCCTTAATACAGAACAGTTATATCAGAAATTCTGGAGGATGGAACCTGGGATCCCCCCCCCTTGTAGATTTTTTCCAGTACATCCTGATATACAATGAAAATTCATTACTGGAATAGAAGTATTGCTTTAAGTGTGGTGCTTGTGACTTCAACTGAGATGAAGCCACCAAGCCAATTCTGGAACTTAAGGGTGCCTGGTGGCTATAAAGATGTGTCTTTAGGTGACAGCGGTATATGGGTTTTGATGAGTCAAGTAAGGGTCCTGGTTCTACCCCTTACTACATGTGAGGCCTTGAACAAATTGTTCACTTGTCTGAGGCTAGATTTTATGCTGCAAATTGGGGATAGAATCCATTTAATAGGGTTATTGAAAGGATTAAGCAAGAGAACAAGCCATCATTTCTCCAGCATTTTCCACATGTTTATGAAATGCTGCCCCACAAAATCCCAATTAAGGTGTCTGAGATAATCATCAAATCTGCAGATACAAAACCAGGAGATGTAGCTGACATAAGAGATGGTAGAATCTAGATTCATAGAGATTTTGATCAGCTACAAGAATGGCCAACCCTTGCTGGATAAGTGCAGAGATTTGAACTTAAAATTTAATGAAAAAATACATATAGAGTCATGATTTATAAAAGCACAGGATATGAGAGTAGTTCCTGTGCAAAAAGGTCTGTGAGTTTCATAGACAAAATTTAATAAGAAGTGGCTGTGACTGTTTAGAAAGCTGATGTGGTCAGAGGTTGAATTAAAAGAAAGGTACGATGCAGGTCTCATACAGCCAGACTCTGTCTTCTGCCCTGGACTGAGTCCCATTTAAAAAATTCATTTATTCATATCAAACATTTATTGAAGATATACTATGTGTCCTCTTCTAGACTCTGGGGATACATCTTCCTTGCCCCTTAGGAGCTTAAATTCTATGGGGGTGGGGTGGGGAGGCAATACTAAATTATAGGAGTCATTTGAAAGTGAGAAAAGCTATAGAAAAGTTAAAATTAGACAGGGAGAATGTCAGTGTCATAACTAGGAGGAGTTATTTGCAGTTTTAAGTAGGGCATCCAGGGGTGATTTCATTGAGAAGGTGATATTTGGGCAAAGTTTGAGGGCATTAAAGAAGATAGGTGGATATCTGGGGTGGGATTGGGGTGTTCTAGGTAAAAGAAAACCGTAAGTGCAAAGATCTTGATGTGGATGTATCTGTCTTGTTCAAGAAAAAAGTCTAATTGAAATATTGTAATAGGCCTAATATGTCTAGGCCTCATCCTTACTCTTTTAAACTGAGTATAAAAGTAAAATATTTGGGAAAAAAACATTTAAAAGGTATAAAACTTTTAAAGACAGTATAAATCATCCATTATTCAAGTATTCTTGACATTTTGGTGTACTTCCTTCGAGCTTGTAAATAGACCAACATGCAGAACTAGCAGAAAATAAGAAAGTTCAATTGAGATTTATTTTTTAGGAGCTCTCTAGGGCTCCATTTCTAGTTCTGATGACTCAATTCTGTATTCTTAGCATGTGGTATTCAAATGTTGGCCTCAGTATACTTTCAAATTACTATGGGTAAAATCTAGCCTTTGAGTTGTTTTCAAATAGTGGGAATCTCAAATGCTTATGTTGTAGATTTTACATTTAAATATTTACAGTTTTTAAACTCTTTGCCACTTTAGCTGATGAAAGAAACGCCCCGTTAAAGCTTTCATCGCAATTGGTATTGAGCCTCCTTTTCTATGTTTATTGATCATTTTCAATTTTTTTCTGTGATTTTCTTACTTGTCAATAGCTTTTATAAAATGCAGTACCTAAACTGGAGGTTTCTAGAGGTTGCTGAGTTGAATTGAAAATGACTCTATTATTCCATTAAAAGTTGTAGCCTTGAATAATAGACTATTGTCAAAAATAACTGCAAGAATTTCTTCCATCCCATGTGCTCTTTTGCAGTGTGACTTTGCCCCTACTCCTACCAAGAGGTAGACTCCATTTTTCCCTATCATGAATTTTGCCTGACCTTATGTCTTCCTTTGACCAATGAAATATGACAGACCTAAAATTGCTCTTTCTCAGCCTAGGCCTTAAGTGGTCTGATGGCTTCTGCATTTGCCATTCTGGAAAGTAGTCACCAAATGATGAAGTTGGAGCTTGATAACTAAATAATTGGAGAACACTGAGAGAACCCAGGGCCCACCAAACAGGCAGGCCCAGTGGAGTTATATGGAAAAATAATGAGCTCTCCTGTTGACAGATTCTTGATCCACAGAATAATGGGAAATAAAATGGTTGTTGTGTCTTAGGACACTAAGTTTTGGAATAGTTACTTATTAGGCAATACATAATTGATACAGTGCACCCTCGAGTTATGACCTGCTTGGCATATGAATAACTTTGGTTATGCCCAGAATTTTAGTTTTAACTTATGACCAAAGTTACAACCCGAATATCAGCTGGTTGTGCTTCCACACACAGATACAGATTTAACCCTTAGAGAGTTCTTGAAGGAACATTACAACATCCTTTCTTGTGTGGGGTTAATTGAGAAATCCTGGGCCAATATCTCTCTAAGGACTCTGAGATCTGCCTGGAAGAAAGTGTGGCCTAAATTATACAGGAGAGGGACTTTAAAGGTTGTGTAGGGAGCCTGACCAACTTGAGTTACAACCATCCCTTATGAATGAATTGAGTTTTTAAGTCAAGGGTCCACTATACATAACAAATGTGGACATGGAATTCTTATTGTCTTCATTTGAAATGCTTTGACAAAGAAGCAGGAGTAGACTTATCCTATGTTGCTCTGAAGAGAAGTACTAGAACCCACTTCTAAGCAGAGGTTACATGGAGGTATATTCTTGGCTAAATATGGGAAGTGACAATGAGTACATGTCAATAATGAATGGGTTATTTTGTGAGGAGTGAGCTAACTGTCCCTAAAAGTATTCCTGTAGAGACAGGACAACCATTGATGAGAAACTCTGTAATGAAAGTAAGTCAATGGAAGTTTAAACTACATGATCTGTGAAGTCCCTTCAAATCTTATAATTTTAACACTGAGTGAAAGGGAAAGAGAACCTGGAAGTTGAGATTTATTACTGTTAATGGATTACTCATAGATGAATATTCAGTTTGTAGAGTATCACTTTTTCTTCCATGGATTCTTTTACTGTTAATTTTTGAATAATGAGATCAAAATGAAGATAATGGTTAAGATACTGGGAAGCCTTAATTGTCATAAACATGGCAATTTGGGATAATACATTGGAGCTAGTACTTTATCTTTCCTATGTCTGTAGTCTTTCTTTCTTTTGGAATTAGAGTTTGTCAGGGACCAGACAGATGTGGACTATTTGAGAAGAGAGTTAACATGAAGTTTTCCAATTTTCTTTCCAATAGAGAGGTCCTCAGTCTTCAGAGCAGTAACCTGAATAGATGTGATAATATTAAAGGAAACTTCATTTAGTTTAGTTCTGTGTGCATAGTTCAAGCATTTATTACAATAATACAAGCAAAGGAAGAGGACTTTCATGGACCAGTTTGGAGATTCACTCTTGGCAGAGAATTTTATAGGAAAAGAGAATGGTTAAAAAGTAATTGTTGGTACAAAATTCAATGACCAGCTGGCTTAATATTACTAGAATCTTGACTTATAGTCAGCTGCAGATGAACTGAATGGGTGAATAATTAGTTTCCTGAGGCCAAGATTTAATCCCATTGAGTTTGTTAGAAAATTGATTAAGCATTATCTGGGAAGGAAATTGTGAATTATATCCTGTAAAAAATTGTTTCAGACCAAGGTTGAGCCAAATTTCCTTTAACTTGAGATTATCAATGACTAAGTAATTCCAAGTGATTATGGAGTTCAGAGACACAGTTAGCTGAATAAAGGCAATGTATTAGTCAACTTTCCTGCCACTGCAGCAATATGTCTGCAACTTAAAGGAGGAAAGGTTTATTTTGGCTCACAGTTTCAGTGGTTCAGTCCATGATCAGCCAAGCTCCAAGGCAGAAAATGCATGGTAGAATTACATGGTGGAGGAAAAGCTGTTTACCCCATGGTAAAGGGGAAAGGAAGCAGAGAAAGAAGGGATAAATCTGGTATGAGAATACACCCTTCTAAGTGATACCCCAAGTGAACTGTCCCTTCTGAATAGGCTACACCTCCAAATGGAGACTTTTTGTGGACATTTTAGATCTAAACCACAACAGGGAACTTGCTTGGTGAGAATGTGCCCTGTAAGAAGACTTACCTGCTGATTGGACTTTCTAAGGATGCCACAAAATAGTCATTTTCAAATATCTGTCAGGACCAGAGAGTAGAGAGCTAGTTGTTTAAATCATGTTTTATCATCTGTAGTATAGACTCTTCAAGTGTGGCTGTATATACAATTGGCTCCTCCCACCAAAAGCTTGTCTGTCTCTCCTCTCTTTGAATATGGGATGAACTTGTGACTTGCTTTGATGAATAATAAGCAATGGAAGTGACTCTTGGCCTTTAAAAGGACTGGTAGTTTGTACTTTCTTTCTTTTAGAAGCCAATAGCCAGGTAAGAAGTCTGAGTCACATGAGATCACCATGCATTGAGGAAGGCCAAGTCTCCTAGAGTTCTGGGAAGTGAGACACATACCTTGACACCCCTCCCAACCACTATTCCAGCCATTCCAGCTCAGGTGATAGACACATGAGGGAAGAAGTCACCCACTTTGAGCGTTCCAGCCTCAGCAGACTCCACGTGAAGCAGATCTGTCTAGCTAAACCCAGGCCAGATGGCAGAATTGTGAGTTATAATAAATCATCATTGTTTTAAGCCCAGTAAATTTTAAGGTGGTTTTTTAAATGCAGTGGTAGATAACTGAGACAGCCACACTGGAGGGGTTGGAGATTGGCTGGTGAGCTTGTTAAAAGCTGAGAAGGAGTGGTAGAGAAGAGAGGTGACATGGAAAGTGGAGAAGTAGACTAGAAGCCAGCCTTGCACATCTTGCTGTTGTCGGATTTCAATTAGAAGCCCCAGCTGGAAAAGGGAGAAGTTAAAAGATTAAATCAAGTACACAGTTTTGGTCCCTGCCTTAAATTGGGCATTCTAAATTCTGAATTGAAAGTGAGCATAAGTTTGTCTTTTACCTTAGAGTAGGCAGAAAATTCAGAGACCTGTAGACATTTTCATTCAGAAGCAGGGAGAGTAATCCTCGCCTAATTAACATTAAAGGGACAGCAAGAGAACAACAAGAAAACAGTAAAGGCAGACTTTCATTATTTCAGGGATTGTACTGATCACACTTCACGTGGCCAGAAGTCCAGCAGGCCCCTTCTGGGGGAAGAAACTTACTTTTCAAAGAGTCCAAGACACCGTTGCAGTTTCTTGGTAGCTATGGATTCCTGACTTTCATTCTATGCTCTGTGACCATTGCTCATTTTGATATTCCAACCTGGATCCCCAGAGCAACAAGAATCCCTCTCCTGGATTTCCCCAAAGCATCACCTACCCAAAGCAGTTGTGTGTAACAGTCTTTTGTTATCTCAGTCAACACAGAAGACACAGAAAACAGCTTAAAATGGACTATTATGAACCCACAATCCTCCATGTCTTTCAGCCAGTGACAAATTCCCAGTGGTAGGAATGGCTGCTTCTTACTTGGCTGGCCTTTCATCTCTCCTCTCTGATGTCAGAACACCCACATTTCTACCTAGTTCTAAGATAGAATAGGTCAGTCCTCTTCCCCACCTCCAAGTATTTTCCAGCTCATCTTTATAAATCTCTGAACTCATAAAGGTGCTCTGCTGTACATGTGACCACGCATGCCACCTTAGACTGATGATAATGGCAAGTTAACTTTATTGTTGTTCCCCATTGGCCAGGCTCATATTTTAAGTCATTTAATGTCTACTCCACAATGTAGGTGTTAAAAAAATACCCTTGGTCTCATTTTTGGAGTATATTACTTTATTTTAAAATTTTAATTGGTAAATAATAATTACGCGTATCGGTGGAGTATAGTGTGTTATTTCACATTAATACAAGTATACTATATGTACTGATCTGATCTGCTCAAGGTCAGTTGCATATCCATGACCCCAAACAGTTGTTGTTTATTTGTATTGGGAATATTTGAAGTCCTCTCTTTAACTATTTTGAAATATACAATAAATTACTATTAACTATAGTCACTCTACTGTGCTATAGAATAGTAGAACTCATTCCTCCTAACAGTAATTTTACACCTATTAACCAACTTCTCTCTTCCTTTCCTCCTCCTTCCCCTTCCCAGACTCTGGTAACTACTTCTCTTCACATCTATAACAACTTTTTTAGCTACCACATATGCATGAGATCACACAATATTTGTCTTTTTGTGCCTGGCTTATTTCACTGTCAAAGACATCGGAATGCAGAGAAGTTAAGTCATGTGTTCAGGTCACATAATTACATAAATGACTTAGGATTTGAACCAAGAGAAGTCTGGTACAGCTCAGCCATGACACTAGCACTGCCTTTAAACTTATAGCTTACAATTTAAATGTTGATGTCTATAGGTAAGGCCGTACTTCTTACTGGTTGAGAAATTATATGTACATTTTTTCATCCTCTGTTAGAGCCAGTACCACAAAGGACATGAATTTTCTCTTTACCTCATCTTTATTTTTAATATAAAAAATAAAAGTAAGATAATAGAAACTGATGATTTGGGATATTATGAGATGACAGTGAAAATTTGATATCTCAATCCTACCCAGTCTCTTAAACCCTACTCATGAGATGCCTAGAGGAAGAAAGGCTGGCAAATAGTGGTAAAGTAGTAGTTTCTGATGAGCAGTGGTTTTCTCTCCAAACCCCAGGGCTGAGCTCTAGTCAACTATTGGACTAGAGGCCTAAAGAATCTCCTTCCCGGTTCTGTTCTACTTCTAGTATCCTGATAGCTTTTACCATGAACAGCTGTAGAATTTAGTCCAATACTTTTTCTCCAACTAGTGACAGGATCATATGGCTTTTTCCTTTCCTCTGTTAAAATGATGACTTTTGGGGGTGGATCTTCCAATGCTGAACCAACACTGCCATCCCTATAACAAAACCACTTTCTACATCCTGCCAGATCTCACTTCTAATAATTTGTTTTGTTAAACAAATTTCTATCTATGTTCATACTTTTTTCTTCTATTATCTTTATCCAGGTTTAGGATTAGCACAATGTTGATTTCCTAAAATGAGGGGAGAAGTGTTCCTTCTTTTTTCTGCTTTAATTGTTTGATATAATTTATCAGTTAAAGTGTTTATGAGCCTGCTGTTGTCATATAGGTAGGTTTTCAAGCTAGGAATATACTTTCTTTAATAGGTGCTATTCAAATTTTATATTTCCTCCAAAGTTAGTTTCATTAATTTGTCCTCTAAGTTACTTCTTAGAAGTTGTCAAATTTATTTCAAAACAGATTTTTGAAATATGCTTTCTATATCCTTTTAAATTCTGTAAAATCTGTGGTAATGTCTCCTAGATCTTGATAGTTTAATTTTTAAAATGTGTAATTGATATTGTGTAATAAGTAAAAGTCTAGGGGGGCGGGGGAGGTAGGGGGGAGGGGAAAGGGGACAAAAATATTAGAAAGGGAAAAAAATGGAAACGGGATCTTTGCAAGTGGGGAGGAGTGGAGAGGGTGGGGGGGGCAGGGGAAGGGGTTAAAAATAAGAACCAAGATACTCATGTAATGGTACAAGATCCCAATGATATATGTAAATGTACTTTATACCTAAAATGTACCAATAAACTTAATGGTAGAAAAAAAAAAGAATCTCCTCCCCAAACAGAATCTCACTGCTTGAAAAACAAAAGGCAACCTAACTCCTACCTTGTATTCCAGAGGATAGAAGCAAACTTCTCTCTCCCTTATGTTCCTTCACAAATATGTGTCTAGTGCGACTTACCTGCCAGGCGATGGGGAAAGATTCAGAGACCCGATAGATGCATTGTCTGCTGTCACAGGCTTACAGGTTGGTGGGGACATAGACATTAAACAGGGCAGCACACAATGATAATGAGAAATTAAAATGCATGTTCGAAATAATAAGTAGAGAATCTTATTTAGACAAGGGATGGGGTGGGGGCTGTGGAGGGGGTGGGAATGGGGTATGGGTGGAGGGGTTCATTTGGGAGACCCACTCTGAGAACTTAGAGGTGAGTAGGAGATATTCAGGGAAAGATTGGGAGATCCTTACAGAGAGAATAGTAAGTGGAGAAGTGGAGTCAAGAAAGAGTTTGATGACTTGTGGGTGCTGGGGGAAGAGAAGCCCAAGATGCATTAGGCACTTGGTGATGGGGTGGGGCTTCTGAGACTCTAATACATATAGGGGTCATTCCCCTTTTTGATAACTAGATCCACCCTCCTCCCCCATTGTATATGAGCCCAGTTGCCAGGGAGCAGGGACATCACACAAGCTAGGCCAGTCAGAGTGTGAATCTGAGGATCTGAATCTTAAGCAGAGTGATCCAAGGACAGAATCATCAGGGCTGAGTAGTTATGATGGCTTCACATAGAGAGGTGTTCCTCTATGTTTCTGACCATCACTAGATCTACTGCCCTTCACAAAGCCTGTTTACTGAGCCTTTCCTTCAATTCTGCAAGCTATTTTTTAATTTTTTTGGCTGAAGTTAGTCAGGGTTGATTTCAGTTACTTGTGATTGAAAGAAAAAGTGAGCAAGATAAAATCCCAAATCAGCAATAATCAGAATAGATTAGGATGCCAGTGATTTTGACCTTTACAGGCTAATGTGGACCAGACATGATCTCATTTATTTGAAAGAATCACTGTGGTCTCAAGTGCTTCCTTTTTATCCTTTCTCCTCTACCCCAAAATCCACTCTGAGTGTCTTCTTAAATTCAGGTAGAGGTGGTATTCTTGGCCTCAAGTTGAAGAAGGGCAGTTGTAGAAAATAAGACTCAGGGAAAATCGTGCCTATCCCTGTTGCCCTGCTAGGCAGAACAGAGGACTCGCTGGCCTATTCTCCCTCCCATGCCATCCTCCCAGCACAGCTGGCCTGACTTGTTTCATCCCCTGAGTAGAGCAAGGAACAGGAGCCTTTTAATACCCAGTGACCTTACCTGCTAGAAAATATAATCCATATAGTCTTACAATTTGACCTAATAGATTTGTATTTGTCCTTGTGAATACAATGAAAGGCCTCAATTTCAACCCATGTTTATGAATGGAAGGAAGGACAGAATTGGATGGAGGACTTGCTTGTCTTTTAAAGCCAGCAGACTGGCTCTAGAGAGTTGTGTCCATTGTCCAGCCTTCAGTTCATCCTCCCACTCTCCTGTTTTTCCATGCCTGGTACAGGGCAAATTTCTCTTATGACTTTAGGCTTCTTCAGTCCAGCTGGTCAAATTTCTGAGGCTCCCAGGGAAAGGATATGATAAATATTCATTACCAAAAGTAATCTGTGGCTGAGAGTGCAGAATAATTTGTGGTGAAGAAGAATTTGCCCCTTCAGCAACATAACCCCATGAGAGCTGAGATCTCTGCACTGAGGTATGAGCTACAAGCTTTTCTGGTAAGAGAGGATAGTCCTCAATGATCTGGGGCCAAAGCCATGAGCAGAAGAAACCACTTCGTTCTTCTTGAAGTTCTAGAATAAAATTTGGGTGGACAGACAGAGGATTTATGTAGGTTATTTCCCCAGTGGGGTCCCTGTACTAAGGGTGCCCTGAATTCCTTGCTCATCCCACATATAGATGCCCTCAACTCTGATCTGGGTCCTGAACACAGAATACCTGCTCTGATTGTGGTAAGTAGAGATAGGAAATTATGATTGGGACTGCTTTTCTCCCTAGGTATCTGAAGGACTCATGGGTTCTCAGAGCCTAATCCTTCATCTGGTCCATCTCCATGTTTTCCAGGTGGGCACAAGTACTTCCCATCCAGTTGCTGTATTATATTTCTTGGATGTTTAGCAATTCAAACAGTCCCTTCCCATATGCACTAAAATCTCATAGTTTAATAGTTTTAGGACCACAAAAGTCATCTAGATCAGCTACTCCATTTTATAGACAGAAACCATGTGTAGTGCTCAAGATTGCACCTCATGAGTTGGGATTCTGGGGTCACCTTATATGTCAATAGAGTAATTCTGTGAACTACATAGTTTGGGAAAGAAGTGTTATAGTGAAATTCCAAAGAGGCAAGATATTAGTTTTAGATCTTCATATACATGGAATGATACAGTGTATGCTGTATTTGTGTCTGGCTTGTTTAGCTCTAGATAATGCTTTTGAGAATAATCTATGTTGTAGCATGCATCAATGGCAAATTTCTTATTAATTGCTGAGCAGTGTCCTTTTGGATTGTATTGGATGTACTAGAGTGTGTTCACCTGTTGACGTACATATGGGTTGCTTACAGCTTTTGCTTACTTAGAATAAATCCACTATGAGTATTCATGCACAAAGCTTTGGGTAGACTTAGATCTTTATTTCTTTTGGGTAAATATCTAGGGTTAAACTTACTGACTCAGGGGACTTAGATTTTATTATCAGCTCTACATAAATTTATTGCTACTAAATTTAGGCAAATTATATCCCCTCTTTGGGCTTCAGAGTCTTCATTTGTAAAGGAAGGGGTTGAACTAGATGGATCTTTTGGAACCTGTGCTCTTTAAATTCTCTGGATTCTGAGTCAGTTGGTAAAGGGAAAGATATGAAAAAGGAAAGGCTGAAGTCACTTTGTCTACTTCACCAAGGCAACGTAACTGATTTCTAGTGGTGTCTTTCCCCATTGGTGTCCATTTGAATGAAGTGTTCTGGATATTTAAAAGCCATTGGCTTAGATGATCTCTAAGATTTCTTCGACGCTGTAAAATTTTGGAGTCTATAAGAGAATTTGCCTTCTAAATTTTGATGAGTAATGCTTTGAGAACATCATCTAAGGTCACACAAGATTAAGTTTGTATGAAAAAAATCACCTCTTGTTTCTTTTTATATATGGAAGAAGGTGAAACCAGGCTGTAACTGAGCTAATATATATCCTCAAAAAGGCACATTAGACTTCTGGTCCAGGTAAGATGGTATAGATATACTTCCCCCAGCTCTTCCTAGCTATGTAAAACCATAAACACACAAAAAAGTATACAAGGCAGCCAAAAGAAAAGCCTGAAAGGTGATAAGAAAAAAGTGAACTAGTTTGGGATCCTGGAGCGGAAGAACTGCACAGTTTTTGGGCATCTTATGTTCTCCCAAACAATAGAAGAAGGTGATCAGGTATGGTGTTTTCAGATCTCCAACCTAGTAACAGAAGGTAGACTGAGGAGGCTGGTTCAACCACTGCATCAGACAGAAATCCCTCTGGCAACACCAGGTAAGCCTAGAACCACCTGTAAGGGGGATCAGTGAGAAGCACTGCAAATGATAAGTGATCAAAGGAAGTGCTATCCTTCCACATCCAGCCTGAGACTTCTCTCCCTGTCTGAAAGAATCCTATACACTCAAACATATGACCCAGTTGGCCAGGAAGCTTCTTTGTCCTTCCAGCCTGAGACTCCTTATCTCATCCAGGACACCTGGCTACCTAGCCTAGGGGACACCGCTTCTGCCCCCTTAGACAAGATACAAATGAAAAAAAAAGAAGAAAATCTCAGCAAAGAAACAATGTGGACATTTTATGGAGGAGGGTATACAGCTGGTGAAAAAGCAGATGAAGAAGGGTTCATATCATTAGCCAACAAGGAAATGCAGATTAAATCCATGATGAGATTTCTCTACATACTCATTAGAATGCTAAAATCAAAAGTAGTGGAAGGGCTGGGGATTTAGCTTAGTAGCACCATGCCGGCCTTGTAAGCTCAAGGTCCTGAGTTCAATCCCCAGTACCGACCCCCACCAAATAGTGACAAAACTAAATGCTGGTGAAGATGCAGAAAAACTGAATCACACACGTTGCTAGAATGAGTGGAAAAATGATACAGCTACTTTGGAGAACAGTTTGGCAATTTCTTAAAAATTTACATGTGCAACTACAGTATGACTCAGCAATTTCACTCTTGGCCATTTATCCCAGAGAAATGAAAAGTTATGTTCACACAAAAAAATCTCTATATGATTATCTATAGCAGCTTTACTTGTAATAGCTCTAAATAAGAAATAAACCAGATGCCACCAGAGTTGGGCAAATGGTTAAACAAACATGGTACATCTATACTGTGGAATACTACACAGTAATAACAAAGAAAAATCTTAACGCACACTGCAATTTAAATGAATCTCCCAAGGAATTATGTTGAGTGAAAAAAAAAGCAGTCCCCAAAGGTTACACATTTCTATGATTTTATTATATAACATCTTTGAAATGATGAAATTTTAGAAATGGATAAGAGATTAGTGGTCGCCAAGGGTTAGGAACTGAGGAGGGGGGTCAAAGGAGATGGGGAGGGGCTAGAAGCTGGTGGGTGTGATTTTACAAAGGCAACAAGAATGTTATTGTTTCGATCAAGATTGTCCCCTAAAGCCTCATGTACTCAGAGGGTAGGCTTTTTAGGTGATTGGACCCAGGGGCACTATAATTGACTTGCTATTAGGAGGTAGGGTCTGGTTGGAAGAGGCCGGTGCTTGGAGTGTGACCTGGAAGGATTTATCTCCCTTTCCAGCTCCTCTCTTCTCTCTCTGCTTCCTGGCCACTATGACATGAGCAGCTTTCCTCCGTTCAGGACTTATCCATGCTGTTTTTTGTGTTTAAGCCTCCTGAACATGGACTGAAATTTCTGAAACTGTGAGCTAAAATAAACCTCTTCTCTTTTAAATTGTAGGTGTTGGGTATTTTATTCCAGCCATGAGGAAAGTAACTAACACAAAGAGGTAGCTCTTTGAAGCTCTGCATCTTTTTTTCTTTTCCTGCATCTTGACCTGTGCTGGCAGATACATGAGCCTACATAGAGGATAAAATGGGTATTAAAACTAAGCACACCCACACAAGTACAAGTAAATATGGGGAAATCTGAGTAAGATGAGCGGATTCAATCAATGTCACCACCCTGGTCGTGACATTGTGCTTTAAGTTTTGCAGATGTTATCACTATGGAAAACTGTGTCAAGGATGCACAGGTCCTCTCTGTCTCCCTCCTTAAAACTGCATGTGAATCTGCAAATATTTCAAGAAAAAGTTCGATGGAAAAGGAAGGCATTTCAGAAAGAAGGAGGTCCATGGTGTGCACATACCGCCATCCTAGGAGGAACAGATGTTCATGAGAGCCAGGCTGCTCTTTCCTCTTAGAGAGGACACTGACTGTGGGAGTTTCCCTGACAAAATGTGAGATGCAGGCAGTCACACTTTCTTGCTCCTGAGGAGTTTTTAAGTACTAAATTTACTTTATTTAAATTTGAAAAATGAGGTAGCCTGCTTTTTTTTGGGCCTGCCACTAAATGAGACTGTAATTAGTGAAGTATTTTCAGGAGCACTAGGGCTCTTATCCCTCAGTCACACCGGATCCAGGATGTTTTAATTGCCCTTTTATAACAAGTGCCTTGACAGACACTTTTGTCTTCACTCCATGTATGAAAAAAAATCCACAACCCCAAATACCATGGCTTAAAAGAAAAACCCTTCTGAGAAATGATGTTTTTGAATATAACTTCACATCATTGGTGGAATTTAATTATATATGAGCACTTAAGTTTAGCACCTTGTAGCCAATTTTTACACTTGTGATTTTAGGTTTCATTAATATATTTACTCAGTATGCCAAATGCAACTTAGTTTTTCTAAACACTACAATATATCTACAAAAATTTTTCCTGAGTAAAGGCAGGCTGCAGGAGACAGACAGGGATGATAGAACTTGCTGGGCTGTTGAAAGTTGCCAAGGGGTGACAAGGTAAGGATGCAGGGGCTCTCTAGTGGACTCTGTAGTGCCTAGCCTAGGCCCTTCTTCAGAGCCAACCCACTCATACTTCAGGTGCTGGGAATATTGGCTGCTGATGGCCATTGACTGGCTGAGCTCCCTGCCTCCATTTGGTCTATACCACCTCAAAACCCCATTAAGATTGCCTGAAGTCTCAGTAGCAACTGCATGACAGTGCACCTTTCTCATTACTTTATAGGCATAGCTCCTAGGTCTCTCTCTAGTAACTCTCTCAGAGTTAGCTTCCAAGGAATCCAAGTTAAGACATTGTCTTTCAGAATCTATGAGGGTTGGTTCTAGGGATTCCTGCAGATTATGCATGTGTAAGTCTGTTATGTAAAATGGTGTAGTATTTCTATATAGCCTGTGTCTATTCTCCCATACACATTGAATCTCTAGATGACTTGTAATACTGCATGAAATGTAAATGCTATGGAAATAGTTGTGCTATATCACTTAAGGAATAACACCAAGAAAGTCTGTACATGTTGAGTACAGATGCATTTTTTCAAATATTTTTGATCTATGTTTGTTTGAATCCACAAATGTGCAACACATGGATACTGAAGGTTGACTGTATATTTGATGGAGCTCCATGAAAGCAGATCCTGTAAGGAAGACTTGAGTACAAATAATTTAGGGGGGTAATTATAGTTATTGAGAGGGAGAAGTAGCAGGAGGAATGAAATAGGAAAGGAAAAAGGTCATTGAGAAGTGTATCATCAAGCTGTTTACTGCTGCAGGCAATTGGAGATGTCTGAGGAATGGTGTAGAGTATGGCTCAGATTTGTTTCACCAAAGAATAGGACCCTGAGGCATGTATTCATATATGCTCCCCTCAATTATTTTAAGACTATCCCAAAGACACTAGTGCCTCCAGACTTCTGATTGTTCTGTGCACAAATTGAAAAACTTAAGAGTTTCTGAGAGTGCCAGCTATGGTTTCATTGTGACTCCACTAAGAGTCATATTTAAACTTTATCCTCAATGTTATGATGTTGAGTGTGGTAGGACTTTTTAAGAGGCAAATAGGGCCATGACGGATCTACCCTCATGAATGGTCTCAAGCCATCTTGCGGGAGTGAGTTCTTGCTATAGTGGAACTGGATTAATTACCGTGAGAGCAGGCTGCTCTAAAGCAAATTGGCCTCTTGCTCTCTCCTCTTTTGCACGCATCCACCTCCTGCTTTCTACCATGGGTTGAATCAGCACAAGTCTCTCTTCAGATCTTGTGCTGCCTCCAAAATGATAAGCCAAAATAAACCTCATTTGTTTATAAATTACACAGTGTGAGGTCTTCTGCTACAGCAACAGAAAAGGGACCAAGATAGGACCCTAATGTAGAAAATTAGGGGCCCGGTAGACGTTGAAGATGGGATGCTTGTCAGTTTGCAAGACACTATCCATCGTAGTCAAAATTAGAAGCATCTGAGGGCCTGTGGTGTGGGATGCTATTCAAGGGAAAGAGCATTAGATTTTTTTTTGACAGGAGTCAGTGGAGCTCCTATAACACAGGTGAGAGTTTCGTGGTAAACTAGTGAGTCTGTTGTGCATGGTACTGAACTGGGAGTGGAAAGAATGCAGAAAATTCAAAAGAGAACCAACTCAAATGTCCTTCACTCACTTGCTTGCTGCAAACATTTTATTTATCATTCTTCTTTCAGTGTAAAATTAGACATGTAAAAATTAAACATGGAGATGAAGTCTGAGAACATCCAAGCTGTGTTAAGATGTGTTTATCTCCAGGAGTGGAAACAAAAATATTTTCTCCAGCAGAAAAATGCACAGGAAAGAAAAACTGTTGAGAAAACACCAATGGGTGATCTGTGTTTATTCTGATGATTCTCAGAGGGTGGTATCCAGATAAGTAGTAGCGGCATCACTTGGGCACTTGTTAGAAATGCACATTCTTGGGCCCTACCCCAGACTTGCAAAATCAGACACCATGAGGGGTAGGCCTGTTACTCTGTGCTTTAACAAGTATTCCAGAGGATTCTGATGTGAGAGGGATTCTCATGTGAGCTAAAGTCCAAGAACCAATTCTAGACCATTTTATGTACCTGTGATTTCAGCAACCCAACCACAAATCAAAATGTTGCTCCAAGTTTGCCTGGTTTCAAAACAATGTGGAATAAAGTGAAAAGTTATACAGCAACATTCCCTTAGTCCCTAGGTTGAACAGGTATAATATGAAGGAAAATTTCAAAGACTTTAAACAAACATCTAAAAAATAATGTTGGGACTGTTACACCATTATAGTCTGGAATTACTTCTTTCTCTCCTCCCTGCTCAAGAAACACTGACTGATCATACAATGTGATAAGTACTCCTGTAGATGCTATGAATATACCAATGAGTGAAACAGATGCAAGTTCTTATCCCCATGGAGCCTGAATTCTAGTGTATGTGTGAAGGGGTGGTGGGATCTGGGGAGATGAGAAAGTAGTCAAAGTGCTATGGAGAAAAGTAAAACAGGGGAGATGGATGGATAAGGAGTGCTGGGGATGGCGATGAATGGGTTGCAATTTTAAATAGGGTAGTCGGGGTGAAGCTTCACTGAGGTGACATTGGAACTAAATTTTGAAGGAGATAAAGGAGGAGACTGTTCAGACAGGGGAAAAATGTTCCAGGCAGAGAAGGAGCAATATCAAACAGATGCCCTGAGGTGGGAGTGTGCCTCTAGTGTTCAACATTGGCTTTTAACCCAGGAACAGAGAAAATACTGTGTGACTGGAGAATATTATTAACAAAGCTCTGGCTAATTTGAAAGGAAGAGCATTTAAATCTTTGGTTAAGTCTATTTTATATATAATATATATTTAGATGGTCTCTCAGTCTATTTGGTGTTTCTATAACCAAATACCTAATGGTGGGTATTTCATAAAGAAGAGGTTTATTTAACTCACAGTTGGGGAGACAGGAAGTTCAAGATTGGGTGAATACACCTGGTAAGAGCCTCATGCTACATCATGGCATGGAAAATGGCAACACATGGTAGGACCGCATGCAAGAGTAGAAGGAGCAAAACATCCTGAAGAAGTCAAACATGTAGATGGCCTTCCTTTATCACAATCCATTCTTCCAGTAACTAGTCCAGGCCTGTGCGACAAAGCCCACTTTCATTAGATGAACATTAATAGCTCCCGAGGGTAATTAATTTATGACCTAATTCCCTCTCCCCGAGCCTCACCTCAAAGAGATTCCACTATTTTTCAATTCTGTTAAAGTGAGGACCAAGCTTTTAGCACCTAAACCCCTGGAAGACACATTCAGACAATACCCAAACTGTTGTAGATGGCTACCACCATCCCTTTAAACACAGATGCATATGCATATGTATAAATCCATTGATGCCTACTTTTATTCATATGAATTTATAAGTTTATCTGCACCTACATCCATACCTATTTGTGCAGTATATATTTGTAAATGTGATTTATAATATATCAATATAAACAAAGCTGCACTACAATTTTAAAGGGGCAAAGAACCTTGAGTGGAAGATGGGTCTCATTTCTTCTGGTAACAAATCCTTGGTTATAGAAACTGCTGTAGGGCCATTTGAAGTCATGTTCAATGGTGCAAGTGTCAGCTCTGAGCCCAATGAGAGGAAATTACAGATAGTGGGTGAAGCTGCCTCAACATACCCTTCCCTTTGTGGATTTAAATATGTGGGACTTCAACTTGCTTTATTCTTACTTCAGGTTCAAATAATTTCCTATCATAAATAACCCCTTGGAACAACTAATGTGATGTCTTAATGGCAACCCCTTCCTTTTGGTAATGTAAGAAAATTAGTAAGGATCTCAGGGTGAATGATTTCACCCTAGCTAATAAATCAAGCAGTTCCTTATATCAAGGCAAATGGCGTTTGGGGCTGGAAAGCCAGGCTGGTAAGAACTACAGAAGAGCTTCAAGTGATTATGAGAGAAGCCTGCTGATGTGTGGCTTTGAACTTTTCTGCATCAGCACTAAATGTCTTGATTCAGGTTAAAGAAAAACCACCTCTGCTTGGAAGTAGCAGTCCTCAGCACACTATTTTCTAACCAGTTTGTCAGAGATGATGATTTATTCAGTGTCTTAAGCATAGGGAAAACTCTTCCAATCAGCATTGGGAACTATCTAGAAGGCAATCTAGGGTCTCACCATAGTGGGCAAGGTTGTTGTTTCCAAATGTTTCCAGACATTCAGCCTGTGACACTCTCTCAACAGGTTTGTGGGAAACCTGTGAAAAATGAGTTACTGTAGGATCTACAACTACTGAATTCTGGGTGTTGGTTCAGTACAACACAAGACAAACAATTCAACCCTGAATGATACTCCCTACTCTTGGCCATGAAGAATTTCTCTTGTGAGAGACACTTAAGAAAATGTGTGTGTGTGTGTGTGTGTGTGTGTGTGTGTGTGTGTGTGTAGGGGGTAGATTTCATATCAAATTTGACTGAAAACATTGGGAAGATTAGACCAATAGTTCTTAGTCTTTTCATGTAGAACTTCTTTGTAAAATCTAAATATTTAGGGGAGCTATTGCTGAAGTCTGTTTTTTCTTTATCCATCAATTGAGCAAAATATAATAGATATGATTATTTGGAAACATTACTTAATTATTTATACTTAATTTCAATCATTACAACATCTATAAAAATAATGTGAAAAAATATTTGTGAGGTATATAATTTATTTAACGGGTCCACAAATGAATTTATAGCTTTCTTTTCCACTTTCCCAAATGAAGACTACAGCTCAGAGGTTGAAATTTAGGATAATGTGGGGTTTTAATGTGAATTATTTTGCATCTAATAGGCCTCTACCTCCACAGTTTGTTAAATGCCTACACTCGTATTCTGGAAGGGAGGAAGACAAGATAAAAAAAATCTTTGCAATGCCTACTGGAGCTAGCTCATCTGTGGCAATGGGGGAAAAGCAGGACCCATTTGGGGTCATTGTGGAAGTTTTTAAGCCGTGTATCACCATGTCATATACACATTACATTGCCAGAGGATCACCAGATTTTGTTCAAGGTGAACTCCTGGTGTTTTCTCTTTCTTGGGGAGACTTATTTAAGTCTTAAGATCATGGTCTTCCAATGTCATCATTTGTAATCTCTCTTGATCTTCTCTTTACTGTGTCACCTATTCATTGATGGAGGGAAGGGCTCCTTTTAAGAACAAAGGCGCAGTGTGGATTTTATTCTGAAAGGGCAACCTAATGGGAATAAAGGCCCCACTGACCCTGTAGTTTATGTTAGCAAGGTTTATTTTATTTTTAAAGTCTAATAATTGTAAACTTGAATTTCAAAACTAGAGATGTGCTCTTCCTGAAATGTTGGTGAAATGGCCTTGGAAAGGCTCCAGTTGCTTCCCTCCTTCCTGTGTTGGGTGCGTGTGTGTGTGTTTTATATATCCTGTCATGCACAGGACTCACACAGACCTTTTAAAGTTAATTAAAAAGCCTTCCATGGGCTGCCAGATCTGGCCAGGTGCGTTCCTCTGTAACCTTTTGTACCAGATTAAAAACCTCTGACAAGCAGAGCGGTTGCCAAATTTCAAATGAAGTGTGCAGAGTAAATTCAATAAGCTGTACAATTTAGTCAGTTGCAGAGTGACTTGTGTTTTCTCTTTGAGCAAGAGCCAGGGAATTGGTAAGGACTGGGTGCCTTACTTGCAAGACCTCCTTGCAATCTAGCTGTTTTCCAGAATGCCCCTCTGCCACCCCCCACCAACACCTTAATGTTTCCAACCATAGGAGAACGTTGCCCAGTCTCCTAGGAGGCCCTTGACAAAAGCGTTTCTTGTTATGTGCAGGTTTCAAACCCTGCATATCATATTCCTTGCTTGGAGATGTGTGATGCATATCAAACCTGAGCTTTTCTGCAGAAAAAATGGTTCATTTTGTTTAACACATTGTTTTCTAGATATGTTTGTCCATACTACCTATTTTTCCTTAATAACCTTTAGCAGCTGCTTGAAATATCCCACAAAGGACTGGGTTGAAGGCTCTGTGAAAATGAACCCTCTGACATATAAGTCTTGTAAAAGTCATGGTTTCTTGTGATAAGCACAAAGGATATATTCCCAGCAGAGCGTATGTGGAGATAGCAGGCTGAGGCGGGATGTTTGTTTACACAAAGTCTGAGTTGCCCCAGTTTCTTGCAGGGGCAACTGCAAGAAAGATTTCCAGATTCTGCTAGGTTACAGAACCAAGCCCCTCATGCCTCCAGATATATTATTGTACAACATCACTTCATGCATATGGTTGCAAAAACTATCTTTATGAAACCATATCACCATGATTTGCTATTCAACTACAGTTTCTTTCTGTAGCACTAGTGCCATCTTTCTCTGTTGCCCTGTTGTCCACTGTGTGATGAACAAGCATCACCCATGTGCAGTGACATTGTAATTATATAAAGACCAGTCTGTGAGCACACATACTTAGTTTCTAATGAGGCTTAAGTGGAACTTAGCACAATACAGCTGACCAAGAGATAACCAAATGATTAATGTTGTGTAGAGAACACATTGACCTGTTGTTATTGGTTCCCAGTCTCCTTAACTCTATGGATCAGTACAGTTTGGAGAGCACTAAATGTACAAATATCTCTTAGACTCCAGGAAGAATTGGTTCCAGGATGCCCTATGGATACCAAAATTCACAGATGCCTAAGTCCCTTATATAAAACATCACAGTATTTGCATAGATACTATGCACATCCTCCCATACACATTACATCTCTAGATTATTTATAATACCTAATACGATGTAAATAGTTGCCATACTGTATTGTTTAGGGAATAATGACAAGAAAGAAGTCTGCACATGTTCAATACAGATACAATTACCCTAGGGCTAACTACATAGTACACAAAAGAGATATGAAGTACACAATGCTTAAAGAAGTGCTGGAGAAAGACTAAGAATCTGTGAAATGACCAGAGGTTATAGCAGGGTATGTTTATATGTCACTTGGATTTAGCAAATTCAAATTTTGCCTTTTAGAAATTTCTGGAATTTTCCTTTTTAAAAGGATACTCTCAATCCATGGCTGGCTGTACGCACAAATGCAGAACTTATAGATACAGAAGGCTGACCATAACTTGAATCCCTTAGTAAGAGCAGAATCAGGGTCCTAGCAGAAAATATGTAGCACTTGTAAAGAGATTTAGCTGTGAGAGTTTAATGGGGCTTGTGGAGGTGAGGATGAGCTTAAGGAAACCAACAAGGGATGAGGAAGTGCCAGAAGAATAGCTGCAAAAGGAAGACATTACAACCCTAGGATTTCTCATTTTCAATCTAATTCATTCCTTTTCATGAAAATAAAATTTAATGACAGTGTTTCAGATGACACATTTGAAAGACATACCAAAGTGAGACACAATTCTGAGTTTCTTGAAAGGAATCATGTCTAAAGACAAATTTTAAAATTAATCCACTTCTAGGTCAAGGAAATACTAATTATAAATAATTAACTATAGACATGTGTAGGCCAGCTCTGGAGAACAAGGAGAACCTGTGGAAGTTCAGTTGTGTGCTACTTTTTACCCTTCTCCAATTCCATTTTCATTTTGGGCAATAGAAACAACAAAGGCAAATTTGAAGAGGAAAAGAAATTTCATAAGAATAGCCTGAGGGGTTCAGCGAAGCCTCAGGATCTTCATACAGGGGCCCTATATTTTATTGTAGCCTAGATGAAAATAATAAAGAATTAAGATTTAAATTGTAGAAGCTTTGAGAATTATTTACTAATAAGTATAAAATGGATTAATGGTATTCCTTGCATTTGCGTATCTTTCTTGAGTGGAAAAGAGAATGGTTTGGACAAGGAATGCCATACTTATGTGATCAGAATTCCACACGGGTACAGCTGCATGATTTTTAAAAAAGTGAAATGACAACATTGAAGCATAGATTGTTAGCTTTATAAAATGTAGATTTGATATAAATACGAAAGCAGTCCAAAAGTGGTTTAATCAAGTTTATTCATACAAATTCACACATTTCTAGGTCAAGTGCTGGTCATTAATCAATTTTTTGACAAAGTGGATGTGAATCTTGACATTTTACAGATTGAATAGAATGTACACTTTTTCAGAAGAGCTTAATTAAAGTACTTTTGATTCAGTTGTCACTTATAGACCATTGCTCCCTCCCCATCTCTCTCTCTCTTTTTTTGGTATGGGGGATCAAACTCGGGTCCTTGGGCTTGCACAGCAGGTGACAAAACCACTGAGCTAAATCTCCGACCCTCCCCATCTCTTTTGAGAATATACTATTCCTTTCTTTTCTCCCTTGGAATCATTTATCTCCTGTGCACTTCTCATTTATTAAAGCTTTAGTTCCTATGTCACAATTTTTACCCCCATTATTCTGGGAATAACTTAAATGTCCCCATTGGAGACTCTCCAACATCCTAGGTGCTCAGTTCTTTGGCCTGTTCATCTTCAATAGCTTTCTCACCCATTTTTCCTCAGCCACCCCATTCCACAGTTGAACACTGGCCATCATCATCATTGAAAACCACACTGTCTCCATGAGTATTCTTTGAATGTCTCACTCTATTCACAAGTTCCTACCTTTCCAGCTTATTATTCAAATAAATCCAATATAACAGTTCTTTAACTTCCATAAATCCCTCAATCTGTTGAAACCTCTACTCTTTATGTACCAGCCTTCTCCCTGATCTCACTTTGCTCTTTGTCCAGCACAGGTTAGATGGTTTCCATCCCTATAGTCATTCCCTTGTAAATATTCTTAACCACTGTTTCCCCCCTTTCTTTGGTTACTGTCATTTGGCAAGATGACTTCCTAGGTGAACCTAACCATTTGTCATCTCCATATGAGTTAGTTATGTAACTCACTATTTCTGGAAGAACTTCCAAAACAGAGTATATTATCATGATAAATTTATGATCATCAAGCCCAACCCAGCCTTCCACACTGCCCAGCAAACCTACTTGCTCATCCTCCATTCTCTGAAATCACTATCATTTTCTCCCTTCTTTTCTATCTTCATCTTGTGATTATCCCTTCCACAGTCCTCTCCTTTCATTCCTAGTGGATAACTTTATTTCACACTTGATAAGTAAAATGAACACTATTACAAAGGAATTTCCTTAACTTCTGCCCATTGCCTTTAAAAATTTACTTGCATCTTAATTCATTGCTCATTATTTTTCCTCCTTTTACAGTGGACAAAGTGCTCCCTTAACTCACTCTTCCATTCACTCCACTCTGGCATTTTGAGTGACTACCATCTACCAAAATTGCTTTTGATAAGGTCATCAATGTCTCCATACTCCTAAACACAGTGAATACTTTTCGGCTCTGTCTTAATTGACCTCTCAGCAAAATTCAATCCAGTCTATCATTCAGCATTCTTGAAGTATTTTACTCCCTTGGCTTGTAAGACACTAGATTCTCCTTGGCCATTCCTTGTTGACAACATTTCATGGCTCTTCCATTTCAGTTTTTTGGGGGGGCACGATAAATTTATCTTACTTTTTCCCATTAAATTTATTGGTACATTTTAGGTATACATTATGATCACATTCATCATTGGGAATTTGTACCTGTACATGATGTATCTTGGTTCTTGTTTTTTCCCCATTCCCCATTCCTCTTCTCTCCTTTCCACCCCTCCACACCTCCCTATTTACAAAAACTTTGTTTCTGTTTTTACCTTCTTTTCTTTCCCTTCTTTCCTTTCCCCCACCCCTTCTCCCTACTTGTCCTTCCCCTTTGGACCTTTTCTTCCTATTTTACATTATCTGTTATACATTTTGGTCCTCATTTACACTTTCAGTTTCTCACACTGGAGAAATTAATCTGTATTTACACATGTATTTTCTTTACATGTTGGTGTTTGTCAAAACTCTGTTTTAAATGTATCAGTCATAATGACTTTCTTTCAGTTCTTTGAATAACCCATACTCCTTCTGCCTAATAGCCTTCACAGTTATATATTTCTTATCTAGGAGGAAAGAAGGGAATAGAAGAGTGAAGGCAAATGGATGCAAGGGGAAGAGTATTGCAGACAGCCTCCTACTTATCTTTCAAATTTAACCACTTATTTTGTTTTTCTGGGCAGGGGTTGAGACAATGTCTCCCTATGTACTCCAGATTAGCCTCGAACTCACTATGTAGCCAAGGCTGCGGTGATCCTCCTGCTTCAGCCTCCCTAGTGTTAGAATTATAGATGTGCACCATCATGCCTGGCTTAACTGCCTATTCTTGAAGGACTATGTTCTTGACCACTCTGTACTAGGTTGGCTTCCTCTAGTTATTCTCTTATAGTATCTTGTACATTTTCTTTATAGCCATTTATCATATATGATTATAACTATAATTATTTGTATGATCGTTCAGTATCTCTCTCGTTAGTATGTAAATTTCTTAAGATAAAGGTTGTTTCTATTTTTCTTACTATTGTTTTTTCAGTACATACCTCAATGCTTTATTCATGGTAGGTGATCAATAAATATTTGTCGAATAAATGCATCACTTGTAATTCATATCTTTGCTATTAAACTTTGTTAAAACTTAATGTAGTTTTACAAGTCACATGGAGCAAACATTACCAGAATGTGACCACATGGTCTGAAATTTTACCTTAATTTTGGAAACCACATAAATCTTCAAGGGACCATATATCTTCTAAGAAAAGGATAGTTCATGTTCAGCCTAAACACATCCTCCTGAAACCGAGCTACACATACAAGACAGATGCTTAATAATTCAGATACACTGTGAGGCCTGCCTTTCATAAAAGTAGCAGAGACCAAGTGTAATTCAATGCAGAAAAGAGTATGAATATCTTCGGAAAGTGTAATTTTATTTCACCTAATAGCTTTATAGTTTTTAACATTTGATAAACTATTTTGTATTCAATGAAATCTGTACAAAATAAATGTAGCCTTAATGTCAAATTTGCTCAATCAGTTTGAATGTGAAAATTTGTACTATCTTGACTCAACAGCCAAATTACCATCCCCTAGAGTCTATATTATATATGTTATATATTCATATATGATTTACTGTATTCAGTATATTACATGTATAATCCAGCCCAGATTAATTAAAGACATTTACTGAGTGAGACATTTTCACACACCTGTCAAATAGCTTTTCAATAAAGTCAGTAGCATGAATAAACTGACAATTTTTGATAAATTCTCCCAGGTGTTATGGAAAAAAAACTTTATTTGTAACTATAATAGGGGAAATTCTCCTTACAAATGTTACAGTGGAAGCAGTATATAACTATCTTCTATTTTCACTCAAATGGAAAAGAAAGACATTTCTTACCACATGAACATATCAATAATGTATAAAAGTATCTTACAAAATCCAATCCCATTCATGATAAACTGGAAATAGACCAAACTGAAAAAAGATGGAAACTTCCTAAGCCAGATAAAGGGGATGTACAAACAAGAAAGTGGTAGGAAAGATGGCATAACTGTGTTAAAAGTGAGGGGGGACTATTTGGAGGGGGGTTAATGGCCATATGTCTTTTACTATAATAAATTTTTAAAAATTTAAATGTTCACTGTAGTTTTTCAATCATACCACATATATTGTATGGATGTAGTGCATCATTGGGCAATTAACAGGAGTGAGGTACCAATACATGTTCCAACATGGCTAAATTTTACATGCATTATGCTAAGTGAAGGAAACCAGAAATAAAAGACCACTGATTATAGGATAGAATTTATTTGCATTGTCCAGAATGGGCAAATCCAGAGACAGAAAGCAGATTAGTAGTTATTAGCATAGGAGATGGAGAGATTCTCTGTACCTGCCCCCCGCCCCTTTAGTTTTTATGCAGGCTCTGGCTGAGTCTAGAAACCAAATTAATACCAGGTAGATTATCAAAAGAAAAGCATACAGGTTTTATTAATGCTACATGTACATGAGGTTCTATTCAAGACAGTAAAGCCCAAAGACAGAGCAAGATACTTTTATATATTTTTGTAGCAATAATGGTAAATTTGTGAAGAAATAGCAGGACAAAGGGAACTCTGGACTAGTGTAATAAATTCTAGGGAAGTCGCTAAGAGATATCTGGGGGAAATGGGAAACTACTCGAAGATAAATGTGATTTTAGCAAGTTTATTTATTCAGGTTGTTGTAGCCCCATTACCAGTCTCTGTTGATAAAGACCTTTTTTATCACTATGATATAGGGAAGACATCCCTTCCAAAGAATCTTTTATGACTTGCTCTATGTAGGAAATGACAGGAAAACTGGCATATTCTGCAGCTCCCATTCCACAGGGGAAGTCAGTCTATTCTGCAATGATATATCTTTAACTCCTACATTAGAGACTAGGGCTGGAGCAAGGTGAAATGAGGAGGGGGGATGGTTGTTAACTGCTAAGAGCTACCTTTTGGGAATGATGAAAATGTTCTGGAATTAGACAGTGGTGAGGGTTACAGAGCTCTATGAATTTACTAAAAATTCTTGAACTGTACACATAAATGAAATTTTGTTAAATTTTTTTAAATTTTGTTATACATTCCAAATAGTCATTAA
>NW_004624762.1:13332871-13358029 GCF_000247695.1 Heterocephalus glaber | reverse complement strand
CACGGATTATCCCCTCTGAGCTGGGAGAGGTGGGACAGGGGCCGGGAGCAGCGGTAGGGATGGTGGCCCAAAAGCCCTTTCCTGTGGGCTGGGAGCAGTGGGAGGGATGGTGGCTGGGAAGCCCCTTCCTCTGGACCAGGAGCAGTGGGGTGGTGGCTCAGAATCCCTTACCTCTGGGCCGGGAGTTGTGGGAACGATGGTGGTCCGGAAGCCCCTTCCTCTGAGCCAGAACCGGCAAGACAGAAGGTAACCCAAAAGCCCTTTCCTCTGGGCTGGGAGCAGTTGGAGGGATGGTGGCCAGGAAGCCCTTTTCTCTGTACCAGGAGCAGTGGTAAGGCAGTTCAGAAGCCCCTACCTCTGGGCCAGGAGCAGCGGGACTCAGTACTGTAGTCTGTTGGTCTGGTGTCCTCAGTGTCTTTGTAGTGTGGAACCATGTGGCTGTACAGAGGAGCGAGGTTGGGGGGTGTCCTGTGGATTGCTGTCGAGGCGTGGGCTGATTCAGCATGTTCCGAGGGACTCGTGACCTTGGTAGGGCGTGCGCAGACCTGCCTGTCTGCAGCGCACTCAAAACTACATCTTCTTTATCCAATCTCCAGTTAATGGCACTTAGGCTGTTTCCAAGTTTTAGCTATTACAAACTGTGCTGCTATAAACATGGGTGAGCATATATCACTGTGGTATGATTCTTTTAATTCTTTTGGGAAGATACCCAGCTGGGGAATAGCGGGATCAAATGAGACTTCTAATCCTAGTTGTCTGAGGTATCTCCACACTGATTTCTATAGTGGTTGCACCAGTCTGCACTCCCACCAACAATGAAGAAGGGTTCCTTTCTTCCCACAACCCCGCCAGCATTTGTTGTTGGTTTCTTGATAGCAGCCATTCTTACTGGGGTGAGACAAAAATAAATTTCTAACAGTTCTTTTATTACCAGTGCTGTTTTTATACAAGTGGTTCTGTTTTTTCATAGCAGATCAAACTTTAAAAATTCTTTACTTGTGGAGTGTTAGTCCTTCATTTTTCATGCAAGAAAATGAATTAGGCAATGGATTATTCATTCATTCTTTCTTGGTTATTTTTTCCACTAAATGCTCAGGAGAATCTTGTCCAGAGTCAAGGAGATTGTATTTGCTGCATGTTAGTTAAACTATTAGACTTGGGGTCCAAAGATCCTGCCTCCATCATTTACCTGTGGAGCATAATCACTTAAACTCTTAAATTATTCCTCATCTTTGAAGAGGAGATAAAATTAGAAATATTTCAAGTTTATAGGGAAGAATTAAAGTAAGTTTGTTTTGAAAAACAGTGTCTGACATAGAAAGTGCTCAATTAAAATAAATGCAATCTTCTCTATGGAATGAACTTTAGACACTCTGAAACCAATTTCTAATTACAAGACTTCTTCAGGTTTGTCTATGGCTGAACCGAGATTAAGGTCTGGTTGATCTCTCTTGTTTTATTTCAGATTTCAGCACATACAGTGGCCTCCCTACTGGTTTATCTCTCCCTCCACCTGGTCTTAATTTTGAATTTCCTGAACTGTTGGTGTGTATAAAAGTCTCAGTGCCAGCTTTGAGAGGCAGAGTGCCTTCTGAGTCAATGTCCTGCATGTAGGCAATGTTCCAAACTTTTGGAGCCTCTGGATGAAGCTGGAGTGTCATTGAAGATTGTGTCAGACCTGTGGTATACATTGCATCAAGAGGGGATTTTGCTTTCCTTTGGCAATGTCTGTCAAATTTTACTTTCTGGCCACCATGATGGGATTGTTAAGAGTTTCAGAATCAGACAGGAGCTGTGCCTAAGGAGGAATTTATAGCCTGATGTAAAATGAAATGAATATCAAAGGAGTGAAAGCGATACCTCTGAGAGTCATAATAGAATTCAGCTCAGAGCTAAATTAACAGTTTGTTGAGTAAAAGATCCTGTTCCATCTACATGGACTCTCAGCACTTTATAAATTAATGTGCACCATACTCTAAGTTAAAAGCACACATTGACATGGTGAAGGCAAATTTCTAATACTTACACCACTTTGGAAATGAATTGTTTCATAAATGCCCTTCACAAAATTATTGACTTGCCAACAATTGTGTTATATCTTCATTGTCTCCTTCCTTTCTTTCTTTCTTCTTTCTTTCTTTCTTTCTTTCTTTCTTTCTTTCTTTCTTTCTTTCTTTCTTTCTTTCTTTCTTTCCCTCTCTCTCTCCCTCCCTCCCTTTCTTTCTTCCTTCCTTCCTTTCTTTTTTTTTTGGTACCAGGGATCAAACTCGGGTCCTTGCACTTGCGAGGCAGGTGGCGGAACCACCGAGCTAAATCCCCAGCCCAATATCTTCATTTTCTTACCTGCACTTCTCACCATCTCTCTGCCTTCCTTTACTTTGGTGATTTCTGTCTGAGTTCCCTGTGTACCAAGGTAAGGAAGAAGGGGAAACATGAGTGAATGTGGTATAGCCTTCATGCTGACTTGTATCTGTCCAAATCTTTCCTTGCTCATTTTAAGAAACAAAAACAAGAAACATTTCCTCCCTAATTCTCCCCAACTAGATGGGCCCAATCTAATGATATAGATCATGAAAAGCAGAGACCTTTTCCCAGCTGTTAGGAAGAAATGTGACAATGAAGGAGGGTCAGAGAGAGAATAGATGTTGCTGGCTTTGAAGATGGAGGAAGAGGGCCAGGTGGCAGGGAATGTGGACAACATCAGGATGCTGTGAAAGGCAAGAAAACAAGTTCTCCCCTGAGGATTACAGAAGGACTCTAGCCCTCCAAAAAACTTGATTTAGGCCCAACGGAATTCATATCAGACTTCTCATCTACTGTATTAGAGTTCTCCAGATAAACAGAACCGCAAGACACAGATACACAAAGACACACACACACACACACATACACACACACACACTCACGTGCATGTGACACGAGATTTATTAAGAGAATTGGCTCATGTATTATGGAGGCTGAGAAGACCTACACTCTGCCATCTTCAAATTAAAGAACCAAAAATCTGGTGATATAATTAGTCTAAGATAGAATGCCTGAGGACCAGGTCTATCAATGTTGAAGGGTAGGAGAGAGAATGCATGTCACACCTCACAGTTCAAGAAAAGGGAGGGAGGGAGGGAGGGAGGGAGAGAGAGAGAGTGAGAATATGAGAGAGAAAATGAATATAATGCTCCTTTTCTCCTCTCCCTGGCCTGATTCAAATCCCAATCCTTTCTACAAACACAGGCACACCCACAAATAATATTTTACCAGCAATCTAGTCATCCTTTGGCCCAGTCACATTGACACATAAAATCAACCATCATACTTACAGAATCAAGCAACAGGAAATGAATACACAATCCTATCCTTTGTATTTTTACTTTCATCCTCCCTGCATCACTATAAGCAACTAGTCCCTTCATTAATACACCTTCATTGCAAACATTTGGAGGGAAATATACTTTTCTGTCCTTACAAATGTACACTCTCATTTTGCTCTTTCTTTCTTCTGTCACTTATTCTGTATGGTAACACACATTCTTATCCCCCATTAGGCACCATCTCACAGGTTTAGTACATGACTTTATATATCTAAGTAACCTAAAAGATGCCTTTGAATGTGTACATTTAAATTTATAGAAACTAATTTCTACAGTAAATCTTTTCTTAGTTTTTAGTTCACAGTTGATATTATATCTTTAGGAATGATCTATGTGGCTAAATGGAAACTGATTCTTTGATTTTGATCGTTGCATCCTTAAATTCTGAGATTCAGGCATTGTTATGGTTTTGATCTGAATTTCCTCCAAAGTTTCATGTGCTCAGAGGTTGGGCTTGTGGAAGATGCTTAAATTACGCAGGTGCTACAGCTGGCTTGGTATTGGGAGGTGGCACCTTGTCAGAAGAACTGGCTCACTGGGGGCATGACTTGGTAAGTTGTATCTCCCTCCCTAGTCCCTCTGTTCTCTCTGTGCTCCCTGAGTTGCCACATAGAGAGCAGCTATTCTTCTATCATACCCTTGTGCTATACTGTCCTGCCTTGGAGCCAGCTGACCATGGACTGTAAACGTGAGCCAAAATAAACCTCTCCATTGGGTGTTGGGTATTTTGTTCTAGCAATGAGAAAGTGGCTGAGAAAGGTATCAAAGGAATTAAGTGAAGCCAGAGGGGGCCTAAAGGCCCCTGAGAAGAGAGCAAAGTCTCCAGCTTAGAGGGTGAGGTGAGAGAAGAAAGCAGGGACATTAGGAGTGGAAGGAGGTTGGTAGGAGGTGAAGAGATGTGGCTGGCAAGATGTTCTTAGGAATAAAAAATTTGTAAGATGAATCTGAGAGACTGAGTTCATGAATAACAAGTAGCTTACTGACATTTTTGTTTAATCCATTCTCCCTAATTTTCTCTGCCTTTTCTTGGTTTACCTTAGACATTTCTCTTCAATCCTAGGGAGCAAAGCAAAGCAAATCAAAGCAAAGCACAGTGTGTCTCAGCCAGGTCATAAATCTTGGCCTAAGAGTTTATTTACTGTACTGACAACTAAATATTCATCTCCTTTGCATGAATCGATAGCCTCCTGAATTTGGAACAAAGTCTAAATTTTAGTGATGCAAAAACATCTTATTTGACTCATGAGAATATGAGAATATTTCTTTTCAAAAAATTATATATGCTTTTATCCCTGATTATAAAAGCAACTCTGGTTTATAATGCAAAAACATTATTACAATAAGGAAAAGTATTATACTACAGAAAGGAATGAAGAGATAAATATTACTTATTATCTTATCATCTGATTTTAATTTTTTTTGCACATATTATTTCAGCCTTTCTTTCTCATTAATAATATTAAATCAATAAGTGTCATGCAATCTAATGGAGTAGGTGCTGGGATACAATGAAGAGCAAAAATAGACACAGTTTTACCCTGTGGACCATGTAATATAGTCAGGGAGAATTATAATATGGTCAGGCAGAATTATATTTAATTATATGATTACTTAACTAATGTCTGCAATAATTAAGATGTTTTTACTGATATATTAGCTAGCTATTGCCATAGTAATGTCCCACAATAGACAACCCTCAAACTCAGTAGCATAGAAGAATAAACACTTATTCTCACAGTCACAGGTCTGCAGGTGAGCTTGTGAAATTCTGCTTTAGGTTGTAGGTCTATGAATGGGTAGAGCTGGCCATATATATTATATATTATGTATTATATAATATATATACATTTATATATATATATATTCCTATGCTTAGGCTGAATGAAAAAGAAGTATCTGGGGGATGATCTTCTTATGTAGAGAGGAGAGAAGAAAACAAACCGAGCCATACACTTACAAATTGAACTTTTGCTCTCATCATGTTTACCAACATCCTAATGATTAAAACAAGTCAAATGACCAAGCCGATACAAAGTGTGAGGGAAGAATAGTCTTTCCATGGTGTGACCATTAATCATATGTCAACTTAAATGGATTCAGAAATGCCTAGCAGATTACTAAAGCACAGTTCTGAGTATATCTGTGATTGAGTGACATGTAAGCCAGTAAACTGAGGAGGGAAGACCCACCTTAGCTATGGGTGGTACCAACAAATAGGCTTATAGTGTGGATTGAATAAAAAAGGGAAAGAAGAAAGAAGTGTCCTTGTTTTGGAAGAGTTCCAGTCGTCTCCATTGTCTTTGGACATTAAGTCTCCAATTTCTTCAGCCTTTTAACTCAGACTCGCATTGTCAACTCTATAGTGAGCTTCCAGACCTTCAACATTGGATTGGCTCTGGATCCTTGATCCCTTGTTCTGTGGCTTCCATCTTCCATCTACTAGATCCCCTGGCTCTCTAGCATACAGACAGTCATTGCAGATTCTTCCATCTCTGATCCTGTAAGTCTACCTAATAAATGCCCTTACATAATTATACATATATTGTCTATTGATTCTGTTCCTCTACAACACTCTAACTTATACACATGGGAAAGACATAATAGGGTTGTGCTATTACAGAAATATGAAGAATTGGAATAAAAATTCAACATAATGCAGAACATAAAAACAAAAGAATTATTTGCCAATTATTTTCTTCTCATGGTCACAAAATGGAGGAAACATTCTTAAGCATCATATCATCTTAGATTATTCAAAGATAGGAAGGGATGAGTCCAACTTATTACTTCCTAGAAGACTCACTCCCCATCTCTATATCATTTTACTTCTTATTAGCAAGATTGTTTTACATGCATATTCCTCATCTTATCACCAGTAAAGAGAACAGAATTGACATGATTGCTCTACACTAGAAAATATTTATTCTCTGGGACTGGGGAAGAGCTCCCAAAACACAGTTGCCTGGTACCTGACCATAGAAGGGTTATGCTCGAAGATGTTATGAAGAGAGGTGAGGTGGTAATTAGGAGAAAATCAACAGTTTCTATCTAGGAGTGGTGGTGCACATCTGTAATCTCAGTTATTCAGGAAGCTGAGGCAGGAGGATCACAAGTTCAAGGTCAGCCTGGGCAATTTAGCAAGACCCTGTCTCAAAATAAAAAATAAAAAAGGCTGAGAATGTAGCTCAGTGTTCCTTGGGTTCAATCCCCAATACCACAAGAATAAAGCAAAGCAAAGCAATGAAAAACAAAGCAAAACAAAACAAAAAGCAGTTTTTGGTGTTGTTAGGGTTGTCATGAGTCTCAAGCTATGACAGATTACAAGAGGGAATTTCTCTTACAAAAATATTTTTTATTTGCCATACATAATGTAAGTCTGGAGAGGGAGGTCAGGAAAATGAATATTAAGCTGAGTTGGAAAGATGAATAGGAGTTATCTGGACAAAGAGGAGAAGTAAGAGATTTTGTTTTTGTTCTCATTTTTGTGGTACTGGGGACTAGGGCCTTCACACTGAGTTACATCCCCAGACTGTTTTTATTTTTTTATTTTTTTTAACTTTCTTCTTGTTGATACAGGGCTTCCCTAATTATTCTCTAAGTTGCCCAGGCTGAGCTTGAATTCACAGTCCTCCTGCGTCAATCTCCCAGAGTGCTGGGATTACAGGCATGTGTCAACAAACCCAGTTGAGATGAGTATGAAGGTCTTAAGAAGGGTAGCAATGTGGTGGAAAGCATGACGGGAAATGAAACTGCAGAAGTTAAAGGATATACCTTGTAGAGCCTTTGAAATCAAATTAAGCTCTTTTTTCTTCATCCTAAGAGCAGTGCCACAAAAGAGTTTTAATCAAGAAAATGATACATCCAAATTTAATTTAAAGAAAAGGCCATAAGAGCTGAAGTGTAGAGATAAGTCAAGGAAATGTTAGAATGGATGCAGAGAAATCACTTGGGAATTTATGGTGCTGTTTAAGTAAAAGAAGAAATATAAAGAAGACATAACTAAATTTCAGGTAAAATTTATAGCACCTAGTGATGAACTGGGTTTGAATGGTGATGATGGACTAGCAAATGTATCAAAGACGATTCTTATAGCACTGATCAATTTTGATACCATTCGCTGTGACAAGAATACAGAGAGAAGTTCAGATTTAAACAGGAAGACCACAAGTAAAGACGTTGAAATTGATGGGCATCTGAGATATTTACAAAGAAATATTGGACTTAATGGATCTTAAATATTATGCATTATTTATACTATGCTCATAAATAGAAGCTGCTACCAAAGACATTAATAGGTAGAATAACAAAATGGGAAAAGTAAAGTGTGTAACAGCCTTGAAAAATAGCTTTTATTGGGCCAGTAGGGGAGGCATATGAGATGGCAAAGGAAGCTGTGAAAAGACAATCAATCACAGAGGTAAAAGAAAAACCCCAATGTAGAAAGAAAACCAGAAGCCAAGGGAACAGAGCATTTCAGTAAAGAGGAAGTAGTGAAGAGAACTGAAAAAGTTAGATTGATTAGTAAAACTCATTGAAGTCATGGGTCATAATTAAACTAGTGGGTTTTGGTAAAGTAATGACTGCAGAAGATGCATTGCAGTAGATGAAAGACTGAGTTGGGAAGCGGAGATGTTGAGTAGAAAAAAAATTTTTAAGATCTTGGCTTCAAAGGGGAAAGAATATAAAATTGGAAGTGCAAGTAAGAGAGGGTTGGGAGTCAAATAAGTAGGCTTGAAGTTGATAAGAATTGTCCATTTGAAAGGAAGAGGTTTTATATTCAAGAAAGATTGCATAAGGAAGAGTAAGACTGGAAAAAAGAGGAAGTTATAGAATCTATATCTGTATCTTCAGGTATTTCTGTACTTAAAATCTACATGTTTATATATCTTGATTTTACATGAACTATTAAAGCAAAACATATTTGCTACAATGATCAAAATGCCACATCAACAGATTATTAAATAATATATACATTTAATTAATTGACATAACACAAATCTTAAAAGATAACAGTTCCAGGATTGTTTCAATGGGTCACAAACATCACCAAATATCTGAGCTTGGTTCTTTTAAACTTTTCCATTCTGTCTCTTCAGTGAGCCACTGGTATCTCCCTTTATTGTACCCAGATGGCTGCCAAAATTTTATTTACTTTTAAAATTTTTATTTATTTATTTATTCATTAAGTTTATTGGTACATTTTAGGTATACAATACAGTTACATCTATCATTGGGATCTTGTACCTTTACATGATGTATCTTGGTTCTTATTTTTCCCCATTCCCCTGCCCTCCCTTCACCCCCTTCACCCTTTCTTATATACAAAGACTTTGTTTCCATTTTTTTCCTTTTCTTGCATTTTTTCTTTTCCCTTCTTTTCTTTCCCCTACCCCTCTCACCTCCCCTGCTCCTTTAGACCTTTCTTCCTATTTCACAATATCAATTATACATGTTGATTCTTATTTACATTTTTAGTTTTTCACACCAGAAAAGCTATTCGGTATTTACACATGTGTGTCCTATTTATTTCACTTAAGAGTATGGCCTCAATGTGCATCCACTTAGCTATAAAGGTCTCTAGTTTCTCATTTTTTATGGCTGAGTAGTAGTACTCCATTTTATAAAAAACCACATCTTCTTTATCCAATCTCCAGTTGATGGGCAATTGGGCTGTTTCCAAGTTTTAGCTATTATAAACTGTGCCGCTATAAACATGGGTGAGTGTATATCACTGTGGTATGAGTCTTCGAATTCTTTTGGGAATATATCCAGCAGAGGAATAGCTGGGTCAAATGAGACTTCTTTTTTTTTTTTTTTTTTTTGGTACCAGGGATCGAACTCGGGTCCTTGAGCTTGCGAGGGAGGCGGCAGAACCACTGAGCTAAATCCCCGGCCCCAAATGAGACTTCTAATCCTAGTTGTTTGAGGTATCTCCACACTGATTTCCCCAGTGGTTGCACCAGTTTGCACTCCCACCAACATTTGTTATTGGTTGATTTCTTGATAGTAGCCATTCTTACTGGGGTGAGGTGGAATCTCAGTGTTGTTTTCATCTGCATCTCTCAAATGACCAGCGATATTGAATGTTTTTTCATATGTTTATTTGCTGCTTTTACTTCTTTGTCTGTTCATTTCAGATGCCCATTTTTGAATTGGGTCTTTATATTTGGGGGGTCTGATTTTTTTGAGTTTTTTATGTAGTCTAGATAGTAGACCTTTGTCTGAGGAACAACTGGTAAAATTTTTTCCTACATTGTAGGTTGTCTCTTAGCTCTGTGGGTGGTTTCTCTTGCAGTGCAGAAGCTTTTTAGTAAGATGAGATCCCAGTTGTTGACTCTTTGTGCTAGTCCCCGTGCTACTGAGGATTTGTTCATAAAGTTTTTTCCTATGCCAATGTCTTCAAGAGTTCTACCTAACTTACCTTCCAGCAAGTTTAGTGTTTCTGTCTTAATATTTAAATCGTTAATCCACTTCGATCTTAGTTTAGTGCATAGTGATAGGCATGGGTCTAGTTTTAATTTTTGGCAGGTTGAAATCCAGTTTTTTGAGCACCATTTATTAAAGAGGCTCTCTTTCCTCCAGTGAGGATAATTGGCTCCTTTGGCAATGATGAGGTAGCTGAGTATGTCTGGAGTTATTTCTGTATCTTCTCATCTATTCCACTGATCCTCAGGTCTGTTTCTTTGCCAGTACCATGCTGTTTTTATCACAGTGGCTTTGTAGTATAGTTTCAAGTTGGGGATTGTGTTACCCCTGCCTTGTCTTTGTTGCCTAGAATTGCTTTTGCTATTCTAGGTCTCTTCTTGTTCCAAATGAATTTTTGGATTGTTTTCTCTAGATCTGTGAAATATGCTGTTGGGATTTCAATTGGGATTGCCTTGAATCTGTACAGAAGCTTTGGAAGTATGGCCATTTTCACTATGTTGATTCTTCCTACCCAGGAGCAAGTGAAGTCTTTCCATTTTCATATATCCTCTTCAATCTTTTTTTTTTGAATGTTGTAGTTCTCAGTGTAGAGGTCTTTTGCTTCCTTCATTAGATTAATTCCTAGATATTTAATTTTTTTGGATGGTATTGTGACAGGGATTGTTTCCCTAATTTCTCTCTCAGTGAGACTGTTATTTGTGCCACAACTTTAAATGTCTCATCCTCATACAATAGCATTTTAAGTAGAAATGAAAATGGGGAGGTACAAAGTGTGATTGAGACCATAATATTGAGTAAAATAAATCAGACACACAAGCTTAAATATTGAATGGTTTTTCTTATATGAGAAATCCAAGATATAAGTACAGAGTAAAATACAAGATAGATAATAGGAAATAGGAAGCTGGATCTTTTGCAAAAGGGAAGGGGACCAAGAGATGAAGGAACCGTGGAGGGAAGGGAGAAGAGGATGAAAAAAGAATTAGGATGTATCATATATGTGTACCAATTCCCTGGTAATAACTATGTACTGCAAACATGTACTAATAAAAATAAAAATTGAAAAAAAAGCAAACCATACAGTAAAAAGTACAAATTTTAAAAATTTATTAAAGTAAAATACACATTACCATTAATCCCTCTCAAAATATTTCCTCTTGCTTTAAACACACTTATCCCATTGTTCCTGTCACTTGCTGTAACGGTTCCGGAATTCCTCTCCTTGAGTGTCTTTAGTTGCACCATAATAGCTTCCTTGATGTCCTGATTCAATTAAAAACTTTTATCTTTTAAGGTCATTTTGACTTTGGAGAAGAGCCAGAAGTCACATGATGCCAGATCTGGTAAATAATGTGGATGAGGACGCGCCACAATGATTTTATTTGACAGAAATTGCCACAAGCGGTGTTCAACGAAGTGTGATAAAAACTATAATGAATGTTTAAACTTAAAAAATGTTTTACAATAAAAGATACATTATCATCAATCCCCGTCAAAATACTCAAAATACTACACCTTACTTCCTCCACACTTATCCCATCCCTTTTGGCAATGTATCTTTACTGTCATAAGTTTTTTAAATATTTAAATATGCATTATATTTTTCAATCACGTCTTGTATGAGTGACTAAAATGCTATCTATATCCATTGTTCTCTGGTTATTAAGGCAAAAATCCTAGCCTGAGATCATCAACAAACTTCTGTATCTCGCTGGCCAGACCTGGGTCACATGCTTAACTATAGACCAATTACTAGCATGACTGGTTTATATCTATCATTTTTAGTTGCACAGAGCTGGGCACACAGGTAGCCAAAAATAACATGGCAAGGAAGACTATGGAGTATTATTTGGACTGGCAGCTCCAAGAGTGGTTACAATCAAGAATATTTGCCTCTTTAACTATACTGACTGACTCATGTGTGTTTAATTGTAATACTAAATATTAATTGATAATATTAAATAATTGATAGATAATTGATATTTGATTGATATTAAAAATTCACATAATATTAAAAGATATAATGAAAATAAAATGATTATAATTTCACTAATCCCCAAATAAGCAACCTTCATTAACATTTTGGCATAGAACTTTCCAGAACTTTTTATGTTTAAAAAGTTTTTTCCACTCTCAAAATTGAGAGCATACTGTAGGATATATTCTGTTTTTTTCACATGAAGTACATTATTTGAAATGAGATCCTAAAACTGTAAACTGGATCCTAGTAAACTGTGTATATCTGTTATGTTTATGGCCGTTTTATATATATATATATATATATATATATATATATATATATACAATTTTTTTCATACCCTTACCAACACTAGGTATATCAATCCTTGAAATCATTGATAATCTTTTGAGATGAGAGTGAAAAATAAGGATAATTTACTTTTTTGTTTGATTTTTAAAAGTTTCAAAGACTACATTTGCCATTTTAGCCTTCTTGTTCTTTTGTGTGTGTGTATGTTTTTGGAATTAATTTGTGAGAATTCCTTTATATGTTAAGGACATTAATTCACTAATATACATTTTTCAGTTTGTGGTTTCTCTCTTAACTTTTTAAATGATCTTTGGGGGTTTGTAGATAATATTAATTTTCAGAGCAGTTCATCAAATCTTGCTCTTATGGTTCCTGAAGCAGTAGAATGTTTAATATCCAGGTTTTAGGAGATGGAAAGAATTGGGCTTGAATCCTGGCCCTGTGATCTCACTGCAAAGAGCTTTGAGAAAATGATTCAACTTTTCAGACATTTCTCTAAAGTGGAGATAATTATGCTTCCTTCAAAAGACTGTTATGAAAATGATATGCAAGTACTGTACAAAAAGTTCAGTCCTGTGACTGATACATTAATACTCAATACATTTGAGCTATTATTATAAGAATCAATAATCATTATTATAAGAATCATTATTATAAGAATTATTATTATAAGAATCAATAATAATTATGATGGATCTTTACACTAAAATTTTATAAAATATGTACATATATTTTCTTCTCTCTTTAAATGTGAAATAAAAAATAAACCTTTATTTAAAATACAATGATTAAAATAAAATAGTTTCACATGAATTAAAATTTGAATTTGTGTAATTTAGTTTTAAAGACTTTATTATTGGGTATTTGAAGTTTTATAGAAATATAGCCTACTGGAAAATTATTTTTTAAAGGATAGTATGTGTTTAATGATTGAAAAGTTGATGAAGTTATTTACCCTTTATACAATCATTCTGTGCGTGTGTGTGTGTGTGTGTGTGTGTGTGTGTGTGTGTGTATGTATGTGCATGTGATATTCGGGATTGAACCCAGGACCTTCACACTAAGCTACATCCTTAGCCTTTTATTATTTTCTTTTACATTTTGAAACAGAATCTCACTAAGCTGCTAGGTTGCCCAGGCTGGACTTGGACTTGTGGTGCAGTCTTGTCTCAGCCTCCCAGAGTACTGGGAGTACAGGGGTAAACTACTATACCCAGGTATACAACCATTTATGTTTTGTGAATCAAATAATTATTGTCTATGGAAGAAATCAAATAGACATTTTTCATATTTATACTTGGTTTGAAAGTGTTGATTGAAAGTCAGAGAACCTTTGAAAGATCATGAAAACATTAAGAAACCATAGTTTCCTTTCAAATGTTTCCCCCTCATTTCAGTTAATGTCCAGAAAGGGTATCCATATTTAGGATGATGATCAGAGTTACTGAAGTAGTTAAAGATTCGCCCTACACTTAATGAGTGATGAAGAGTTTACTTGCTCTTTTTAAAATATATTTGCATGTATGTGTGAAGGGTTGATTGTGATACAATAGTAATAGAAAATACTACTATGGAATACTGATTTGTTATGCTCTTTTTAATTCAATGAAGCTGTGCTTCACGGTAACCCAGAAAAGTTAGGAGGGTCCCAGAATCAAGTGCTTCTCAGTATGGTGTAGACGTTAGAGCAGGGATCTGCAGCTGGACTGCCTGAGTTTGGATTCCAGCTGTGCTGCTTTGTAACTCTGTGGCTTTAGGCAAGTTATCTAATCTCCCTGTACTTTGGTTTATTCCTACAGTGGGGTTAAGAGTTATGCATACACCAAATGGGTACTGTGAGGATTCAGTGACACAATAGTTTTAAAAGTACTCAGAACAGTACTTGATATAATAAAAAGCCAATATACATTGTTATGATCCTGTTCTCTGTTCACTATCACAGCATCATGAATTTTACAGTTAAACTATAATGTTGCACAGTTATATAAATATCTTGGATTTGTTGATTGTCTTTATGGAGGGAAAACCCCAGAATCTTGGAGTGTTTTATGCTTCATCTGAGTAGAAAAGAAGGACAAGATAGAGGGTAAGCTGAGAGTATCTGACAGTGCATCAAAGACATCAGTGCTAGCACTTCTCTCTAATGAAGAAAGCCATCATTTTATATAGTATACTAAATAAAATTTATTACAGGCATTCATAAGATAACATTAAATTCCATTCATTATGTCTACTGGCTATTGCGTTATTCAGATATCTGTTGGCATATTGCTTGGTATAACTGAATAGTGAAACACTCATTCAATTTGCAGACACACAGTACAGTGTATTTAAAAATTAGCTCAATATTTTACTGGTGTCTGTTATGAAAAGGACAGATAATAGATTGCCCAGCTGTCTGGGAGTAAAACCATGTCAAGTGGTTGTTGAACAAGGTACAAGCTCATCTGGAAATTCAAGTAATCTTCCCCTGCTTTCTTACTTTTTTTTTCTTCCCATGAGAATGTCTTCCATATCCTTTGTGCCAGCTGTGGCAGGGAGGTATAGAAAATTATTGTGAAGTATGGAGTTACAATTTCTGCCATGAATTATAGTGTCTCAGAATTAAAACAGCAGCCTTTAGACAGAAAAATAGCTACAGAGCCAGCCCAGAGAACATCAAGCACTGACATTGTTTCTGTATCAGAGGTGCTTTTTTTTGTAGCACAGTAGGGTTGAGATCTGAAAGGCAATACAGAATGTCTGCTAATAGCTCTAGCAGTGAAGTGAGAGGGAAAAATTCAACAGCAGTTTTCCTTTCTTAAAGAGGCCACTGATTTCTTCATGATTGGAAAAATAATCTTTAGAATCAATAAACTATTTAGGTCTTTTATCCAACTCATTATGCCTCAGGTAAAATCTGTTTTTAAGGGATCTAGAAACACAGTGAATTTAGAATCAGACTTAAAACAATAACATCCAGATTTGTGTAGGTTTAGTGTCTATTAGTATACAAAGGCATTGCTGAATGTCTTATATGAATAATTATCCATTTAAGGTACTAAAGTACAACTTCACTCAAAGTCATCACAATCTCTTACATCTTACCTTTTAAAACTCAGGTGGGAAGGGAAAGATGTGGACTCTTTTCTGTTTTGCGATGCCTTCAAATGATCCTTTTAGTATCAGCCTCTTCTTGGAGAATGAATGCTACTCTAAGATGGTTGTGAGTACAAAATGAAAAAATCCATCTGTGAGACAAATAGTTTGCTGGCTCACATAAGCTATCATCTTATTTACATTTTAAAATCATGGATATATATATATATATATCTCCATTTTAACCATCTTATGTGTACAGTTCAGTGGCATTAAATATATTCACATTGTTGTCTAATTATTATCATCATCCATCTTCAGAACTTTTTTGTCTTTTGAAGTGATATTCATTGAACAATAATTCCCCATTTATCTCTCAACCCGAAACCCTGATGACCATCATTCAACTTTATGTCTCTTTGAATCTTCCTGTTATAGTTAACACGTATAAGTAGAATCATACACTATTTGTCCTTTTGTGTTTTTTTTTTTCACTTAGCACAATGTGTTCAAGGTTTGCCCATGTTGTAGCATGTGGCATAATTTCACTCCTTTTTAAGGCTGAATAATATTCTGTTGTATGTATATACCACATTTATTATCCATTCATCTGTTGGTGAACATTTGGGTTCCACTCTTAAAAGGTTGAATATAAGTGACCAGAAAGCTTACCTTGGACCCTCTGGAGGGGAGCCCTCAATTTTGGTAGATTGTATTTGCTTATGATTCTTCCTTTCCTCCTCACCCTTATCATGGTCCAGTATGAGTAGAGTATATTTTATCACCCATTTGATTATGGACTTTACCATATGATTTGTTTTAGCCAGAAAATGTAGGCAAAAATTTCAGTGTATTGGTTCTGAGCCAAGGTTTTAAGAAGCATCACATATTTTCGTTGATCCCTCTTGGGCATCTACTATTCCTGTTAGAAAAATGCAACCACTAATCTTGAAAAGTAGAGAAATAAAACATTTCTGAACTCAACTCAGTGCCTAGACCCAAGGCCAATCAATCCCAGCATAACACAATCCACAAACCTGTAAGTTAAAAATAAATGATTATTATGGAAAGCCACTGATTTTAGGGTTACTCCCTAGCTAGATTTATCTCAGCTGTAAGTAACTAATTCAGGCCTTTGTGGGAGAAAGGGGAAGCATCTCACCCATATTTCTGGGGACCATTTTAAATTGTGAAGGTAGTATTTTGATCTTGACCAAGTTCAGGAAAACTCTAGCTCTTCTCTGCTCTGAGGCAATTTTGACAGTTCACAATGAGACAGGTACACAGAGCCAAAGAAGTTGTCCCCTTGGATTCTTTTAATAAATGGAAACATAACTGGGATTTTCTCAGTTACTAAACTCTGGCGAAGATGATAATCAGCCTATTCAAGATGATTAAATTTCAGAGAACCTTTCATGTGCTTCACTTCATGAGCTACATCTCTCCACTTAGCCCACACTTAAATGCCCCCCCGACACTGATTATTAATTACACCTTTGGCTTCTTCTAGCTTTCACCTATAATCTTTACCCTTTAGGTCATGACCTTCAGGTCTGTATTTCCTTTAAGATGACATTGTGGGTCCACTGTCAAGAGGCCTTCCCAGAGAGGTGCTCGTGGACCTAAGCCATCTAAGATCTCAAACAGGAGTCATGCTGGCACAATGTCTGGCAGAGGTTGACATTGCCTTCTTTAGCCATGTGCTCCCTGACTACTGTTTACGTGTGGTTTTGCCAAGCTTCTCAACTATGAATCGAACATGGCTGGACCAAATGCATTGCTTAGTGTTATGGTTTAGATCTATGATGTCCCCCCCTCAAAGTCTCATGTGTTCAAAGGTGGGACTTTTGGAAAGTGAGTGGATCATGGGAGTGCTGTAATTATCCATGGGTTAATTCACTGATGAGTTTATAGCTAAATGTGCTGCTAGGAGGTGGGAACTGATTAGAAAATGTGAGTCACTGGGGGTGTGACTTGGAAAAAAGTTGGAGATGCCAGGAATGTGGAATGTTTGCTGAGGAAAGCTGTAGGCTGTAAGTGGAGCTATCCCACAAAAAGGCCATGAAAGCTGCAGTGACCAATGCCATAGGGGCAGTTGTTTAGAGGTCTCATCTCACCACAACTTACCCCAGGTCCTGGACTTGGAGCTACGGGATTTACTGTTAGCTACAGGATTTACTTAAACCTTTCTGGGTTTAAGTCTTGCATAGGTCTCATTCCTTTTTATTCTTCTATTTCTCCATTTATGAATGGGAATGTTTGGCCTGTACTGCTTTATGTTGGAAGTATTTAAGTTTTTAAAAATATTTCCACAGGGGCTCACAGTTAAGAATTTGCCATTAGTCTCAGAGGAGAGTGGACTTGGAGTTTTCAGCAATGTTTGAACTGTTAAAACTCTTGTGACTAGTAGAGGTGAATTAAATGCGTTTTGTATGATGACATGTACATGAGTTTTGGGGGGCCAGAGGTAGAATATTATGGTTTAGATATAAAATATTCCCCACATTCCCATGTGTGTGTAAGGTGATTAAATCACTCTCATCAGTGGATTCATTCATTTAAGAATTCAATAGCTGAATGTGCTTTTAAGAGGTGGGGCCTGGTTGGCATGGGTCACTAAGGGGAATGACTTGAAAGGGTGTGTTCTTGTCTCTGGCTCTTCCCTTCTTTCTTTGCTTCCTAGCTTCCATGGGTTGAGCACCTTTTCTTCCACCACACCCCTCTGTTCTGCCATTTCTGCCTTGGAGCCAGACAATCATGGTCTGAAACCATGATCTAAAATAAACTTCTTCTTTAAGTTGCGGATGTTGAGTATTTTGTTCCAGAAACAAGAAAGTGACTGAGATACACTTCTTGTAACTAAAAATCTTGGGGTAGGGTTTGAGTTTTTTCATGAAAAAAAAAGTCCCCTGGATTTTTACCTAAAATTTGATTAGTTTCCTTTTAATAAAGTACAAGACTATATTTAATACTAACATTAAAAATAATATTTAAATATTTATAATATTTAAAAATATTTTAAAATATTATTTAAACATTTGTAATATTTTCTTAAAGAGTTTTGAGAAGAAGTATAATGATTTCCCCTGGGAGTTAGGGAGCTGGTCCCCAAAACTTTTGCTTAACTCAGGGTTCCAAGGATTACATTAACTGGACTTCAGGTTGGCTGATACTGTGTGTATAGAGATTGCCTATGTGTTAAGGTGTGAAATAAATCCAACATTAGTGTACCCTTTTCTAAAGATAAGGAAGAGAAAATACAGTGATATCACCTTTTGGTGACATTATGCAAAAATCAATCTTCACTTTGAATTGGCTCTTTAAAAAGCCTACCTTAGCTTAAAAGTCTTAGGAAAAACTATGAGTAAGATGATATAAGAAGTAGATTGAGAAATTCAAGATGATAATGTGATGTTGCTCAATGTATTAATGTGGCTAGTTTGGAGGATTATGCTGTTCAGGAAGTATGTGCATGTAGTATTTGCACGTGCACACACACACACACACACACACATTTTGCACTGAGCTGAATTTTGTAGCTTCTGATATTTGATGCCTCAATTTTGCTGAAATTTCCAAGGGCTTAGTTGGGGGTAAATAATAATCATTTAGTGCATTAATCTTACATTCTCAAAAATGCCATTTTGTTTCCTCAGGACAAGAGTGTCAACTCAAATTTACTCATGGACCAATTTCCCCTCATGAAAATCCTGGTAGGCTGAAGTAATATTTCATTTAAAAATGCCAAGTGAAATAAAGCTATTTTCACTGAGGTTGTGTCATTGAATGATGACCTTCTGCAGACTGGAGCTGGACTGCAGGCTCAATGTTTGACTTTTATACTCTTAGGATATTTCAGGTTTACTTCTAGTAATCAAGGTAACATTATTTCATAGGCTGTAAGGTATTGGAGGGATTTTGAAAACTCATTTGTTGATGGGGACTAAATCATTTTCTCTTCAGTTGGACCTTTTGTACATATGTGAGACAGATGATAGTGTGCATCCTGTTTGACAATGATTTTGGAGAAATAGCAAGAGTAAATAAGTTTAAAGTGGAGGATGAGAAATTTAAATTGGTTAGTAAGAAGTGGTTGCCAATAGAACAAGAAAAACATGTTAGAAATTGCTATCAATATTGATTTGATGAATCTCTCCCATTTTTGGGGTGTATATTTGTGGATTCAGTTTGCATTTTATTTTATTTCTAATTCCAATTCACTAAATTCTTAGTATTGTAGCCTGAAAAAGGTGTCATGGTGAATAACGACCTAGCCTGAGTGAATGTAACTTGATCTACTGAGTGGGATTGGTCTTCAGCCTTGTCAGATATGGTTCTAATGCAAGAGAGATGATTTGAAGAGAGATGTCCAAGGGATATGCCATTTGTTACACTCCTAGGGGAAGTATTATTCTCTAGTGAGCAGAATGATCCTATCCTCCACCTATCAGTACCCACTTCTATCCATCACCTCTTTTTTCATTCCTAACTAAACTTTGTATTTTGTGTGTCATACACCACAACATATAGCACATATGCCTCAGGGGAAGGTGGTTGACCACAGAGTTTGAAACCCTTATTAATCTAATGTAATCATATTAGCCAGTCTATCTTAGTTTGCAGATAGTCTGGACCCAATTAACTTGATCGAGTGAGAAAGAAAAAAAAGAATTTCTCTGGATAGCTCTTAGAAATGCATTTCTCTTGTTAAACACAGATGAAGGAAGTCAGCCTCTTACTAGCTACAACTAAGTAACCATTAACCCTAGTTGCAATAGGGAGCACACTGCAGTCACGAGAACAGTTGGCCTTAGGATGGAGTTGTCAGTCTTGGTGTTTGAAAGGGAAGATGGCAGTAACCTGTGTCCTTTATGATATTCTTGACTAACTAACCCTAATGTCTATTCTAGGGCTGGACCTTAGTTTTGGTTGACAATACTTTTTATTATTGTTGAAGATTAGTTTTCAATTTTATGCAGCTTAAAGATCTGTTACTGAGTTTAGTCCCAAGAGTGAGACACAACAAGTAATAAACCTTAAGATACAGAATTGACTGTGTGTAAGAGGTAAATCAGAGGGAAACTAGACCTTCCCATCCCTGTCATGCCAGTGTGAAACAGTTGTCATTCTTCAATTATGTGATGCACCTGCCAAAACTATAACATTAAAAGATTTGCTAGAAAAAATTCAGGATCTTGAATGCTTCTTGCGTCTTCTAGTAAGGTCTTATAAGAATAAGATAAGCTTTAATATTCATCTCAGATGTTGTCACTGAATGACAATGGAGTTTCTATCAGAGAACTGTGCGATTGCCTGACTCTGAAACTCTGTTACTCTGTTCAGAAATATATCATATACTCACAAATCAGTGAGCATTGGTGGTGGTTGCTATTCTTTACATTTTCTGAAATGGAGATTATACTAGAGCTTCTATGCTTTATCAGCCATTGCATTTTACATGCACTCAAGATAAATTATTTATGGTCATATACTGCTGGATCTCCATGTCCTACATCTTAACCAATGAAGAAGACTCACTGTCAGTCCGGGATCTTGAACTTAGGAAGTAATTGTGACAACTGGTAAGGTTGATTTGTTTCCTTTCAAGAGGGACTGATAAGAAAAACGTCTATATTTTATGTTTTCAAAAAACTCTTACCAAAGCACTTTTTGTATAGCTTAGTGGTAAAAATTTGGTACCAGGTCAATTCCTGTATTAATCATTGGCAGGGAAAATGGGATTATTCTTAAACCAATCAATCTCATTTGGAGCTCAAACCAGCTCACCAACTGCATCCAAATCTACTTAATGAAAACGAGAGGTGGAATTGATATTGGAGAGTCAGCCACAGCAAGTACTTCATAAATTTGGTAACCAAAAGATATTTTGGTAAGCATAGAATCAGATGGCAGGTTAAGACTTCAAATCTGACACATAGGGGCAATTATACTTTTCTCTCATGTTCTTAGGGGCACCTCACTCTTGTGACCATGTGCCTTTGTCCACAGCATGGTTGATCCTTAAGAACTAGAGGTCTAATGCTAAATTTTTAACATGTTTGTCTTTGATTAGGCCTCTCTATATAACGTTTTAGACCTGGACATTAAAATGGCATATAACACAGTGAGACAGATTAAATGATAACAAGGATTGTCAAGCTGACTATATTGAATAAGGAATTTTCAAGGTATTGATGGGTGTAATATTCTGTTTCCAATAATTTTTTTAGAACTCTGACTTATACCAAATATGGCTGCCAACAACTTTGCCCTCCCTGTATGTTATTTCTCACTTTAAGACTCTGCCTTCCCCACACCTTGGCTCTAAGTTAGCCTTGTGGTTTGCTTGGATGTAATGTGGCAGAAGTGATGTTTGGGGATTTCCAAGCTCAAGTCTTAAGATGAAGAGCAGTGTTGCTTTCTTCCTTAGCTAGATCTGGTTTTGAGTAGCTCTGTGAACATTCAAAGTCTAGTATCTCACATAGAGCTAGAATGTCTTTCAAGATTAACATCAAATGCAATAGCATTAGTATGGCCATTTATAGATTGATTGTTTTTGACACAGGGTCTAAATATGTAGCCCAGGCTGGGCTTGAACTCCCCATACATCCCAGGATGGCCTTAAACCTGTGGTGATCTTCCTAAATACTGGGACTACAACCATGCAGATATGGCTATTGATTTAAATTAATATCTCACAAAATGTCTGTGCTTGACACTATCCTGCTTATACTAACATAAGGGAGTAGTTAGGCTTGAACATTTTATCGAGTATTTGTTTATTCTTTTGAAAATTTAAAACAAATATTTATTGAGCACATATAATACATGGGCACTGTTTCAGTCATTGGTGATTCAAAGTCAGTGGTCAAGAAACTATAAGTTTTTCATCATATTTATTGGCTTGCTGGGAATATAGGTGGAAAGAAGGACCAACATCAGGGTAATTCTGTTAATGTAAGTTCTCAGGTCAAACTGAATTTAGTCATTTGGCTATGAACTCATCAGTGAATTAATCCACTAATGTGGTCACCATCCTCGTGTTCTAATTACCTTCTAATAGCCCTACCTCTGAACACATGAGCCTTTTGAGGGACATTTTTGCTTCAAACTATAACATCCATCAATCACATGAATGGATTACTCCAATATTGAGAGCAAAACCCTAATCATTTCTTAAAGTTTCCACCTGGTCCCATTTATTAATATCTCATAATGGATACTAAATTTCAACATGAGTTAAAGAGGAGAAAACCAAACAAAAAAGCATCTCCCCCAAATTCATGTCTACTTAGAACCTGTGAATATGATCGTATTTCTAAATAAGGTATTTGCTGATGTAATCAAGTTAACATGAGATCATACTGGATTCAGGTAGGCCCTAAAGCCAACAGTTGGTGTCTTTAGAAGAGGAAGGACAGGAAAGTTTGGTCTCTCTCTCTCTCTCTCTCTCTCTCTCTCACACACACACACACACACACACACACACACACACCCAGTACATATGATGTTGAGGCAGAGATTGGAGTGATGCAGCAGGGACCCATTGAGAGTCTATTTATTATTTTAATCTACCCTGCAGTATTGGTTATGGCATCCCTGGCAAACTAAAAGAGACATGCGCAGAGGCTTTAAAAATATGCTGTGTTTTTGGCTTGGTTTCTTTCATGTCTACCACTTGTCATGAGAATGCATTCTAGGTAGGTGGCTAGTTCCACCATGAGGGGATTTATGAAGTATACATGAACCCAACCCACAGTTTGGTGCAAAGCCCAGAAAATTACAGCAAACACATAGTCAGACTATGAAGAAAAAATAAATGTGTGTGGTTATATTGCACTTTGGGTTTGTTTTTCACACAGGATTATTGTAGCAATAGCTGACTCATATAGTGACAGATTGAGAATGAGAAATGAAGGAGAGGAAGTAGATTCTTAGAACCTTAAAAAATTCCAGATCACCTTATTTATTATATTCAGGAATTGATGCTGCCCAAATGTGTTGTGGCAGAGGTGGGAGTAAGATCCTGTTTTAGAGAATATTTTCACATTCCATGAGAAAAAGGAATTATGGTTACTTTAGAGTCACCCATCATGTTTTCCAGATATCCATTTAGGCAATAAAATGGAATACAGTGGAAGGAAGAGGAGGAAAACCGGGAAGGCCCCTGAGCTGTTTTCTGTCTTTGCTAAAGGAGCCAACCACCCAAACAAGAAGGGGTTGTCTTTAGAAATGACATATAGCTAGATAGGTTTTGAAAAATTAAAAATAGAAAAGGATTTCCAGTGTTTCTAGCTTATTATGGCATAAAAATGAGAACCAATTTGCACTGATGTGGGCAATGGCAGAATGAATTGTGGAGGCTGATTAGGTACATTTGCCCAGGGCAACTCATTAAAAAGCATCCGACTACAGTACTGAAACCCCTATAATTTCCAGTGCCTCACACCATTACCACTCTATCAGCTTCAGAGGGAAAGTCAGTTTATTCTTCAAAAAACCCACTCCACAAATGAATGTGTTTGTTTCCAAAGCGCCCCCCCTCTTTCTTGTAGGAAAACTGGAATCATTCAATTGCTTTTGGATGGGAGCACCTGTCAATACCACCCCTTAGCCTTAAGACAAGACATTAAAGATCCAGATCATGCGTCTATTCTGTCACTTCTCTGCCTTGGTCTTCCTTCTAGTCAACAACATACCATCACAGATGAGATAAGACACCATGTGCTCATTCTCTGTGTGCATTTAAAATGTGGATTCAGCAAGTTCATCTCTTCTCTTTGTTTTGACAATGGGAAAAGGAAGGCTGCTTTGATCTTTGGAAATTATGGCTATAAATAATGCTTGTTCAAATACTGGCTCAAGATTAAAACAGTGATTGCTTTTGAGTTCTTTTTAGAATTGTTCACTTTCAAAATTCTCTTTCTTCCTTTGGATGTATCAGATGCTGATCAAGTTCAAATTTCTATATTATATCCATGTATCTGAAGTATGTTTGACAAACAAATGCTGTACTGTATCTCAGGCAAATATTTTATCTTTTCATTTTTCTCATATTATAAAACTAATGCACAATGCATGCTTCTCATAAAGTTGTACTGCATACCAAAAAATATAAATAAGGGACAAGACTAAAATCTGTAAACTCACCACTCAAAAATAGTGTTAAAATCAATGTATTTTTATAAATATGTGTATGTGTAAATCATTTACAGGTTTGGTATTCTTAGTCTGGAAATCCAAAATCCAAAATGTTCCAAAATCTGAAAATTTTGGGGTGCTGACATCATGCCACAAGTAGAAAGTTCTACACCTTGAAATTTTTTTTGTCATGGCCCAAATTACTAAAAATATTGTCTAAAATTAACTTCAGGCTATGTCTAAGATTTGTAAAAATACTGTATAAAATTAACTTCAGACTATGTCTAAGGTATATAAGAAACATAAATGAATTTCATGTTTAGACTTAGGTTCCATTCCCAAGATATCTCATTACATATATGCAAATATTCCAAAATCTGAAAAAAAAAATTGGAGATCCAAAACTCTTCTCTAGGCCTGTCCCAACACTCAGAAGGAAGCTCCTCGCCTCCATCCCAGGCTCCTAGGGCAGAGAAGCTAAGTCAGTCCCAGAACCCAGAAGGAAGCTCCCAGCCTCCATCCCAGGCTCCTAGGGCAGAGAAGGTGAGCCAGTCCCAGCACCCAGAAGGAAGCTTCCCCACTGTCATCCCAAGCTCCTAGGGCAGAGAAGCTCAGCCAGTCCCAGAAAGCTCCCCGCCTCCATCCCAGGCTCCTAGGGCAGAGAAGGTGAGCCGGTCCCAGCGCCCAGAAGGAAGCTTCCCCACTGCCATCCCAAGCTCCTAGGGCAGAGAAGATGAGCATCGTGGGCACCAGAAGCAGCCCCCACCCTGTGGAAATGAAAAAACACATAAACAAGCCTCAAAAACAGAGTTCCAGATCACCTACAGCAACCCCAAAGGGAAATGAGATGGAACAATCTGATACTCAACCACCTGGACT
>NW_004624762.1:13311465-13330020 GCF_000247695.1 Heterocephalus glaber | reverse complement strand
GGAAAGGAAAAAATATGAGAAGAGGAAAAAAATGGAAACAAAGTCTTTGCAAATAGGGAAGGGTGGAGGGGGTGAAGGGAGGGCAAGGGAAGGGAAAAAAAGAAAAAACCAAGAGACTCGTGTAATGGTACAAGATCCCAATGATGAATGTAACTGTATTTTATGCGTAAAATGTACCAATAAAGTTAATGGGGGGGGGAAGAGAAAAAAACTCTTCTCTAGTCCCAAGTATTTTGCATAAAGGATATTTGACCTGAATATGCATATAAATTTTCCTTATAAGTTTGTCATCATTATGCTAACACTATTTCTGAGTGAGGAGTTTACAGATTTTAGTCTTCCCCCTTATTTATATTTTTTGGTATGCAGTACAACTTTATGATAAGTGTGCATTACTTTTATAATGTTAAAAAAACTAAAAGATAAAATATTTACCTGAGGTACATTACAGCATTTGTTTGTCAACTGTTAAACAGTTTTGAATTTTACCTCTTAAAAATAAGATATCATTCCATTAACTGGAAGGTACTCTATTTGGCATATCTGTTGTGTTTGTGGTGAATTTTTCTTTTTTTTTTCCATTGTCACTTTGCTTAGGGAGATGTTTGTAGCCCAGTTCTTTTCTCTGGCTTTGTAGTGTATGAAGATGGGCTCTATTGTGTGTATGAGTAAGAGTCTTTTATTTGCTCCTCTTTCTGGAGAAAATAATGAATCCAGTTTTGCGGTTTTTAGATTTAACTCCAAGGTTGATATGCATTTGACCATAAACTTAAGAGCTAGGTAGTCAGGTTTGTGACCTGTACTAATCCCATGCCATGTGAAGAACATGATGTTAACTGTTTTAGAGCTTCTTATGGATGTAAAAAGACATCAGTCCTGAAGTGACCAGAACTTCATGAAATAATTGTGGAGAAAAGAATGGGTTCCAGTGGAGTCTGGCACTGGCTAGTTCTTGAGGAAGCAAACAAAGTGGTCTGCCTGAATTCTAGCATTCATCCTTGGACTAAGTGATGCTACACACATTGGCTCAAAGGCAAAAACTGTCTTCACAAGTGTAAAGAATGGCAAGCAGCTTAGCTTGGCAACAACAGAGGAGCCATGCAGGGGAGAACAGGCAAGAGGCTGATTTGTTTGGAGGCCCTGGACACTGGGCAGGAAAACCTGAACTTGATAAAACAGATGGGAAGGATCCCGAGTAGGCTTCTCAGCAGGGGAGTGATATAAAAGATGGGGATATTCAAAGCAGATGACTTTATTGCCCATGTGTATCTGTAGCTGCCATTATCTCGGCTGATCATTCTAAGAGCATGCCTGCTAGGCTTCTGCTGGTCGGAGTCTGGCTGCCTAAGTTGTGTGCAGCTTGTGCAACTAATATCACATCCTGTCTCACTGGGAAGGTCTGAGGTGGGCCAATTCTAGCCCCTTGGAATAATTAGACCCCACTGCTCCCTCTGTATAGTACCAAAATGAGCAATTTATTGGCTTTGTAGGTAATGCTCAGATACTGCCAATGGAAAGTATAAAAGTAACTGGATTATAGGAGAGGACAAGGGGGATTACTTTTCAACCTAAACTTCACTTGGGCTGGGGATTTAGCTCAGTGGTTCCGGTGCCTGCCTCGCAAGCACAAGGTCCTGAGTTCGATCCCCGGTACCAAAAAATAAAAAAACCCAAAAAACAAAAAAACCCCACAACAACCTAAACTTAACTCAAGAGGGAGTACTTGTCTACTCCCTAAAACAGATTCTTACTACAGAAAATGAATGATTCTTCTCTCATCCATTGCTACTGGGGATGTAAAATGGATTTTGCTAATTGTATTTCACGAAGGTATCTATGAAGGGGAATTTTGTAATTTCTAACAACGTTACATATGCATCTATCCTCTGAGTTGCTAGCTTCTAGGAATCTACTCCAAAGATATAATGGGAAAAACAAATAAAGACATATATGTTATTCATTACAACACATTATAGAAAATGACTGGCAACAACCTGTATTCCTTCAATTGAAGACTAAAAAGTTATTCTATATCTACACATCTACACAAAGGACTATTATTTAGCTATAAAAAGGAATTTTACAGCTCTATATATTGCTAGGGAGTGATTTCCATCATATATTATGTAGAAAAAGCAAAGTAAAAAAATATACATTATAGATAATTATTTACTCTGAGAAAGGGAAAGAATGAATAATTCACATATGTGTGTATGTATATATGTATTTTGGCTTATTTTTTAAAGGAAGGATAACCCTAAAGCAAACAAACAAACAAACAAAAGGTTACCCATGAGGATGAGTAGCAAGAAACAAGAAAATAAAGTGAAAGAAATAGGATGGAAGTGGGACTTCTCTGAATATATCTTGTTTTGTAGATTTAAACTTAGAAACATGCAATTATTTTACATAGTTATATTACAAAACTAAATTTAAAAAGCCATCCCTAAAAATGAAAAGCAATATGAAACAGATGAAAGAAACAATATAACATGTTTTTGGCTTACCCACACAGAGAACTATTCCATATGATTTCAATTAAACACAATAATTTCATTTTACATTCCTAGAGGGATTTTATGTTAAGGACAGAAAGAATCATAAAAATATCTTTGCAATGTTGGTGTTATGATTCTGATATTGTGTGTGTAGTTTGGGATAAAGCAAATGATTATTTATGCTAGTGTTTGGGGGAACTGGGATTTTTGGTGTGAAAATAAGCTTGGTATGGTGGCCCGTGCCTGTAATTTCAGCACTCTGGGAGGCTGAGACAGGTGGATCACAAGTTAGAGCCCAGTCCGGGCAACTTGGCAACTTAGCAAGACCATCTCAAAATAAAAATTCAAAAAGGACTGGGATGTTCAAAGGGTTCAATATCCAGCACACTCATACATAGACAAAAAAGAAGACAAAGATATAATATAGATGAGATTAAGTATAAATTTGCATTCCCAAATTTGAATTTGAAGTGGAAGTATCATTATAAACTCATATTGTGTTTCATTTTTTAAAGTGTATTTTCTGAAAAGACGTAAAAACAATGACTAACCCAGTACAAGGAACATTCCTTGTGTCCAGGCTGTGGTTTTAAGCACCATTTTCCATTAAAAGGAAAATGGGCTCCTTAGAAAAAGCTGATATCAGAACTGAGGCAGAAATGTACACCATAAACCTAGAATGTATTATACTAGGAAGCAAGGAAGCTCTCAAAGACTACAAGAACACAAGATATGAGAGCTACTTGAAGAGGAACAACTTGATTACTGATGGGAATAAAAATTGTAATGAATCAAACCATGTTTAATCCATGTGCTCATTCTGAATAAAAAAAATAAAAGCCCCACTGCTCATCTTCAAACCTTCTTTGTATGGATTACAGAACCAATAGTTATTTTGAAAATGGAATATAAAGGAAAAAAAATCTAGCTTTTGTCCTGTCTTTCCTACATTGAAAAGTACATCATGATAATCAAATAATTGATAAGTAAAAATTTGCTCCTTAAAGAAGCATATCAGCTAATAATCAATAGAAATGTAATACTACTATTTTGCAACCTCTGATAAAATACTAGATCTGGACAATGATCACTAGTGACTTCTAACATCACAAAAAGAGAGAAAACCAACATTGTTGGCCTCTTAATGAATGCTTGCAGAATCACTATTAAAGATTATTGAAAAATATTGAAACCAAACATAACCAAGACTTTAATTTTAATAACCAATTTATGAGTAATAAAAGGGGAGAGGAGCATGTTAAACAATGTCATGAGATACAATTGTTAAATGTCCATGTTTCTGAAATTGTTATATAGACTTAATGCAACATCAATCAAAATACCAATAGCATATCTCACAGAATTAGAGAAAAGAATCCTAAAATTCATTTGGAACCAGAAGACACTTAGAATAGCAAAAGCAATTCTGGGCAACAAAGGCAAGACAGGAGGCATCACAATCCCCAACTTGAAATTATATTACAAAGGTACTGTGATAAAAACAGCATGGTACTGGCAAAAAAAACAGACCTAAGGATCAACAGAACAGATTAGGAGATACAAAAACAACTCTAAACACTCTCAGCCACCTCATCTTTGACAAAAGAGCCAAAGACCTTCACTGGAAGAAAGACAGCCTCTTTAATAAATGGTGCTGGAAAAACTGGCTTTTCACATGCCAAAGATTAAAACTAGACCCATATCTTTCACCATGCACTAAACTAAAATAAAAATGGATCAAAGATCTAAATACTACATTGATGTAGACAAAAACTTTATGAACAAAACCCTGATCACATAGGAAATATCACAAAGAATCAACAACTGGGATCTCATCTTATTAAAAAGCTTCTGCACATCAAAAGAAACCACCAACAGAGTGAAAAGACAGCCCACAGGGTGGGAAAACATGTTTGCCAGCTGTTCCTCAGACAAAGGACTAAAATCTAGAGTATATAAAGAACTCAAAAAAACAGACCCCTCCAAATATAAAGACCCAATCCAAAAATGGGCATCTTAAATGAACAGACACTTCTCACATGAAGAAATAGAAATGGCAAATAAATATATGAATCAATGTTCAATATCACCGATCATTCGAGAGGCTCAAATTAAAACAACACTGAGATTCCAGCTCACTCCAAAAAGAATGGCTGCTATCATGAAATCAACCAATAACAAATGCTGGCGGTGCTGTGAGGAAAAAGGAACCCTTCTCCACTGTTGGTGGGAATGTAGACTGGTGCAACCACTGTGGAGATGAGTGTGGAGATTCCTCAAAAACTAAAACTAGAGATTCCATTTGATCCAGTTATTCCCCTTCTTGGTATCTTCCCAGAATTAAAAGTATCATACCACAGCAATATATGCACACCCATGTTTATAGCAGCACAGTTGGTAATAGCTAAATCTTGGGAACAGCCCAAATGCCCATCAATCAACAAATGGATAAGGAAGTTGTGTGTGTGTTTTACAATGGAATATTACTCTGCCATAAAGAAGGATAAGCTTGAGACATTTCTGGCTAAATGGATGGACCTTGAGACCATACTCTTAAGTGAGATAAATTGGACACACATGTTTAAATACCACATTGTTTCTCTGGTGTGAGAAACTGAAAGTGGAAATGAAGACCAAAATGTATAATAAATATTGGGAAATGGGAAGAAAATGTTCAAATGAGAAGGGGATCAAGGGAGTAGGGGAGGAGGAAAGGAAAGAAGGGACAAGGAAAAGAAAATAGAAGGAAAAAATGGAAATAAAGCTTTTGTAAATGAGGGGAAGAGGAGTTGAAGGGACGTGGGAATGGGAAAAAAAGAAGCAAGATATATCATGTACAGGTACAAATTACCTATGATGAATATTATCATTATGTATATCTAAAATGTACCAATAAAGGTTTTGCTTAAAAATTGATCTCAAATTACCAGATTTTGGGAAGGGTGTGTTGGGAGGGGTAGAGAGATGATGGCCAATGGTACAGGAGTGCAGTTGGATAGAAGGAATAATTTCTAATATTCCACAGCACAATGGGACAACTATGGCTGACAACAATTAATTATGCATTTCAAAATAGCTAATGCAGAGGATTTTGAATATTCCCCACACAAGGAAATGCTAAATGTCAGGGTGAATGAATATGCTAATTGCCCTGATGTAATCATTACACATTGTATACATGTATTCGAGTGCCACACTGTACCTCATAAATGTATGATTATTATCAATTAAAAAGAAAAGCATATTTTAAAAAAAAGACTCTGGAGTGTTTCCTTACTCCTTTTATAGTGTGAAAACACAAGACAATCCTCTATGAACCAGGAAGTGGGTCTGTGCCAGACTCCAAATCTTCTGCCGCCTTGATCTTGGACTTCTCACCCTCCAGGACTGTGAAAAATAAATTTCTGTTGCAGATAAGCCACACTATAGTATTGTTATAGTAGTTCAAATGGACCAAGATACACCATTTTTGTGGTTCAGGAGTCTTAACATGGCTTAGCTAAATTCTCTGCCTAGAAGTTATAGTGCACAAGGCTGCAATCAAGATGTCAGCTGGAGCTATGATTCCTCTGATGTTTGGGAATCTCTTAATGTTCATTCAGTTCATAGACACAATTCAGTCTCTTGAAAACATAGGACTCATGGATGCTTTTATCTGTTTTGAAGTCAGCAGGAGTCTGCTTCTCTGATGCTTCATTGTCTTTTAAGAACTCTCCTAGTTAAGCCAGGTCCACTGAATATAATCTTATTTTGTTATTAATTCAAAATAAACTGACTATTAACCCAATTACAGGAATGAAAACTCATACTTATGAGGAGGAAATTATACAGGGCATGTATATCAGGAAGTGGAAATCTTGGGGCCACTTTAGAACACTGTAGCTACAACCTGTATATGAAAAAAATGTCAAAGCATTACTCTAAGAATTCAAAGAACTAACTAAGGAGTTGGGAGACTCAATACAGGCAAGGAATCAATTTTTTGAAATTGGCATATATTCACTGCATTCCAAGTTAAAAGCACAGCAGGTTCTTTTGTAAACATTGATAAACTGATCCTAAAATTCACATGGAAGTATGAAAAATTGAGAATACCAAAAATACCTGTGAAGAAGATAAAAATTGGAGAATGCACATTACTTAATTTTAAAGCTTATCAAATCAGTGTAGTATAGACATGAAGATAGAGAAATTGACAATGAAACAAAATAGAGATTCAAGAAATGGGCCCACTCATATATAGACAGTGCTTTTCACCTTCATTTATTCCTCCTCTAATGTTCTTCTTTTTTTATAACCTATATCATTTTCCTTCTTTCTGAGAAAGTTCTTTTAACATTTCTTGCAAGTATTTCATTGGTTTTTTTCTTTGTTGCTATTCTGCTTACAAGTTCATTGATTTCTGCTCTTAAATTTGTTTTTTATCCATCTGCTTGCTTTGGATTTAATTCTTTTTCTTGCTTCTTAAGGTTGAAATTTACATCATTGATTTGAGACCGATTTTTACATTATAAGCATTTAATACTGTACATTTCCTTTTAAACATTGTTCCAACCATATACCACATATTTTAATATGTTACATTTTTGTTTCTTTCAATGAAAAATGTTTTCTATTTATAATTTATTTAGATGTGTGCCATTTACTGTTTTATTTCTTTCTAGTTCAATTCTATTTTTGTCAGACAGTATAAGTTTTATTTTATTATTTCACTTGATTTTATTTTGTTAAGGTTTTCTTATTCAGGATATGACTTATTATGGTTAATGTTTAACACAAACTTATAAAGAATTTGTATTTTGAGGCAGGCTGAGACAGGAGGATCACAAGTTGAAGTCTTGGAAACTTAGTGAGACCTTCTCTTAAAAAAAAAAAAAATAGGGCTGGGGTTGTAGCTCAGTAGAACCACGCCCCTGGATTCAATCCCCAGTAGCAAGCCAAATAAAAATCAAAACAAGACAAATATAATAGTAATGTGTATTTTACTGTTGTTGGACAAACAAAATGAGTCATGTTGAATGATAGTGCTGTTCAAGACTACATCCGTATTAATCAGCTTGGGCTGGCATAATACAATATCACTGCCTGAGTGACTTAATCAATATAAATTTATTTCTCACCATTGTGAAGGAGGGGAAGTCTAAAGCCAAGAAGCTGGTTCATTCTGTTCTTAGTGAGGGCTCTCTTCCCAGTTTGCAGATGGCCTGCTTCTTTCTATATGTTCACGGGACCTTGCCTAGGTGTGTGGAGAGTCTTTCTTTTTTAATTACAGCTCCACAATTATGAGCTAATTTAACCTTAATTGCCTCGAAAAGCCCTATGTCCAAGTAGAGTCACTTTTTGAATTAGGGCTTCAACATATGAATTTGATGGTGATGGTGGGGAACATAATTCAGTTCATAACAATGTCTCTGCTAATTTTTTAATTATTCTATCTAATTATTGAGAAAGGAGTGTTGAAGTCTTTGACCAATTGTGGATTTTTCCTTTGTGATCTATCACTTTTGGCTTTTTCTTGAAGCTCTGTTGGTATTAGATAAATATTTAGTATTGTTATGCCTTCTTGGTGAGGAGGTAGTGTCCCTTTTTCTCCTTGGTAATTTTACTTGCCCTGAAGTTTTGTTTGTTTGATATAAATATAATCCATCCAACTTTCTTTTGACTGGAATCGCATGGTATATTTTTTATTATTTTACTTTTTATACTTTCATGTGTAATTTTTGTGTTTAAAGTCAACATGTAGTTGGATGTTTTTCTCATCCAATATGACAATATCTGCTTTTTTTTTTTTTTATATGGTACTAGGGATCAAATTCAGGACCTTGTGCTTGCAAGGCAGGCGCGGTGCCACTGAGCTAAATCCCTGGCCCAATATCTGCTTTTGTAATTGTACTGTTTTTATATTATTTAATTTAATATATAGATACATTTGGATTCAGGTCCATTATATTTTACTCTTTTGTTCCCCTTTTTTGTTCTTCTGTTTCTCTTCTCTCTGTTTTTTTGTATCATATTTTGTGGCTGTGCTACAATCTCCCTACTTCCACTGGGCAAGATGGTACATGCTTGTGGTACCAACTATTTCCCACCCTGGTTGTGCATAGTGGTGCATGCCTGTAGTCCGAGCTACTTGGGAGGCTGAGTCAGGAGGATAACTTGAACCCAACAGTATGGGGCAGCCTCAGAAACATAGCAAGACCTTGTCTCTTAAAAAATAAAACAAATAAAAGTCCTCAAAACACCAAGATATATTTTTCTACTTAGAGATTATAATATTTAACTTCTTTATGTAAAACGTAAAAGCCTTACAACCATGTACATTCTTTTGTTATACAAGGGTAGAGCTGAATAATCTCAACAGCAACTGCATCTCCACAAGACCTAAAATATTTATTATCTGATATCCACTCTATGGAGTGAATAGGGTGTTCCAGACAATGTGTTCCTGGCAGAGAATGACATGCAAAAACATACAGAGCATTCCAACCTCGGGATTTTTTAGCACCTGCACTATAAATTCTTTAAGGAAAAGTACTCATTTTCACACTCTGGTGAAAATATCATAAGAACTCAATAAATGCTTGTTGAAAAAATCTATCAGTTCATAATTAAGTCAACAACTTTTGTATATATTTTTCATGTTTTCTGGAATTATTGGCTGTGGTCATGTAGATCAGGATTAATGAAGGATAATGAGTGACCTAGTGAACTGAGTATATTATAAATTCACATTATTATGTTTTTAATTATAGCATATTGCATTTATTTGTTCAACAAAATATTTGTTGGTAAGTTGTGTATTATATGATCAAATATAGTTTATAATAGAAAATGGTCCCAGTGAATCTAATAACTTGTCAAAATGAAAATTTGTCTATGAACTTTTGGTGATAGTGGTAAGTGAATTAGATCACTCACACACATACACAGACACACACACACACACACACACACATGCTGGACCTTGCCCTTCCTCAACACACAAAGACATTTTAATAATTACTTCCTTTAGTTAGGCCCATTTCAATGATGAACGTTTTACTGAAAATAATTGGAAATATAAATAGGATCCAATGAAGTCTACCATTAAAGTCGTTCTCACCTTAGAATTGAGATAGATCATTAGAGAGAGTCACATTGCTTATTCAGTTCTCAGAGTTGTTTACTGTTTCCAGAAGTAGAAAGGAATAGTTTTTTTGTCATGATAACTTCACATGGCTTTGACACTTATTAAAAAGGAAAATTGTTGCCTGGTAGAATTTTTAATATGAAGGAAATGATTGTATGTATAAAAACTTTTGAAATTTAATTATGTGTTAGATTCAAGTTTATGCGTGGGAAATGTTTGGTCTCCCTGTTTGATAGATGATGCATTTTTCTTTAAGTGAGGAATTAAATAGTCTTTTATTTGCAACTATTTTTTCTGGATACTTAAGAGCAGTTATTTGTTATATAAAATCTTAGTTATTTGTTATAGTTTGATCTAAAATGTTCTGAAAAATCTCATGTGTTTAGAGGTGGGACTTCTGGAAGGTGATTAGATCATGGGGGCACTACAATCATCAGTGGACTAATCCACTGATGAAAAAAATGTGCTGTTAGCAAGTGTGGGCCTGGGTGGAGAAGGTAGGTCACTCAGGGTGTGCCTTTGGAGGGTCGACCTCCCACTCTTGCTCTCATGCCCCTGGCTCCATTTCCTGACACCCATGGATTAAACAGCTTTCCTCCACCACTGATCTTTTGCCTTATTGATTCTAACTTGGAGCTAGCTAGCCATGGACTGAAATATCTGAAACCATGAGCCAAAATAAATTAGTCCTTCTTTAAGTTAAGTATTTTGTCTTAGCAATGGAAAGGTGACTAATACAATGATGAAAATTAAGTAGGTTATTCTGCAGTGTAAAAATATTATCTATTTAGAACACTTACTTAGACTAGAATATTTTTGTTCATATATGTTTTAGAACTATGAAAATAGTCTACTAATTTAAATAGTTTTAATGTCTTAAGGATCTGACAGATTCTCTTCTCATGTTTCAAAGCCATTGTACTATTTTCTCTTAATGATGTCATCTAACAATTGAGAATTCTCACACAGTACCTTATTTTCAGAAAAGCATGATATTTAAAGTATTTTTTGCTTGGCTGTATAAGTAATACTCGACAAAAATGCCAATGTGGTATCTATAAGAAACCCTTGTAATCTTTCCCGCAGGCAGTGATTTCTTGCTTATTAACTGCAGTTAAGTAATGGAATGTGCCAGTTTGCCTAAATTTTAAGATAGACATTTTTGCCTAGATTAGTGTAAAACAATTTAATGAGATGTACAATTTTCTCCTTGGTAGAAAATAGAAGCTGGGGAACCTAAAATGGGGTTATCGTATTTTAATAATAATTTACACAATCACATACTACTTTATCCACATGAATTTATTAAATAATTGTTCACTGCAATGACATTGTGATAGGTCTAGTGTTGGAGTAACAACCATCTACTTAGACAGAAAGCTGCATAATTTTAATACTACATGACAAGTGGTACTGAAGAGATATGTGTTTAGAACGGGACCTTGGTGTAGGATGTCTACAGCATTAAGGTACAATATTTAAGGCAGAATTAAAACTGGTAAAACATCAAACAACCAGAAATTAGAAAACTCCCATGTAATTCATGAGTCAAAAATTTTTTTTTAAATGAGCTGAAAGACATTGAAATACTAAATAGTGTGAGATGTGGTCTTTAGCAATGCTAAGAAGAAAATTTAGACTTAAATCTAAAAAATTAGGAAAGAAAGGTTAAAGATTAACGCACCATATATTCAACGCAAGAAATTTTTAAAGAGAATGACAACAACAACAACTACAACTACAAAAACAGTACAAGCTCAAAGAAAATACATTGGTAGGATTAAAGAAATGAGAATAGCTTGGAAACAGCCCAAGTGCCCATTGACTGGAAACTGGATAACGATGTGGTTTTTTTTATAAAATGGAGTACTACTCAGCCATAAAGAACGAGAAACTAGAGTCATTTATAGCTAAATAGATGCATATTGAGGCCATACTCTTAAGTGAAATAAACAAGACACACATGTGTAAATACCGAATAGTTTCTCTAGTGTGAGAAACTGAGAGAGTAAATAAGGAGTAAAAGGATTAATAACTAATAATTGATCCTTTGAAATAGAAAAAGGTCCAAAGGGGTAGGGGTGGTGGGAGGAGATGGGGAAAGGAAAGAATGGAAAGGAAAAATTATGAGAAAAGGAAACAAAATGGAAACAAAGTATGTAAATAGGGAAGGATGGAGGGGTGAAGGGCTCACAGGTAATGGGGAAAAAATAAGAACCAAGATAAATCATGTACAGGTACAAACACCCAATGATAAATGTAAACGTATTGTATACCTAAAATGTACCAATAAAAGAATTTAAGCAAAAAAAATGAGAATAAAACTTTTAAAAGTAGAAAACAAAGATATGAGTAGGCATTATCAACCAAAATAAATAGAGAGGTATCTGAAAATAATGGTCATGAAAAAAGAAAGCACAAGGAAATAACTGTAGGAATGAAGAGAGGGGTATATCCATGAATAGAGCAGAAACTGAAATGTAAGAAAATATTATGAGAAACTTTTTGTCAATGATTTTGAAAACTTAGACAGCATGAGAAATTTCTAAGAAAATACAATTTACTAAGATTATCTCAAAATGAAAAACCTAATCAGGATTATAAAATTAAAGGCATTGAAACAGTAGGAAAAATTTACCCCTTTCTTCCTTTTTTTACCTTTTCATCTCTGGAACAAACATCAAACCCTCTCCACTTAAAGGAGGAAAGTTTATTTTGGCTTACAATTTCAATCCACAGTCAGTTGGCTCCAAGGCAGAAATGGGATGGAGGAAGTGTATGCACAGGAAAAGGTGCTCAACCCGTGGAAGCCAGGAAGCAGAGAGAGAAGGTAGGACCAGGGATGGAAATGTACCCATTTAGGTCATACCTGCAGTTACCCCCCTTTTCTGACAAGGTCCCACCTTTTAACAGCACATTTAATTGTGAACTCATCAGTAGATTAATCCACTGGTGAGTGTAGCACCTCCATGATCTAATCACCTTCCAAAAGCTTCACCTCTGAACACATGAGACTTTTGGGGAACATTCTAGGTCTAAACCATAATACACCACATGCAAAACTATCAGGCAAAGATCAATTTTAGGGTAATTTTACAAAATACCCAAAGATCACACAATTCCTATTTTATACAAACGAATCTAGGAACACAAGAAGAAAGAACACACTCCACAACTTTTCCATAAGGCTAATATGGCAACAAACCAACTTGAATAAACTCAACCTAGTTACCCTCATGAAATGGTAGAATGAAAGGGTAGTTTAGCATTAGAAACTATTAATATTGTGCCATATGAATCTGTTGATAGAGAACTCTGTAATCATGAAAAGGGCAATTTCATATGAGTCAACCTAGTAACTTACTACCTTATCAGCCTGAAAAAGAAAGAATGCTGGGGTTGTAGTTCAGGTAAAGTGCTGCCTAACATTGTACAAAGCTCTGCATTCCATCCCCAGCATGGCCAAAAACAAAATGTTTAGTGGTGCCGCATTATATGAACTCCCTTTGAAATCAAGGAAAAGACAAATGGCCATCACTACTTCTATTCAATGTCATACATAAATCTAAAAGAAAAATACAAATTGAGCAATATACAATATGTTTTTGACGTAAATAATCTAAGAGAATCTATGAACAAATTATGCAAATTAAAAGAATTCAGCAATGTTGCTTGAAATAAAATTATAAAACAAAAATTGAGTTTCTAAACAGCAAAAAATAAACAACTTCAAAAATTACAACAATCATAGATGATCTAGAGGAAAATCTAACCTAAATATACAACATTTTTTGAGAAAATTATAAAACCTTTAATGAAAAACAACTAAAGTGACCAAAATAAATGAAGTGGTATAGATAATACTAATTGGTATTTTAAAGATATGAATACTTCCAAGCTATTTGATAAATTCAATGCTATTCAGATAGAATAGAGGATTTTCATGGAATTTTACAACCTTGTCAAAATTATAGAGAAGAAAAAAGGGGTTCAAGAATAGTCAAAGCAATGTTAGGAAGAAATATTGAGAAGATCCATTTTGCCAGGTAACTTGATTTATTAAAGATTATAGTAATTAAAATAACATGAGATTGCCTTGGAAATGCAGCATTGAAACAAAATTGAGAGTGCAGAAATAGCTTTCACATGTATGAGAACTCAATACATAACAGAGGTGGCACTACAGATCGGTAACAGTGTGTTAGTTTCCTAAGGCATCTGTAAAAAATTACTGTAAATTTGGTGATAAAAACCCCATAAATTTAATATTTCACAATTGTGGAGGCCAGAAGTCTGAAACCAGACTGGCAGTCATGTTCCTTCCAGAAGCTTTAGAAAAGAACCTTTTTGTGTGTCTTCTATCTTCTGGTCTCTTCATTGACTGGTGGCAACATAATGACAATCTTTGCCTCTCTTTCTACATAGTCTTACCATGTGTCTGTGTCTTCCCTTTTTCTTTTTTTGAATAAGAAAAGCTCAGCTTTCATTTCTTTATATAAGCATTCACAGACATATTAAGGGGTATTTACAATGTTAGTGGAATCCAGCACTGTCACTATGCAAAAAAGCTTTTATATATTGATTGAAACAGGTTAATTCAGAATTTTGGGAAAGATAATTTTAATTCCTTACAAACACACTCCATTTCAAAGTTTTATTAAGATTATATTTCCCCTGACTGTATGCACATAAGTAATCACACCCCCTGTCCTGTACCCTGGCATATCTCAATATGGACAGGCTCCGTGTGTCTACACAGTGCAAGAGAGTTGAATTGTCTTAATCAGAAAAATAAGAATTTAATTCTCCTCGTATTACTATATTATCAGAATCCTCTAAACTAGTTTTAATGAAGGGGGGTCTATTTAAAGATGCAGCTACTGGTCTTAAGTAATGCTCTTAATAATTCAATTGTATCAAAGCCTGAGATATAAAGAGTGAAAACAGAAACTTTATTTTGTAACAACTTTCAATTATTATTCACAAAAAAGAATGACTGATATAAGTAGAAGGCAAAAAATAAAAAACCCACCAATTATTAAAAAAAACCTTTAAATGGAAAAAATACCTTAACATGATGCATATACAAACCAATAAAAGAATGATACTCTGATTAGGGAAAGCATTGTTGTTGTTATATCTTATACACCCATTTATCATGCTATAGCTATTGTAACTTAGAGACTGATGCAGCATAAATTTATCTGGAAGGCAGATGATTACAACTGGTTTCAGGGGAAAAGAACAGAAGAGATAGGGTTTGTGAGTTATTGCAACTCAACATTCAGTCACCACTTAGATATGGGTCAGATGTTGGCACTAATGTTAGGGATAAAGCAGACAAACAAGGCAGAGTCACTAATTCCCTCAATGAGCTCCTGGTCACTGTAGGAGGATGGGCAAGCAAACAGATGAAGAACACTAGTTATTGCCTTTATGGCCCACAAGCTTAATTCAGGTTGATCCACCATTTAAGACTGTTTTGTAAAAATAGGACCACATTATAATAACTAGGAAAAAAATAAGATCACATTCACTGCTACTAAGGATTAGGATTTATGTATATTTGGGGGGAGCACAACCTGACCCAATAGAGAGGGTAAGTAAAAAAGAAGATCAACACATGTTTTTGAGGCCATTGGCTGTTCATATAGAAAAAACCTACATTCATGAATCTTACCATATCAAAACCAAATTTTCACATAGATAAAATAATCAAATGCAAAACAGAATTTTAATGGAGAAGAAAATATATAAAATATTATTATATGTCTGTACAGGAAATGATTTTTTAAACAAGACCTCCAAAGCACACACATAGTAGAAAAAAACTGGAGAACTCAGTTACACTTCAAGCTTCTATAATCAAAGCTGCCATAAGTAATGAAAGAATAAATCACATTAGAATACATTTGCAATGAATATATGACTGATAATAAATATATACAAATCAGTATGGAATAGAAAAAAAACAATTTAAAGGTGAGAAAACGTATGAACAGACAATTCACAGAAGTGGTAATAAACCAATGAAAAGATATTCCAACACACTAAGATTTTGGAAATGAAATTGCAATGAAAAATGGAATTCCTCTTCATAAACATTAGACTTGTAAATATGAAAGGTCTGAGATTACCAACATGTGGTAGTACATATTGGTATAAGCACTTTTGGAGAGCAATTTGGCTCTGTCTAATAAATTAGAAATTAAATATTACTAGAACCTAATTATTTTTCTAAGACATGTGCCATACAGCTTTCAATCATCAGTGAGAGAATGAATAATTTATAATAAATTCATATAACGTACTATTCTATGGCAATTTAAATAAGTGAACTATCAGTATCTATTTTAACCTGAATAAATCTTAAAAATACAATATTAAGGAAAAATGTGCATTTCAGAAGAGCAGATTATATTGTTTTAGAACATGAAGATCAATACTATGTTTTGTTTACTGACGTCAACTTTTTATGCACAGATATTATCTCATGAGAATACAAAGCTCCAAAGTTTGGAGAGTACCTTTGTTGGAGGGAAGGAAACAATGGGGAAAGATGACATATGGGACTTAAAATTTGATTTGCTATGTTTTAATTAGGCTGGATTATGAATATAAAAGTTTTCATTATATGACTCTCTGAACATTTTATATTTCAGAAATCTTTGAAAATATTTCATAATTTCAAATGAGAAAGGAGAGATGGTTGTTAGTTACAAGGAGGATATTGTTCTTATGATTTGAGGCTTCTCAAATTTTAAATAAGATGAAGTTATAACTAACATCATTATCTAAGATGTTATAAAAAAAGCCTTAGATAATTTAGAATTTGTGAAGAAGGAACATGGGAAATCTTTATGCTTGAGTCTTACTTAATTTTGGTTCTGTTATCTACTGGCTCCAAGAGCATGGACACCTCCATCCCTGTCTGGACCTTTGTAAAGCTGGACTGGAAACACACCTTGATCTTGATTGTAGGTAAAATGTCTTACCTTTATAAAATTTACAAAAAACATGACCATGTGAACTTACAGAGCAAGAGTTGCACTAGAGGAGATGGACAAAGGCTAGACCTTTGTTGATTGAATTTCCAGGAAGTTAAGGCTGTGGAGTGAGGAAGATTAGAAGTTGGATAAATTGGGGTCTATCCAGCAAGACTGAAAGCTCACAAGCACCAGAGCTCAACAATTTCTCCGGAAACTTGTATAAACTGTTCACTGCAACTTTGAAGGAAATAAAGAATTGTCAGACGCCGTGCTGCTGAGGCACATCCCCAGACCGTTGTCTTTAATGCAGACATGAAGATGATCAAATGCTAGAAAAGAGAAATGGGGAAAGATTTTGTGTGTGGTATTTCCTATCTTGCCAATCATGATATATCTAAAATAACATTTTTCCGGACACTTTACAAACTGTGTAAAACAACAGGATGTTGTTGAACAAGTATTAACTGTGAACTCCTTTGAAGAGGAAGGTTGGCCTGCTGGCCAACTGACCCTTAAGGATCCTCAAAGGGTGACATTCATCACAACAGACAAGAGACTGTCTCCTAGTCAGTGGAAAATTCTTCTGATCATCGAATGTATAAAACTGAAGCCAAGGATTGGGATCTGATTGATGCCTAAGAAAAATGGATGTTTTCTCCTTGAAAGGATTTTTCCCTAAATCTAACAATTCTATTAAAAAATGACATTACTAAGTTGCTAGCTAAAACTTTACCAAAGTATTTATAATAATAATTTTTAAACAGCCATGTTACCAAACTGAATTATCTATTTTCTCTATTGAAATAATATCAAAAAATAATTAGCCCATGAAAAGGCAATCAAAGTGTGTACATCAAAAAATGTGAGAAAAAAAGTATTAGAGGGTTGGGTCAGGCTTTCAACTAGAGAACCCATGATGCTCATTTTTCTATGTAAAAATACACACTTTCCTGTGTTTTTATTCTTTGAATATTTTCCTCTGTGTTTCAATTTTATTCTTTCTTTTGTATTTTCTTTCTAAAGGAAGGCTTCCCGAATTGCCTAAAATTCAGATGCCACAGAACCTGTATTTTCTATGATTTCAAGTTTATAAATCCTAAATGCAAATTTACCATTTACATTGTAGATCTTAACTATATTGGGAAATGTTGCAACTTGATACCTTTATGACAAACTTTTTGAATGCCTGGTGTCAGACTTACTAACATTATACTTATTAGTTGAAAATGGACAAAATCTGATCCAAGAATAAGAGTAGTTAAAATTTCATATGACCTGACTAAGAATCTATGTTGGTAAAGCTAAATAAAAATAATAATTATAAAAATGATAATAATTCAGGTTAACTTTCGTTGAACACATACTATGTGCCAAATTCAGTATTGTACCTTTTACATAAATTTTCAATCTATGTATCAAATTCATTAATGTGGTAGTCATGCAAATAAGGATAAGTGCTCACACAGCACACATGTTAAGACCTGCTAGATTCCTGATGATTGGGAAAGCCTCAGAGACCTGGAATTAGTAGCTTATATGTTCTGTATTGCTCACTTGTCTTGGGCAGTACAAGATGATAGAGGAGAGCCAGACATTTAATTCCAAGAGAGGTGACCTGACTCTTGGCTCTGGAGATCTTAGCTTGCATGATTAGTGTGAAGGCATTAATGTTAGAGTTTGGCCAACTTGGCTAGGCTAAACTACATTTCCCAGAACTTTTTTCCTGTATTTTTTTTATTAAGATGAGCCACAAGGGGGTGGGATTAAACTAAACTTAAGATCAAAGTGGATTAAAGATCTAAATATTAAATCAGAAACACCAAACTTGCTGAAAGATAAGTTAGGGAGAACTCTTGAAGACATTGGCATAGGAAAAGACTTTATGAACAAAACCTCAGTAGCACAGGAACTAGCACAAAGAATTAACAACTGGGATCTC
>NW_004624762.1:13299300-13310844 GCF_000247695.1 Heterocephalus glaber | reverse complement strand
TTTTTATAAAATGGAGTACTACTCAGCCATAAAGAACAAGAAACTAGAGTCATTTATAGCTAAATGGATGCATATTGAGACCATACTCTTAAGTGAAATAAGTAGGACACATGTGTAAATACTGAAGTTTCTCTAGTATGAGAGACTGAAAGTGTAAATAAGGGTTAAAATGATTTAAATGAATAATTGATAATTTGAAATAAGAAAAGTCCAAAGGGGTAAGGGTGATGGGAGGGGAAGGGGAAAGGGAAGAAGGGAAGGGAAAACTTATGAGAAAAGAAAAAACAATGGAAATGAAGTCTATGTAAATAGGGAAGGGTGCACAGGTAATGGGGAAAAAATAAGAACCAAGATACATAGGGTCGGGGATTTAGCTCAGTGGTTTTGCTGCCTGCTGCACAAGCGCAAGGACCCGAGTTTGATCCCCGGTACCAAAAAAAGAAAAAAGAAATAAAAAGATACATCATGTACAGGTACAAGCACCCAATGACAAATGTAAGCATATTGTATACCTAAAATGTACCAATAAAAGAACTTAAGAATTAAAAAAAAAAAAGGTGAGCCACAAGGGGGTGCGATTCTGGAGAGATTTGGAAGGGTAAAGGGAGGCAGCTGCCATTTTGAAGTGTACACATATGTTGCTGATCTGCTGACTTAACCTTTTTGGTACGACAGCAGCTGGACTAGGTACAAGAGTTTAGCCCTTTGATGAAGGTCCCCGCTTGTCCAGGAGAGCCTCGTCTCAGAGGTAACAAGAATAGATGTTGATTTCAGCCTATCTTTGTGTGTTTCCTTGTATGTTTACAGCTTGTGATCATGAGGTATCAGCCAGGTTGTATTTCTCCCTTCCTGACTGCTTTTCCTGTAGATATCAATATTAGCATTAGACATAAAGATAGCCTTATAGAGACTACTTAACTAGCTCCTACAACTGTGGAAGCCAATTCCCTGTAATAAATTTATGTATAAACAGTTATCCCTCAATATCCCTGAAGATTTGATTGCAGAACCCCCACCCCTGACATCAAAATCCACAGATGCTCAAATCCCTTGTGAAAAGGCATAGTAGGTACATAGAACCTACTCACACACAGTACTCAAATATATTTTAAATTATCTCTAGACGTAAGTGTAAATAGTTGCTACTTGAATTGTTTAGGGAAAATTACAAGGAAAAAAGTTTATACATGTTCAGCACAGATGCAATTATTTTGTCTGAATGTGTTCAATCCACAGTTGTTCAATCTGTGAGTATGAAACCTATGGATACAAAGGGCCACTGCGGGCGTGTGCACGCACACACACACACAGTGTATATTCATATCTGCTGCTGGTTCTTTTCAGTTTGAACACTGATCTGACTGGTACAATTGGAAAAATTTTGGTCGGTTCCCCTGGTGTGATAAGGGCTCTGAAGTCCAACATTTGCAGTTATGGGTGCATGACAAGTAGTGCTAACCTTCACCAATTTGCTATTCACTATGAGGGAAAACTTAATACATTTTATGACATAATTAGAAAACTAGGGCCTAGACATTGCAATTGACCAGTGCTGATTGTGCTTATTTCTGGACTATAGTTGGTTTACATAGAGCTCTACCAGAGACTAACCACCTTTTTAGGGTGCTGGGGGATGGAAGCCAAGGCCTTGAACATGCTAGGCAAGCACTCTACCACTAAGCTACAGCCTCAGCCCCTAGCTCCTTTTCTCAGAGCCCAATTTGCAGGGGATCAGTTAGACAAGTTTAACAGATTTTATTTTCCAAGATGTCTATAGCAATATTCCTCATATTCCACATGCTCTTCTAAAAATGAACTTGTTGAGATCCTTCCATTGAGAGATGAGTCTATGCCTTCCTTTAAACCTGGAAAAAATTTCTATCTTTACTACCAGAATGCAGCAGAAATGGCTCTCTGTGACCTCCAAATTGAGATTATAAAAGGCAATATGGTTCTCAATCTCTGTTTCTTGTCTCTCTCTCTCTCTCCCTCCCTTCACTAGCTTGTGTAACTCAGTCACCATTTGATAAAGAAGCCTAAATTAATACATGAGCTTTTAGAAGTTTCCAGCCTCATCTTTTAAGCTTTCCAGCTGAAACCTTAGACATTGTGGGGAAGAGTATAAAAGAGATGAGCTGTCCCTAGAAAACCCTGATCAAGTGGCAAATTTGTAAGCAGAATAAATATTATTTTTGCATTATTAAGTTCTAGAGTAACTTGTTATTTGACACTAGCAACAGGAAAGGATAAATTAACTATCTTTAATAGTTATTCATTTTTCTCTAACAAATTATTCTAAAATGTAATAATTGGAAAGTCTAAACATTTATCTCACATGGTTTCTGAACGTCATGAATTCAGTGGATAGCTCTGGCTCAGGATTTCCCGTAAGACTGCAGAGAAGATGTTGGGCAGGGCTGTAGTCATGTAAAAGTTTGAGTAGGCTGGGGGAATCATCTTCTGACAGAGCTCCTTCACATGGTTATTAGCAAGAAGCCTTAGTTACTTGTTGTATGTTGGCAGTAGGCCTCGGCTTCTTGTCATATGGGCCTCTCACAGAGCTGTCAAATGTCCTCATGATGTGAAAGTTGGCTTCCCCAGGACCAGATGATTCAAGAGAGAGGGAGCAAGAAAGAAATGAAAATTCCTTTCATGATCTAGTCTTGAAAACTGCACACTGGCATTTCTACCACCTGCTGTTTGCTAAAGTACAGCCCACATGGAATGGGAAGGCAGTTAGACTCCATCTTTTGAAGGGGGGAAGGTCAAAAAATTCGTGGATATATTATACAACCACCACACCCTGATTTCAAATGTGTCTTTTATGCCTCTTCCTATTCTGTGAATATCCCATCTCTTTTGACAGAATGGGCTGTGAGGCCAGTTCCACCAACATTTTAGGGAGACACTGGGAAATAGAATGCCAAGGTGACTATCAAAGAGTGCCAATCATATTGATCTAATGAAGTTGGGAGTAGGCCATTTTTTAAGAAGGAGTCATGAATTCTCTATTTGGAAAATATAAAAAGGTTGGCACCCACTCCTACCATCTGGAGGTTGAGAAAATGTTAACTAAGGTTTGTAGAATTGCTCTTGAGTCTCTTTCAATGACTTTGGAGAACCTGCATCATTTTGGATGGATAAAAGGTTCTCTTCCATTTTGCTCAGACATGGATTTTAGGATCTGTCTTAATTACTTTCTCATCACTGAGGCACAATACCTGGGACCCATAACTTAAAGGAGAAAAGGTTTATTTTGGCTCACAATTTGTAAAGGTTTCATCCATAGTTGGCTGGCTCCAAAGCAGGGTGTCATGGCAGAGGGGAATCACTCATGGCATGGCAGGAGGAAGCAGAGAGATCAGGGGAGGAGCAGGGAAGAGTTCTAGGCCACACCCCCTGTGACTCACCTCCTAACCTTCCAAATCACAATTAGCTATAAATTTATCAGTGTACTAATCCTCTGATGAACATCACGCCCCTGTGATCCAATCACCTCCCCAAAAGCACCACCTATGAGTGCGTGAGGCTCTGAGGGGACATCTAGATGTAAACCAGAGTAGGATTCATTGCTGATAGTTTTATTAGTAGGGATTAGTAGGTGGTTTAACTCAGTGGAATTTGTAAGAGACTTGGAGATGACAGTAGCAAAGTGGTAGTGTTAGGAGAAATTGGAATGGCATTCATTCTCCACTTCCCAGTGTCCTCACTACTTCCGGCAAAAGTGTTTATAGCTATAAATTTCCTTCTGAACACTGTTTTCACGTCTGTATCGCATACATTTTGGTTTGTTGTGCTCTCGTTTTCATTCATCTCAAAGTGTTTTCTAATAGTCCTTGTAATTTCTTCTTTAACATACTGTTGTTTAAAGAATGTTTTTTGTTTAATTTCCACGTGTTTGTGAATTTTCTAATTTTCTTTCCGTTACTGATTTCTAGTTATATTTTGCCAGGGGAAAAGAAAATAACTTTGTATGGTTTCATTTAACATTATTAAATATTTTTGGCCTAATGCATGATCTGTCCTAGAAAATGTTCCATGTATATTCTGCTGGTTTTGAGTGGAGCATTTTTGTTACTTTGACTTGTGTTTTTCTTTATTTTTCCTTTCTTTCTTTCTTTCTTTCCTTCTTTCCTCCCTTCCTTCCTTCCTTCCTTCTTTCAAAACACAGTTTTATTATGTAGTCCAGGCTGGCATTAAACTCGCTATGCAACTCAGGTTGACCTCAAGATCCTCCTGGCTCAGTCTTCCAGGTGAAGGTTCTGTATGTATACACCACCATGTGTGACTTGGCTTGTACTCTGGCAAAGATTTCCTTGAATGCCTAGAGTTATTTTTTTAAAGAATAAAATAAAAATCTCTGTTTTTGAAGATTGGTTCTGTCATGGCATTTCTTCAATGCTTAATCGGGTTCTTTACAAATCTGCCTTTGGCTTCACTTCTTATTTATACTGAGTTTAAAGATAAGTCTTAGATGAAAACTTATGGTGTTCCCAGGTCTTTTCTGACCAAGAATCTTGTCCTGGAGATGCATGGTTTCTAAATTTTGTGATATGTGCAGACATTTTTCAATGCTTTAATTTTCTAGAGAATCTCTGTAGCCAAATTTTCTTCCCAGTCTATTGCCATGCATATTGTTTGCTTCTGTGTAATATTTCACCCAGGTTAGCAGTATTTTGTTCATTTGTCTTTTGACATTTTTAGGGAACGTGCCTTCTTTTCCTTCTTGAGGGAGTTTGAAATCTGGTCAAACAAAGACAAGTGTTTTTTGGCATGAATGGAGGAATTACTGGTCAAAACAGGCAAAATACAATTCTCTGAGAACAACATCTGCTGTCTCTTTCCAAATAAGTGACCAGGATCCCACACTGGAACCACAGGCTATTGTCTTAAAAAATGTCATTGAGCCAGGGAAAGGATGGGACAAAGGCAAGTAAAAAATGCTGAAAAGCTTACCTACAGTTTAAAAATTGTCCAGTCTAGATTCAGAACCTTGGGGTTGGGATAAACCTTTGATTATAGATGTGTATAAATGCGATTCTGATCATCTTTGCTCATTTGTTGGTGTTTCTGTGGAGGGACACACACGTGAAACTACCTACTTGGCCATTTTTGGTGATATCATCTTTCTTCAATTTGCTTTTGATTCAGCTAGTATTTATTAGAATAAAGACTGCCTTATATGCTAAGCACCAGGCACTGCGCTGTTTTAATTTTACTTATCCTTCACAGTAATTTTATGAGAGCAATATTATCTCCATTTCACAAAAGAAGAAAAATAGACTCAAAGAAGAATTGTGTAAGGTGATGCAGACAGGAAGAGATACAAATGAGCTTGAACTCAAATCTGTATGATTTCCTACTCCAGGATCTTAACCACTAGATTAAACCAATATATTAAGATAGTCAATCAGGCATAATCAAAGGTTTTAAGGAACCTATTTCTAGACACAATTTTATGCTAAGGGATTAATTTTAATTTTTATATGAAAGATAGTTTTCATTTTCTATCTTTCATTTATGCTTTGCATCTCAATGTGAATGTGTTTCTCTCAATAAAAGTAAGAGAGAGAAAATCATATCCCAGATATGCACTGATAGTCATGCAGAGTGAATAAACAGTTTTATTATGGTATATGCAAGCTTATCATTTTTTTAAACATTTAACCTAGGAGGATGGCCAAGAAAATGGAGAAAGGGTAACAAAGGGATGCCTGAGTACTTCACAAGTGATTTATTTTCGTATTCTTTTTTGTGATACACAGTTATTCCTATGTCTTATTTACTTTTATTCATTTATTTTAGATTGGCAAATATCATTGTATATTTTCATCATGTATAACATGATATTTTGAAGTATATGTACATTGTAGAATGGTTAAATATTGCTAATTAACAAATACATCACCTCATATAGTCATCACTTTTATAGTGGGAGCACATAACACTGTCTTCACATTTTTCATGCATACACTATGTTGTCATTAACTATAGTCATTCTGCTGTACCACAGATCTCTCAAAATTTACTTCTCCTATTTAAGTTAGCTATATATAGCTTGACTGACATATCACCAGTCCTCCTCTGCCCTAAACCAACCCAGCTCCTGATAGCTACTATTATATTCTCTACTTCTAAGGGATCAACTTTTGAAGATTCCACATATGAGAGCTTGCAAGATTTCACTTAAGGTCCTCTACATTCGTCCATGTTGTTGCAAATGGAAGGATTGTCCCTTTTCGTGGTTGAATAGTATTCCATTATGTATATTTATATCTATATGGTACACTTTATCCATTCATCAATTGATAGACACTTACTTTGATTCCATATCTTGATTGTTGTGAATAGTCCTACAGTGAACATGAGAGTGCTATATCCTTATGAGGTGATAATTTTACTTTCTTTGGACACATATTCAGTAATAGAATTGCTGGATCATATGCTTGTTCTGTTTTTAATTTTTGAGAAAAATGACTGTAATATTTTATATTCCCACCAACAGTTTGTAAGGGGTTCCGTTTCTCCACATGCTTGCCAGCCCTTGCTATCTTTTGTCTTTTTGATTATAGACATCTAACTAGGATAAGGTGATAGCTTATTTTGGTTTTGATTTGCATACCCCTGATGATTAATTATATTGAACATTTTTGTATATCCAGTGGGAATTTATATGTCTTCTTTTGCAAAATACCTATTCAGTTCAGGTCTTTTGCTAATTTTTTACTTGTTTTTTTTCTCTGTAGTTTTTTGAGTTTTATTTGTATTCTAGATATCAACCCATTGTCACATGTATGGTTTGAAAATATTTTATATCATTCTATAGACTGTCTTTTTACTTTGTTGATTGTTTCCTTTGTTATGCATAAGCTTTTTAGTTTGATGTTGTTTATTTGCCTGTTTTTCCTTTTGTTGCTTGTGCTTCTGAGATCTTATTTTAAAAAAGAATCTTTTCCAGAGAAATATCATGAAGAATTTACTCTATGTTTTCTTCTAGTAGTTTCACAGTTTGGGGTCTTACACTTAAGTCTTTAATACTTTTGAGTTAATTTTTGTAACTGGTGAGTTTCAAAGTCTAAATTCATTCTTCTGCATGTAGATATTCAGCTTTCTCAACATTATTTTATGAAGAGACTGTTTTTTCCTCAGTATATGTTCTTGATAAAACCTTTTTAAAAAAAATCAGTTGAGTGTAAATGCATGGATTTATTTCTGGACTTTCTGTTCTATTGATCAATATGTTGGTTTTTTTGTATCAATAACATGCTGTTTTAGTTACTATAACTTTGTATAGTATATTTTGAAGTCAAGTAGTTTGATGCCTCCAGGTTTGCTCTGTTTAATCAAGATTGCCTTGGCTATTTGGGGTGATTTGTGGTCTTACGTGAATTCTAAAACTTATTTTTCTATTTCAATGGGGATGCCATTGGTGTTTTGATAGAGATTGCATAGAATCTGTAGATTTCATATACAGACATATACAGAGTTTGCCAAAAATGTATACATCAGGAAAAGAAAAGCTTGTATAAATATTTTAATACTAAAGTAATTGAGACATCATAAGATTAATGCAAGTTACCTTTGGCCTCTACAATTACAAGAGGTGCTCAAAGTGGTGGCCATTAGCTTCCAGAGATTTATCAGTATGGCAAATTGCTGAAGTGTGTATACATTTTTTGATAGACTCTGTATATAGTAAGTGGGATTGTTTTCTTCATTTTTTTTCAGACAGTTCACAGTGTATATAAAAGCTGTTGATTTTTGTATATTGATTTTGTGTTCTGCAACTTTATAGAAGTTTACAGATCTAATGGGTTTTTTGGTGGATTCTTTAGGGTTTTGTGCATATCAGAGAATGTTACTTGCAAATAGCTACACTATAACTTTTTCCTTTCCAATTAGGATACCTATTATTTCTTTCTGTTACCAAATTTCTCTGGCTAGGACTTTCAGTATGTCATTGAATGGAGGTGGCAAAAGTGGGCATCCTTGTTTTGTTCCAGAATTTAGAGGAAAAAAATCTTTCAACTTTGTCCACTCACTCTGCTGTTAGGTGTGGGTTTGTCCTTTGTTTTTTTTTTTTTGTTGTTGTTGTTCCTTAGATTCTTTTATTGGTACATTTTAGGTATACAATACATTTACATTTATCATTGAGTACTTGTACCTTTACATGATATATTTTGGTTCTTATTTTTCCCCATTTCCTGTCCTCCCTTCACCCCCTCCACCCTTCCTTATTTACAAAGACTTTGTTTCCATTTTTTCCTTTTCTCATAATTTTTTCTTTCCCTTCTTTCCTTTCCTCTACCCCTCACACTTCCCCTACCCCTTTGGACCTTTCCTTCCTATTTCCCATTATCAATTATTAATTTTAATCATTATTTACACTTTCAGTTGCTCACACCAGAGAAACTATTTGATATTTACATAGGTGTGTCCTATTTATTTCACTTAAGAGTATGTCCCCACCCCAGAAAGAATGGCTGCTATCAAGAAATCCTTTGTTGTTTTGAGATACATTCCTTTTATATCTAATTTATTGAGAGTTTTTATCATGAAGGGATGTTGAACTTTGTCAAATGCTTTTGCTGCATCTATTGAAATGACAATTTTCCCCTTCATTCTGTTAATGAGATGATACTGTGTTTATTGATTTGCATATGTTGAACCATTCTTGCATCTCTTAAATTAATTCTATTTGATCATGGTGAATGAGTTATTCATTGTGTTATTGAATTCAGTTTGCTAGTATTTTGTTGACAATTTTTGCATTTATGTTCATTAGGGTTATTGGTTTATAGTTTCCTTTTTGTTTTATCCTTATCTACTCTTGGTATCAGAATGATGCTAGCTTCATACAATGTGTTTTGAAGGATTCTTTCAACTGTTTAAAAATAATTTAGGAAGAATTCTTATTGATTTTTCTTCAAATATTTGGTAGAAATCTATAGGAAAGCCATCATGTCCTAGGCTTTCCTATGATGGAAGACTTTTATTATTGTTTCAAATAATCTCTTCAGATTTTCTGTGTCTTTGTAATTCAGTCTTGGTAGGTTGTGTGTGTCCAGGAATTTATCCATTTCATCTAGGTTTCCTGATTTGTGGAAGTATATTTGATAATGCTATCCTTTCATGATCTTTTGTATCTCTATGGTATTTGTTGTACTATCTCTTTTTTAATCTTCAAATTTTTTTAGTTTTCTCTCTTCTTAGACTAGCTAAAATTTTATTGACTGTTTATTCTTTTAAAAACAAGCTCTTTGTTTTGCTGATCTTTTATATTGTTTTTTAAAGCCTCTATTTTGTTTACTTCTGCTTTGATATTCGTTGTTTCTTTCATTCTACTAATTTGGGGTTTAGTTTATTCTTGTTTTCTAGATTGTTGAGGAGCAACCTTAGGTTTTTTGGGATCTTTCTTCTTCTTTTCTCACGTAGGCATTATTGCTGTAAGGTTCTCTCTTAAAAGATTTTTTTGCCATATCTTGTACATTTTGGTATGTTGTGTTTCCATTTTTATTTGTCTTAAGAAAGTTTTAAATTTTCTTTTTAATTTCTTCATTGATTCATTGCTTTTTCAGGTGCATGTTTAATTTCTATGTATTTGTAAAGATTCAGAATTTCCTCCTGTTATTAACTTCTAGTTTTGTACCATGATGGTCAGAAAAGATAAGGGACGTGACTTTGATTTTCTTAAATTTGTTTAGACCCTTATTTTTTGCCTAAAATATGATCTATCCTGGATAAAACCCTACTTCTTTAGATAGAAAATTATTAGAGAGTGGCAAGGACTGTATATCTAGACTACATAAATGGAAATTCTGGTTCTAGTATTGACCATCTCTGTGGCCAGTGGAAAATTAGTTAATCTATCCACACCTCAGTTTCTTCATTATGAGTTACAGGGTTAATAATGGTATAAAATACTTGGTGAAATTGTAATTTTCAGCACAGTTACAAGGACAATCTATTTTCAGATCTGAAGCTGTATAGACTGCCCTTGTACTTGTGCTGAAAGTTCCATTTTCATTAAGCATTTTATTTCCTTCTGTGTAATTTTAAGTTTAAAAAAACCTTAGATAACTTTAATGTCAACAAAATTTTGCTAATGGTGTTACCTCTGGTACTCCAAGATGATAAAACTAAAATATAAATACTTCGACAAATTTTATTTGAAAGTTATTCAAGGATCCCACATGAATGTAAGGATTTCTATTGTTTTCCTACCATGATACACATGAAGGATGGTGTTAATAAGATTAACAAAGTCCCATGAACTAACTCAAAGAGTTCTTTGTATGTACTGAATGTGATAATCTTTATCTTTTCCAAGAAGTCATCTAAGAATGTCAGCAAATAAACTTGGCACTTTAAAATAGATTTATTTGTAGAAAAGTTTTAGGTTCATAGCAAAATTAAGCAGAAACTACAGTGATTTCTCATATACTTACAAACACATAATCTCACCAATTATTAATAACTTCCATCTAAATAGTACATGTGTTACAACTGATGAATCTACATTAACACATCATTTTCACCCAGAATCCATAGTTTACATTAAGTTTTACTCTTGGTATTGTACATTATATGAATTTGGACAAACATACATGGCATGATAAAAATATGATGAATGCTTAAATTTTTTTTAATGTATTGCATCTATGCTTACTTTCCCGACTGTTTTTAGTATGGCTGTTGTGGCTGCCAAGATGTCCTGAATTTTATTCAAAATATTTACTTTTGGAAGTGTGGCCATTTTCACTATATTGGTTCTTCCTACCCAGGAGCAAGGGATGTCTTTCCATTTTCTTGTATCCTCTTCGATCTCTTTTCAGAGTGCTGTAGTTTTCCGTGTAGAGGTCATTTGCTTCCCTTGTTAGATTGATTCCTAGATATTTCATTTTTTGGGATGCTATTATAAAAGGAATTGTTTCCTTAATTTCTCTCTCAGTGAGTCTGTTATTTGTGTACAAGAAGGCTATTGTTTTTTGAGTGTTGACATTGTATCCAGCTACTCTACTGAATCTGTCAATTAAGTCTAGAAGTCTTTTTGGCGGAGTTTTTTTGGGTCTTCTATGTAAAGTATCATATCGTCAGCAAATAATGACAGTTTTAAACTTCTTCTTTTCCTATCTTTATTCCTTTTATTTCTTTCTCTTGTCTAATTGCTGTGGCCAATGTTTCCAGAACTGTATTGAACGGAAGTGGTGATAGTGGGCATCCTTGCCTTGTTCCTGACTTTAACGTGAAACTTTTCAGTTTTTGACCATTTAGTATGATGTTAGCTGTTGGTTTTTCATAGATAGCCTTAATCAGGTTAAGATAAAGACATTCTATTCCAATTTTCTGTAGGGTTATTATCATGAATGGGTGCTGGAATTTGTTGAATGCTTTTTCTGCATCTATTGAGATGATCATATGGCTTTTGTCCTTGACTCTGTTAATATGGTGTACAACACTTATTGATTTACGAATGTTGAACCATCCTTGCATCCCTGGGATAAATCTGACTTGGTCAGGGTGTATGATCTTCTTGATGACCCT
>NW_004624762.1:13280695-13297834 GCF_000247695.1 Heterocephalus glaber | reverse complement strand
ATAGCTAAATGGATGCATATCGAGGCCATACTCTTAAGTGAAATAAATAGGACACACATGTGTATATACTGTAAAAGTTTCACTAGTGTGAGAAACTGATAGTGTAAACAAGGGTTAAAATGATTAAAATGAATAATTGATAATTTGAAATAGGAACAAAGGTCCAAAGACAAAGGAGTGAAGGGAGGAGAAGGGGAGAGGAAAAGAGGGAAATGAAAACCTATGAGAAAAGAAAAAAAAAAGGAAATGAAATCTATGTAAATAGTGAAGGGTGGAGGGGGTGAATGGTGCACAGGTAATGGGGGAAAAAAATAAGAACCAAGATATATCAAGTACAGGTACAAACACCCAATGATAAATGTAAATGAATTGTATACCTAAAATGTACCAATAAAAGAACTAAAAGAAAATATTTACTTGTCATAATCATTTTCATTTTAAAGAAGAGTCAAAAGTCACATGGTGCCAGATCAATGAATAAGGTAGATGAGAACACACTGTAATGTTTTCATGAATCTGCTTTTCTATTGGATGGCACTCAGCAGCAGCATTTTCCATTTTTTTAATCACACCTAATAAAGACACTCATGAAAAAGGACTTCTGGAACTGCTAAAGAATATGGCAAGAATGATGGGATAAGTGTGTTTGAAGCAAGGGGGATTATTTTGAGGGGATTTAATGACAATGTGTTTTTTAATGTAATGATTTGCTATTTAATCTTTTAGCATATATTTCAATTGAAGATCATATGATTTATATCTGCCATTATAGCATCACACAGGGTAGTTTCACTGTCTTAAAAGTCCTTCCTGTGCTGCCAGTGGGACATCATTTTGCCACAAAAAGTAAATCTTTGAATATGTCAAAATTTTATAATACTGACAATAAACCTCAGAAGATACTCTAAGTAGTGATGATCATTGAGATTGAGAACTAGCTAACTTGTTAAAGTGCTTCACCTTCAAGTTGGAAGTGGAGGGCTCATGCCTGTGATTCCAGAACCTGGGAGCCTGAGGGAGGGTTGCAGGTTAGTGACTTGAACAACTTAGTAACTTGATGAGATCCTGTTTCAAAATAAAAAATAAAAAAGGGGTTGAGGGTATAGATCATTGTGAAGTCTCTGGATCCAATCCTGAGCACCAAAAAAAAAAAAAAAAAAAAAAAAAAGAAGTGCTTCACCTTACAGTTGAAAGAGGGAAGACTAGTTGCTCAAGGTCACTCAGTGATGGTGACTTCAGGGACACTTGACTTTGGGCTCAGTCATTCAGTCTTCAGACAGCTATTGGGCTTCTTCTGCATCTTAGGTTCAATGCTCTGTATAATAATGAAAGACTCCCTACTTTAAAGACTGGGAAAGTGGATGGGGAAAATGTACAGGTAAAACATGAATACAAAAGCATATGAGGGGGGAGTATAGGAGTTTGTAAAAGCACAAATTAGGGGAATCAAATTGGTCTTGAGAGTGAGGTTGTGAAAGACTGTGCGGAAGAGGTGATACCTAAGCAGGAGATAAATAATGAATGGGAGACAAAACATATCTGACCACTTGTGTTAGTCAGATTTTTGTCACTGTGACAAAAGAGCTGATACAAAAAGCTTAAAGGAAGAAAGGTTTATTTTGGCTCAGTTTCAGAAGTTTCAATCTGTGTTCTGTAGTCAGTCACTGTTGTGGGCCTCTGATGAGGCAGAACACCATGAGAGAGAGCATGGTAGATCAGAGCTACTCACCTCATGTTAGTCAGGAAGCAGAGAGGTGCAAGAGGCTGAGAACTTGTGCTGGTGGGCTTCCTTCTGCTTTTGTTCCATCTGGGCCCTCTACCCATGGTACTGTCCACATTAGAGGTGGGTCTCCCCCCTCAATTTGATGCCCCACGTGCCAACTGTCTCCAAAAACACTCTAATAGACACACTCAAAAGTGTGATTTACTTATGTCCTAGGTTTTCCTCAATCCAATCAAGATAATAGTTAAGGTTTCATATCACACCAATTGATAATCTTTATTAAGGTAAGACCTAGTCTAAAAGTGGTATCACAGAGGAAATAAACCCCAGCTTTACAATAATTCTACTCTTGGAATCTTAGCCAAAGACAGAATATTTACCTGGGTAATGATAAATAACAATACTCATTTATTTATTGTTAAGTTTTCAAAGCATATTGTAATAGTTCACATATTTCTCCAAGAGGTTCCATGAGTGAGGAAGGGCAGGTATAATCAACCGCTCAAAAAATAGCCTAAAATAAATTTAGAAATAAATAGGTAAAATTACAGTGAATGTGAGCCTTTTGATTTTTCTTCTTTGAAACATGAAAGAGCCTCTGGTTTCTCAAACACACACTGTTCATCTGTGGAGAAGAATTTTGTCCATTGGAAAGTGAAAATCATTATAATAGTCACGTCAGTAATGTTTTTTCTATAATCACTTTGTATTCTAATTAAATTATTCCACCCTAGCCTTTCACCCTACATCCACAGGATGCTCCTATTTTCCCTCTGATCACATCTAATTGACTGGAATTAGGTGCTTTGATTCTGATCCTATAAAGCAGAGATAACCAATCAGATTTTCATCATGGAAGATTTAGTTATTAGCCCCATCCTTTCACCCTTATTTGCATCTGCGTCCTTTTATGGTCTCATTATGTGCAGAGAGTGATTTCTCACTCTGGACTTTGGGCTTGCCATGTCACTTATTTTGGCCAATGGCATGTAGGTAGAAATGTCAGTGTACAATTCTGAGCCAAGACTTTGAGAGGCTTTGTGGTTTTCTGTTTATTTCCTTGTGCCTCTGTTATCTCATGATAAAAATTTCTCCTGGGCAACTTTTGCCCCTGTAGCTTTGTCTTACAATGTACATATGTGGAGCAAAGATGCTCCATGGAGGTCATTTGACTCCTGGCTGATTCACAGATCCATAGGAATCAGTAGTTTGTGTTTTACCACTGATGTTTGAAACTGACTTGACTGAACACCAGAGACCATGGTCAGTGGATGGTGTGCTCTCCAAATGAAAACTTCTGTAGACTTTGTGGATTGTTTGCCATTTTTGGCCACAGATAAGTATGTGGGGGAAGCCAACCCTGAGAGAGATAGTGAGTTGGACATACAAGAGAGAGAAATAATCATCTCGACTTCCTCCTGCTTTCTAGATTCAGCTTCCACAACACCTGGACCTGTGGCCACTAGACTGAGTTTCCTTGGTAGGTGTTCCCATCTGTGGGAGGATGGGTTGTCACTGGGCTAGGCTGGGGAAACTGGGATGCCATGCAGCTTCTTGAAAATAAGCAGAATTACTAGACCTGTGGAACAATGTCAAAGCATGGTCTCTACAAGCTTTTCTTAAAGTTGATTCTCCTGGACTGCCCAGGAAGTGGGCTGGTAGGCCGAGCTACGGTGGCGTGTCTGTCCAGGCCGGGTCCACCATGTCGAAGGTTTCCTTTAAGATCATGCTGACGTTGGACCCGCGGCTGCCCTACAAAGTATTCAGTGTTCCTCAAAGTACACTTTTCACAGCAGTCTTAAAGTTTGCAGCTGAAGAACTTAAAGTTCCTGCAGCAACAAGTGCAATTATTACCAATGATGGAATAGGAATAAATCCTGAACAGACTGCTGGAAATGTTTTTCTAAAGCATGGTTCAGAACTGCGAATTATCCCTAGAGATCATGTTGGAAGTTGCTAATGCCTGCTACTGGGAGTGTACAGTTACCTTTCAGAATAAAAATTGCTTTTTATTTTGGTTGTAAAGGTGAAATCAGGCATGTAACATACAGTGAAAACAACAAAAGTCAGTGAAACAATGAAAAGTGACTTCTTTGTCCCTTGTTCTTCTTCATGCTCTTCATGTGAAGAGGAAGTGGTTATGAATGGGCAGTACTACCACTGCAGAAAGTTATATGGTGGTTGACTGCTGCCTCACAATACACGTAGGGAGTTGATTTGTGGTAAATGGATTATGCAACTGAATTTTTTACCTGGAAGATAATGCTGATAATTTTTTCTGAGTATATTTAGAAAATTAAAATTTCCTAAGTGTTACATAATTGTCTTTGAGTTAAAAGTGTAGAAGGATTGTTTGTGGATAATAGATGGCAGTTTGCTTGATAGTGTCTTATAGACTCACATATAGTTTGATTCTTAAATATACATTTTATGATAAGTATAGTAGACATGCCATTGAATACTTACCTATCTTTATCATTTACATTTTAAGTTTTCAACCTTAATGTGTCATACAAATTTTAATTCAATATCAAAAAACCAAAACTTTAATTTCTTGATCTAACCATTATGTGCATAAAGTAATGTCCCATACCAATTTTTTTCCCAGTACCAGGGATCCAACTCAGGACCTTGCGCTTGCCAGGCAGGAGCAGCACCACTGAGCTAAATAGTTTCAACAGTATTCTTGCAAAATCCAATTATTTGTCATGGTGGGAGTTGACAATACAGTAGAAGCAACCTTTGCTGAGTTATGTATTTCTTTAGAATTATGTGTCTCTTTATCAGTTTCTTAATGCAACATTATGACAAAAACCCTTAAGAGATAACTTCTTGAAGATATTATTTCTGAATAGCATTCTGAAAGAATATTGTTAGAGTGAAGATCTGAAGCTCACCAAAAAGCTTAAAGAAATACTGATCAGAAATGCTGATGAGTTATATTTATTGAAAACCTAACTTTGAGGAGGTGCTAACATTAGACACCGAAGTGGATAAGAAGCCAGGAAAGGGAAGATGGGAAAGCTCAGATGACCAGGCTGTGGCAAAGAGGAATGAGTGGCAAGGACAACAGTAAAGAGTAATGGAAAACTGTCACAAAACGTTACAGAAAAGGCCAAGGGGATGAACAGAACCATGGAGGGTATGTTAGAAAAACTGAAATGGAAAACAAAATACATAGAATGCAAAGAATATTTCTTGTCCACATACAGACTTAAAAGTACCCATTATCAGTATTCAAAAAATGATGTCCATAATAAAAGATTATATTTGTGTTTACAGACAAAATCAGTATCTGCACAGTTTGAGAGGTGAATTGAAGGCTCATAGTGATCAGAATTAGTGCTTGCCCTACTGTATTATAAATGGGGAAACTTCTAGAGCAGGGGTTTGCCTTTCTCGTTCTTTTTAGAGATGGAAAGGTAGATGTTCAATAAACAATTCTCAGTTTATTCATGAAAAAAAATTGTTTCTCCTGAAGATAAATACAGTTTCATTTTTATCTTTTGGAGAACAAGGTGAGTCCAAAAGTTAAAGGAGTAGCTGGGCCTGCAGTGGGGATTAGGGGTTTCCAGAGATGAGTGAAGAGAGATGAACGGTCAGCTCTTATTTTTTCTGTCTAGTTCTCCTTCTTATATCTCCTCTGAAAATGTTCCTGTGAGAAAGACATTGCCTTGTTTAACTTATCCATCTTAACTTACACCATTCCCTACCGGGCCTCAGACATGTCAGCTTTAATACCATATGACTGTGCCTTCATTTCCCCTCATCACAAACTTGATTGGACTATGAGAGTTCTCCTGCCTGACCCAAGGGAAGCGAGTTCATGGGGCTTGAGTGGCACTGATGCTGACTGCTGGAGACCTTGGGAACAAACTAGCCCATCTCGTAAGCTACAGTGATTGGTTCACTAACAAGCCAGGACCCCAGTCAGGACAATTATATTCCTCTCTGTGTTTTTTCTTCTAGAAGTTTGAGGAGAGACTATTATTTTTGCTCTGATAGATGAGAAGGCAGGATCTAAGGGTAGAGCTATAGCTGTTTTGAACCTATCAATGAGAACTTGAGGGTGAATTCTGGAAGATGCAAGAAGTATGGGTAAAAAAAGCAGGAAGGCATGAGGGTAGAGGAGAGAGAGGGAGGGAGGCCGAGAAAGCTGAAAATATTGTTTAAACTCCTGAATCTAGCCTAGCTAAATCTAACTCTGTTCCCTGGATTTTCCAGGTTCTAGGTCAATAAATTCCCTCCCATCATTTGTCTTAAATTAGTTTAGGTTAGGTTTCTGTTACTTCTAACTGACAGAGTCTTGACTAATCTGGAAGGGTCATTAAGGTAGAGAGGAGGAAAGCCATTGTGGAGACTAGGTCTGCTTTATTGGCATACATCTCAGTTCCCTGAAGTGTAGGAGAGAAATGCAGCATAATTCCTCTGAAGACAGGGAGAAAATGGTGAAGTCATGAAGGAGACTGAATCAAAAAATTTCAGGCCTAATTCAATTCACATTTTAATTGTTAGGTAGAGTTCTGTTTAAGGCTTTTAAGACTTGATGTTTTTGCAGCATTAGTAGTGTGTAATGGCTGAAATGTACAGCATAGATTCAAATTCTACCTTCACCACTCACTAATTGTGTGACTCTTAATCTCCAAGTAGCAGCCTCGTCTATGAAAGTGAGGATAAAAATAGTGTTTATCTCATACAGTTGCTGCAAGAATTAAATAAGTTAATTCATACAAAGCTTTTAGAAGAGTACTCAGTGAACACAATAAATGATACTGTTATTATGACTGTTTTTATTTCTCCTATTTGGTACATTGATTTGGATAAGAACAAGGATAGTATGTATGGCTCAAGGAAGTGTGGAGAAGAAAGTTTAGTAGATGATGAGGAACCCAAGACTCCCAGAACTGCTTTAGAAAGTGGCAAGAACAGTAAGATAAGTATGTCTGAAGTGAGGGGGAATATTTTGAAGGAGATAAATGCCAATATGTCTTTTACTGTAATAAATGTTTTTAAAAATTTAAAAATAACATTAATCATATTTTTTATCACACCTTGTACTTCTACCATATCCTTTGGGGGTACAGATGAGACACAAGCCTGTAGAGGTTCAAAGAAAGAAGACAGAGATCCTACTGCTTAAAAAGTAGAATATCAAAGTATTCATGGCCACAAAAATAAAACTTCCACAATAACCTTCCTTTTATTCCTAAGGTCTGTCTATGTCAACTGACTCTGTAAGGACTTGTTGGCTAGTCCTTTCCCAGGCTACCTAATGTCCTTCAAGGCATGTGCATGAGATGCTGCCTTCTTTGCTTAAAGATCCTGGATGTACACCCTCTTTGTCCTGTTGCTTATTTCTAACTCAAGGTGAGCGATACTAATCCTTCCTCTGTGTGCCATGATCTTATTCTTTGCTCATTGTCCATCCCCATTGTCCTCTTTCTCACTTTTCTCTGGAAGAAGGCTACATCCTTTGCCGCAGCTATTCCAGAGTGAGACTATCACTACCTCATCCTCCCATCAGCACTCACTTTGAAAGTTTCATTCCTCTCAGGGCAATGCACACTGGTTTGGTGCCATTCCCTGTTCCACTGTCTGTAGCACAGAGACCTCCAGATTAGGCCCCTTTGGTTTAAGAAAATCTCTTTCCTAGAACTTTTTTATTTTTGTTGTTTGTTTGTTTGTTTGTTTTGGTATTGGGGATTGAACTCGACTCCTTGTGCTTGCAAGGCAGACGGCAGAACCACTGAGCTAAATCCCCGGCCCTCTAGAACTTTTTTAATGGAGGGTGGACTGGTGAGACATAGGAGTGATCTGTGATGAAAGTCCTGAGCAAATTTGCTGCTTTTCCTGCAGAAACTCCTTCTATGGGACATTAGGGACACGGGGCAGTGGTCTTTGAAGATAGTGCTAATTCTGACTCTGGTAATTTTTCCAGGAGCCACTTAGAAATAAACATAATTTTGAGACTAACTAGTAAAAATTTTTTTAAATATAAGCACAAGGAATACAATATGCAGATAGATGCAATAAATCTCAGCATTGCTATATTTAATATTTTAAATGTTTGAAGGAATTTGGTTCACTGCCAAAATAATCTGAAACACTAGAATCCCATTAGTTATTAAGAGCCAATAAGGTGGGAAGTTATCAATTTGTAAACTAATTTTAGACTTATCAGAGGAAAACTAAGCTAAATTATTTTAAGGGACCATAAGCTTCTTTCACACTTCTGAATGTAATTATGCCACAACTAACATAGATTATGCTACCCAAAATGTAACTTTAAAATAGGACTAAATAAGAATTTTCAAGCCCCAAGAAAAATATTTATGAACAGTCTAAAAAAGGAATAATGGTAATTTATAAAGTAGATTGGAAAATGAGAGTCAAAGCGATATTATGTCCAACCTATATGTTATGCTTAGAATGTCCCTGAAGCTTAGAAGCAAAAACTAAGATAAAATAAAAAATCATGAAATTAGAAAGGCAGTCCTTGGGAGGTGAAAGATGTTGTAATTATCCTGGTAGTGTCTGAGAGTGCAGGTAATTCATTGTAAGTATCAAACCACCGCATTTTCCTTCCTGAAATCTCACAGAAAAGCAATTGCAGTAAGTTGAAAAACACCAAATTGAAAAAATGGTTGATTTAGCTTTCTTCATCACCTCATGGACCGAATCCAAAAGACTGTAGGACTGATTGCCCCAATTGTGAAAAAAATGAACTGACCAAATAAAAAGAGTTCTCCCAAAGCTAATTCAAAAGCCAACTAAAATTGGAAATTGGTGGGTTATTTTTTTAAATTCTTTTTCATTTGATACCAGAGAACTTATATTGTTCAGGAGAGAAAGAGAGAAAAGGAGCAGGAGAGAGGAAGAGAGAGAGAAAGAGAGAGAGGGAGGGAGAGAGAGGGATGGAGGGAGAGAGAACGAGAGAGCGAGCGAGCACTGAAGAATCACAACTAAACTGTGAAGATTCACAGAGGCATTATTAGGTCTGTGGTGTATGAGTCCTTTTGTCTCTCACAGAGATCTGTAGCATGCTTCGTGCTGGTGAAGAAAAGCAAAGTAGTTCTCAAAATGTGAAAGTCTTCTTTCTCTCTGTTTGCCTAAAAGCAGAACAGAGATTTATTGAGACAAGAGATCTTCTTAACCACCTCAATTTCCCTCCTAAAGACAGGATATAAATTCTCTTATACAATCTTTATCAGCTCAGAGAAGACTCCAGAGGAATCTGTGAGCAGACTTTATTCCACTCCACAGTTTTCCCGCCTTTGGAAGCCTAGGGTTACTTTTCCTTTGTCTTGTCACTTCTCAAATTTATTATTCTTTGTTGAAGATGATATATAAGCCAAACTCTAAGCCACTGATTTGAGTTACTTTTGAACTAAGCTTTCTCTCCCATGATATGCACTGCATGTGTTAATAAACTGGGTTGCTTTTCTCTAGGTAATCTGTTTTTTTTTGCTATAGGAATCTGTCTTCAATACAGATTTATGAGAGTTAAGGAAAAAATTATATTTTCTCCCCATTCAGTGGGAAGGCCCATAGCTTTCCTAAATCTAGCTAGCTGCCTTGCATTAGAAAAAGATTTTTGAGAGTCTGCTATGAGCTTTGACACTCTAATTAAGAATTTTAGAAGTTAGGAGTGTCTCATAATGTTGGACTCAGAGGAAGAAAAAATTACCTTTGGGTGGTGAAAAATGTGGTCCTTTTTTGAAGACATAGTAAGTTCAAGAGATTTATAGGTGCTGCCTTACATGATCTTTAATTGATCCACTTGCAAATGAAGCCACCTGTTAAGAAAAGCCACCCAAAGGGTTGGCGGTGGAGGGTCAGACATGTACTGCTCGTTCAAGGTTATTGGGCTGTCCCCTGCAGCTCTCGTGCAGGGACTATGTGGCAGCTCTAGGTTCCACAGGACACCAAAGAAATCTAAAGTTCATTTAAGAGGGCCTCTCCTGAGTAAAAGTTCTTTAAGGGACAGGGCAGACCAATTCCCATGACATCTTGAATGCTAGTTTTAGTCTCTAACTTATTCTAAGAATCTGTTTACTTGGGAAATTCCTCAAATAACCAATATCCAGCTAACAAAAATCCTTGTTTACTGGCAGACATGCCTGCTGGTTCACTTTGTTCTACCATTACCACTGAATGATAGAAAAAATCTGATCATCTGTTAAAGACATAATAAATTCAAGAGATTACAGGTCCTGCCTTAGGTTCCCTTTCTACATTTAAAAAAAATCCTGAAATTTAATCATGGAGAATGTGAAGCTTTACTTTGAAGATTTTGTGGTCTCATAGATGAAGGAAGAAAGGCAGCTGTAAAAGAGGGTATAAATAGGTAGTAATTCCATCCTACTGTCTTTCCTCTCCTGTTGCTCATTTTTACTTTTGTTTTTCAACTTTGGTTGAAGTTGGCAAGTACGTATTTGGGGAGTGCAGGCACTTTTCTAATCTCTAACCCAGACTTCTTTACACTCTATCCATAGATCCAACTCCCATTTTGGTACCTCTATTTAAATAACTCAAAGACACCTCAAACTCAACACCTCCAAAACAAAAATCTTGATTTATCCCTTTCCTACCATCCACTCTCACTGCTCTTCCTACCGAATCTTTATACAACTAAAGTTGAAAAGAAAAAAAGTACAAATGTAAATCAAATCTGATTCTTTGTCTGCTTAAAGCCTTTAGATGGATTTCAATGGCCCTTAGAATAAAGATCCAAATCTTTAACTGAGACTTGCAGGACCTCACTTGTGATGATGATCTCTCCAAGCTCATCATGTACCTTCCTCCATCTGGATTTTTCAGCAGCACACAACAGAAACAGAGTTTGGAGTACATGATGTTTGCTAATGTAAGAAAAAAGAAAATGGAGTAGCACTGGTTTGGACACTTAAAATGAAGTCAAGTGGCCATTGTTAATCAGATCTCAAACACCTCTGTTGCTGAACTTTTGAGCTGGGCTATAGACATGCCCACTCTTGATTAGAACTGACCTTTGCAACACTCTTAACCTTTCTTTAGTAATCTTTTATACAACACACCACTTCTCTGCACTGAGAGACTGAGATCATACCCAATCTCTTTCTTACAAAAGAGATTAACTTCTACCAGCACCAATCATAATTGCGAACTGACAAATGATGTAATTACCAGTTCTCTGGAGGTTTAAAGCTATAAATAGAGCTACCATCTTGTAAAATCTCAGGATATTGTCAAGTTTGCTTGAATCTGTGTTTTCCCAGATTGCAATCCTTACTACCCCAAAGAAATGTAATTTTCTTTGTTCTCTTGCTAGGGTGACTTTATTCTAGATCAGTACTAATAAACATCAGTATTCATGAAAGGAAAGGAAGAAGAAGCAAGATGGAGTAGAAGTCAAACTTTGATGCAGATTCAGTTTTGCTCATCAGAACATTTGTGTCCTGCCCAGTATGACCTCGCAAGTGACTCCAGGCAGGAAGTTGAGCAAAATGAATCTCCACAGCCCTGGCAGTTGCTGGAGAAGCTGACAGCTGGGGCATGTCCTTCCTTGGATGTAGGTCTCTATGTCTACCATGCCCTCCTCTGTGTGCAGCCCATTTTATTTCTTTACTTCCTCAGGACTCACAGAGCACTTCTCTTCTTTGGACTTTTTTTTGGCCTGTTGTTCCTTTCCTTTGAAGCATTTCTTCTCCATGTTTCCCTCTGATCACACTATACTTCGTTTTCTCACAGCACATCTCATAGTTTGTAATTTTTACTTTTTAGAGGAATAAGTTATTTGACTAATTATTCTACATAATTATTTGTACATCGATTAACTCCCCACTATACTGTAAGCTCCATGAGAACAGCATTTTATGTAGTTAATCTTTAGAAGCCAATGGTGCACCTAACATAAAATAAATGCTCCATAAATATTTGTTGAATGACTAAATGATGAATGATTGAAATGGCAACCTGGAAACTATAGGGTCCTACTGAAAGAAGTACCAGGAGATAGGAGAAGGAAGATGAAATCTTATTTAAATACATATTAAACTAGTATATAGAGCTAGCTTCTTAATGATGAATCATATGATATTTCCCCATTCAGAAATTTAAATTGCAAATTATTCTACTTTTCTAAGATCTCTATTTTTCTAATGTTCACTTGAGCATATATTTGAGGTCTGGTAAACCATTGTTGGGCAGAGTTCACATAGGAATTCTTAACACTACAGCTCATGAGTATTTCTGTCCAAATTTATGTCATCATGACTACCAATAAAGCTCACATTCTGTAATCTTCCTTTCAGGAGTTTCTCTAGATCAAGAGATCTAACATCCAAAGTCTAACTAGCCCTGAAATCAATCAGGTCTTTGCATGGTTGCTCCAGTCCCTCAGGAAGATAAAGATGTTAAATGCACAAGGTTCAGCCTGGCAGTTCATTCAGTCCTCTCTCATGGGCAGGCGGGATGAAAACAAGTATAATTGCCATGAGCTCTGCCTATGCTGGGCCCGGTAGTGTTTCCATGTAGGACTTCCTTCCTAGCATTTCTAAAGAAACTTACATATTTTTTCTGTATTTCTATCCACAGAAAAGGCAGTTGAAAAATCAGGAAAATGAGAAAATATATCTCAATTCTCCTGAAAGAATTAAAGTTTAACAATCAAAAAAGAAATATTAGATTTGAGAAGGAGTCCACTTCCATGAAATGGAAGACAAGAACAAGACACACTGGCATGGTGAGTTGGAGGTTAAAGTTGACATTTTTGGGGCAGAAGCACACAGAAGTCATCACAATGCAGTCAGTCTTGCTTGTAGCTCTTGCTATCTAATAACTGTGTATTGTGGGCCTGTTTGCTGCCAATGGTGAGTCATGCTTGCAAACAAAATAAATATTAGTCAATTTATAGACATACCATACTTTAAACAAATTCTATGAGCACTGTTCCAAGAAATAACAAGTTTAGGGAGCAAAATAAATCCTTAAATTGGCAATTTTGGTATGTGATTCAATGTAATGCTATTAAACTTGATAGGAGATACAAATGTAATATTATTAAACATTACCTGATAATATTTATTAGCATTTCACAGTTTGAATACCTGCTATTGGCTGCAGTGTTTTGTACATATTATATAACTTGATATTTCTTATTAAAGTTTTTTGGGTTTACTCAAGTAACAATAAATATAGAATATGAAGGATGATGGAAGTATTTTAAGAATAGCTTGGGATTTTGAGAATGCCTGGGAATTATTTCTCATTTGTGAAGACCCAAAACTAATAACTGTTAGGCATTTGGAAGTAGTAGACTGGCATGAGTCCCAAGTTCCCCCCAGATTGACTCACCAGCAACCTTTCTTATCAGTTTTCTCATGTAAGCCTCGGGTAGTTGGCTGAGTTTCTATCTTGATTTCTGAGTTGGAGGCTGCTTTCTTGTTTTAGCTCTGGATGCCATCCTGAGCTCAACTTCCTTGATTGAGGTTTTTGTCTCCTGTCCAGCACCCTTCAGATCTGCCCACTGTGGCAGTGAACGTCACTCTTCATGTCCTATGTGAAGGCTGAGTTGTTGCAGTATCCCAAATGGACTGCCTGAAGAATTGTGTGCTAATTATTCCCTGTTTGTGCCTTTCCCCAGGCGCCAGATCCATTCAGTTTTTGTTTCTCTGCCCTGTTCTGTGTCACAAATGGTTAACTTTGGCAGACTGCCTCACCTGGGTCTCTTTGGGATAGATTTTGGCCCACAAGCCAAATTCAGCAATGTTGTTAGGTAAAGTTTTATTGAAACACTGCTGTGTTTGTTTATGTGTCATCTATAGCTACTTCCATATTATAATAGCAGAGCTGAATAGTTGTAACACAAACTGTATGGCCCACAAAACCTAAAGTATTTATCTGTGTTAGGCCAATGGGAGACTCCAACATTAGATCAGAGGGTAGGAGTTCCTTGCTTTGGTGATCGATCCTAGCAGTGGCAGCATCTCTCCTGGCTTATAGTTCACACCAGGAGGCCCCTCCTCCAAGGTTGCAGGTATGCTGAGCTGGAGGCTTAGGGATAGTGATGGCTTCCAACTGTTATTCATCTCTCGGTAACTCAGTGTTCCTTATTTGTTCCCTTAATTTTGCTTATGATTTTTTAAGGAGATCTTAATTAAAGTCTCTTCATTTGAACTATCTGGGGTGAATTTACCTGTTAGGATCTGGCTAATGCAAATTCACATGAATACATGCTCTTCACCTTGGCCACATACTTGAGCAAACTTTCTTGGCAAGGGACACCAGTCTAGGTTGAGCCAGAGTCTGCTGTGCCTTAGGCAAGATGAGTTGTCTGGTATGCTAATGCAGCAGTCCTCACTACCAAGTTAATGTCTCTAGTCCAAACTTTGCCCTTAAGAATAGCATATGCCATTCTGTGGAACCATCTTCTGCAGAGGACTGTAATATTGACTGCGCCCACAGCAGGCTGTAAATAGTTAACCCCACAACTGGCTTGTTTACAGAAGTGATTCTGGCCGGGGCCTACGTGCCAAAGTCGGAGTAACTCACACCCAAATTCCGTTCCCACAACTAAAACCTTCTTACTAGAAGGACAATGTTCTAATTACAATCATATATTTTGTCTATTCTGTTCCTAATTCGAGAATACTTTGTCTTGTCCTTTATGAGCCTTGTTTACATTAATTTCCATAAAAACTGCATTTAGCTTGCCTTTACTCCAATTGATTGCCAATAAAGGTCAGTTCCTGGGACTAGCCAGGGCCTTTATCACTTGCACTGGCATTGGTCGTCCTGGAACCCTGTTTTCTCTTTCTTAGTTGTGTCTCTTAGTGTGTTTATTTCTCAGGCCTGTGTCATACACTGGCAAAGTACTGGAACCTGACTACAGGGGTCTCTGGTAATGTTCAAAGTCCCAGTATGCTCTGTGGTTGACTCTTAGAAAATTGACATCATAAGCCAGTATGTCTCTTTATACTTTTCTTTAGTAAAACATGAATCTCCATGAGTTAAGTTGGTTTAAATATCTCTGCTGTATCTAGATCAAATGTTTCTAAAGGGAGTTCGAATAGTTTTTTTTTTCAACTCTTATAATATCAGAAATACAAGGGAGTCTAGATTTACACGGTTTTGGTAAGGATGGGAATGCCACGACATCAACTCTAAATATCGCTTTTTACAGTTTTCTTTTTAATTTGATGAGGTAATTTTTCAGATCTCTTCTCTTACTACCCAAAGGATCTGTGGTTGCTGGCCTTTATTTTTCTGGTAATTATAAAATAAACTAATATTTTTGCAATTTCAACTATAACCAAGGTTGGCCCAAAGCTTTTGCAAGAACAAAAATAAAACTCACATTTTTAATTGTGTAGGCCATTTGAAATATTAACTAGAGAATATAAATTTGATCACAGAGGTTATGGAAGGAACAGCATTTGAAAATGAGAAATTCCCAAGTAGAAAAGTCATATATAGAGCTCCTCACTTCAGTAATCTTCTTCTTTTTGCCTCTCTGTTGGACTGTTTAAAATTATATGTACAAGAATTAATTAAATAAGAAGCTACACTTTCATTGAAGGGATGTTATATAAAAATTTTAAGAATACAGGTGCTGTATCTACAATACTGAAGGTGGTTAGTATGGTACTTACTAGTAAAATACCATAGGAAATAAATACTACACAAATACTTAATAACTGACACTTTATGGTTTGCAAAATATTTTGGCAAGCATTATCTCATTGATCATCATAATCTTATAAGGTAAAAATTATTGATTCTAACTTTAAAATAGAGAAGTTGGGGCTAAATTGTTCCATGTAGTATATCTTATAAGTTTTCAAGTTGTTTATGGGCTCAAGGACAGTGTGGAAAGGGAGGTTGATTTGTGGGACCTCCAGTAGAACAAAATATGAGTTTGTCAAATTGAACTGGCTGCAGGGAATGGTTTAGCAAGAAGGTTGGGGCAGACTGATCCCAGGAACTGACAGGCAGAGCAAATTGGAGCATGACTCAGGTGATATGCAACATCCCAGGAGAAATCACACCCATGGGAAGAGTTAGGACACTGAGCTATACTGGAGTGTTCAGCGGAAAGTCCCAACCAGAAGTTTAGTGCCATGAACTCGGTTAAGACAGGAGACAGAGAAATGCTCATAAATGGTGTTAATTCTAGGTTCCACCTGTGAGAATGCTGAGGCTCCTGTTATGTAGCTTGTCTCTGTCCCATTGACTGGCTCTGTGCATGTGGACTTTCAGTAGCAGAAACAGGGATAATGAAGGCAAAACATTAGGCAGGGCTAAGTCTGGAGGAACAATTATTTGTTGTTTTGCTTCACAGTCTATATACTTTCCATTATACCTCACTACTGGTCACAGATTATGCAAGGCAGAAAATAAAGAAGAGGTAAAGACACAAAAGGCAAGTGACCAATTGATGTATAGAGAGATGGGAATAATTAAGAAAAGTTTTGAGACGCAAGTGAGGTTTTAGCTTCTCCTCAAAAGAAATAGAACATATCACCTGCTACTTGTTGTGACCCTTAATATAGTTAAATAACATCAGTTGCACTAAAGCTCAATCCTAGAGTTTATCATGTTCTCAAGGAAGTCAGTTTTGTCAGCTCCCTTCCAATTCCTCTTCTCTTCTAATATTTGTCTTAGTTCTGAAGACTGAGTGAAGTGAATGATCCTGCTTCCCATTTTTGATGGAAACAAAAACTCTTTAAGGTTGCCCCTATCAATATGGCAGAGATTAGCCACACATAACTATAAAGTGCTTGAAATGGGGCTACTCTTAATTGAGATATACCATAAGTGTAAAAAATACACTGGGTTTTAGAGACAATATTAAAAAAGTAAAATCTGAGTCACGCTGAAAACACCAAATCAGCCTGCTGCAGACAGGCAGGTCTGTGGACGCAGTCCTGAGGTCACCAGTCGTGCTGAAAACACCGAATCAGCACACTGCAGACAGCCACCTGGTTCCACACTACAAAGACGCAGAGGACACTGGACCACCAGACCACTGTACTGGAGCTAATCAAGTTCTCAGCATTTAAAGAATTCCTGCCCAGAGGTAGGGGCTTCTGAGCCACCGGCCCACTGCTCCTGGTCCAGAGGAAGGGCCTTCCAGGCCACTAAATGTCCCACCACTCCCAGCCCAGAGGAAGGGGCTTTTGGGCCACCATCACTACCACCGCTCCCAGCCACTGGCCCACCTCTCCCAGCTCAGAGGAGGTGAGCTGAACGGGCACTAACAGCACCCCCCCTGTGCCCCCAGTTGAAATGAGAAAACATGTAAAGAAGTCTCAAAACCAGACTTCCAGATCAGCTACAACAACCCCAAAGGGAAATGAGATGGAACACCCTGATACTCAACCACCTGGACCCACTGAACTGGCAACAAAAGGGGATCTGGAAAAAATGAAATCAGA
>NW_004624762.1:13250354-13276000 GCF_000247695.1 Heterocephalus glaber | reverse complement strand
ATGTGTAAATACCAAATAGTTTCCCTAGTGTGAGAAACTGAAAGTGTAAATAAGGATGAAAATGATTAAAATGAATAATTGATAATTTGAAATAGTAAAAGGTCCAAAGGTGTAGGGATGGTGAGAGGGGAAGGGGAACGGGAATAAGGGAATGGAAAAATTATGAGAAAAGAAAAAAAAATGGAAACAAAATCTATGTAAATAGAGAAGGGTAGAGGGGGTGACAGGCGCACAGGTCATGGGGGAAAAATAAGAACCAAGATACATCACGTACAGGTACAAGCATCCAATGATAAATGTAAACATATTGTATACCTAAAATATACCAACAAAAGAATTAAAAAGAAATAAAAGAATTTCCTAGGAATGGAATCAGACAGCACATATGTAACATTTTGTAATAGTTAATTAGCATAATGAGTTTGAGATTCATGTTAATAAATCTAGCAGTAGGTGCTGTTGAATTTATCCTTTTGCTTACTGAGCACAATATATTTATCCATTCACTTATTGAGGAGCATTTGGGTTGTTTCTGGATTTTACCGACCACAAATAATGGTACTATAAATGTTCATGTAAAGGTTTTTGTATGAATATAAGTTCCATTTCAGTAAGATAAATACTAAGTGATGGAATTGCTGGGTCACATGGTAAGTGTATCTTTATATCTTCAGTGTGTATTTAAGTTTAAAAGAAATTGGAAAAGCATTTTCTAGAATGGCTATACCTTTTACATTCCACCAGCAATCTGTGAGATATTCAGATGGCCAGCAGCCTCACTGGCAAGAGGTATTGCTGGTATTTTTCATTGTACATTCTATTAGAGGCATAATGATATCACAGTTTGGTTTTCATTTGGATCATTAATTACTAATGAAGTTCAGAATCTTTTCCTGTTGCTTATTTGCCAGCACATATCTTCTTTGGTGAAATATCTATTCAAATCACTCATCTGGTTTTTTAAAATTGTATTTTTTTCTTATAGAGTTTTATATAAGTCTTTTGTAGACATCTGACTTTCAAATACATATTTCTCCCAGTGTGTGGTTTGTCTTTTCATTTACTTTACAGTGTCCTTCACAGAGAAAAATTTTAAATTTAAAATGTCAAGTTTTTCAATTTCTTCTTTTATAGATTTTGCTTTTGGTGTCATAGCTAAGAAATCTTTTCCTAACCTAAGGTCACAAGGAGTTTTTCCTATGTATTCTTCTAAGAGTTTAGGTATTTGATCCATTTTTGGATTTTTTTGCATACAATGTGAGATACAAGGCAAGATGTATTTTTCATATGGATATCTAATTGTCCCAGCGCTATTTATTGAAGACTGTCTTTTTGCTGTTGAATTTCCTTTGAATTTTTCTAAAAAAAATCATTGGGTGTACTATACTTGAATAGGTCTATTTTGGAATTCACCATTCTTTGTTTGTTTTGATACCGGGGATCGAACTCCAGACCTTGAGCTCGTGAGGCAGGTGGCAGAACCACTGAGCTAAATCCTCAGCAGAATTTACCATTTTGTTTGATCTATGTGTCTATCCTTTTGCCAATACCACCCTTTCTTGATTACTATGGCTTTAAATACATCTTAATATCAGATAGTTGAGTCCCTCAAATTTCCTTTTGAAAATTGTTTTGGTTATTTCAATTCTTTTATGTTTTCATAAAAGTTTTAGAATAAGCTTGTTAGCCTGTACAATGAATCGTGATGAAATTTTCATTGAGATTGCTAAAATATGTGGATCAATTTGAAGAGAATTGCCCTCAACTATAATGAGTCTGCCAATACATGAACACCACAATCTCTCCACTTAATTAGGTCTTTTAATTCTTTCATTAGTAATTTTTAGTTTTCCATATACAGATTCTATACTTTTTAATAGATTTACACTTAAGTATTTCATACATTTTAGTACTATTATAAATGAAATTTTTCTTTAAATTTCAATTTCTAATCTACAACTCTAGCCTTCCACATTTTCGCATATTTCTTGAGACCAACTCTAACTTGGAATGAAATAATGGGAGTGAAGAGATCATGATGCTGCCACTACTGCCCCCACTGATACCACTTTTGCCCAGTTGTAGTGCAGGGAGAATTAGAAAAGACTCTTCTACTCCACATGGGTAGCTTCTGCCATACCAGTGGAGAAGGGCTATGCTTTCTTTGCTAGCACACAAAATTACTTGAGACAGTCTCTATCTTCTTTGGGAACAGAAGACTCCTGTTTTGTTGTTCATTCTTCAGAGTCCAAAGGAATTTGACTTCCACTGACTTCCAACCTCCTTGTTGGTTCTTTGGCTGGAGAGAATGAGGTGATCTTCAATCTTTCTTCATATCTATGCCCCTTAGCATGTTTGCTGTGGGGCTACTATAGAACTTAAGCCCGGAAAGAAAAAAAACCCAGGCAACTAACTTTTGGTTTTCCTTTAAGTTCAGGATTTTATATGGAGTCCACTTGCTCTTTTCATCCTTTCATCATTTTCTATTGTATTTTTGATTGGTTCTTATTTGTATCTAGTTGAAGAGCCAGTATATTTATTCCATTTTTACTGGAACTGGAACTCACTTGCTTTCCTTTTACAAATATATGATATTTATAGTACAAAAAGAAAAATATCCAGTATGTAGTGCTTTCCTTGAAACGGTCCTTCCAGATTCAAGTGGTGGAAACTTAATCTCCAATGCAACAGTGTTGGGAGGTGAGGTTTAGTAAGAAGTGATTGGATCATGAAGGCAAAGATTTTATGGGTGTATTAATTGTAGGAGTGAGTCAGTTATCATAAGAAAATGTTATAAAATTGGGCCTCGCCCTTCATGTGCTAACTCTGACTCTGTCTCTTGCACTTGCTTGCTTTTCTGCCATGTTATGATAGAGCACAGGCCCTTGCCGGATGCCAGATCTAGTCTCTTGCACTCCTCAGCCTCCAGAATCATGTGCTACATATCTTTATTTCCTTTATAACTTATCAAGTCTGTAGTATTCTGTTATAGCAACATAAAATGTACTAAGACAGGGAGTATTTTTAAATGTGGATTCCTAGATCTTGTCCTTAGAAGAAATAAACCAAAATATTCTGGGAATGGAGAATAATAACACATTTTATAGAATATCATCAGGGGATTTTGATGGCATAGTTAGGTTTGTTTCCTATTTTTTCCTGTCTTCTTTGCAGATGAGAAACTGAAGACTAAATGGTATTCTTTCCACAATCCAGTTCATCCTTTATTGCCCCCTTTTCCCCTGTGCACTATATTATGTGCTACAGAGAATATTTTCCCACTGTCTAAGCCACAAGGCAGTGGAAGAGGAGAAATGAGTAAAACTGTTTACTTGTGAGTTAGATTTTGTGACTGGTAATCCTGATGTATCAACTACATTGCATTAAGAAATGCCTAGCATATAGGTTACAGACATTCCTGAGTGTGTCTGGGTAGGTCATGAAGGCATGACCTTGACGTTTATATCAGGTCCCTTGTCCCTTCCTCTCTGGCATTGTTCCCCTGCTCTGTTTCCTGGCTTCCATGAACTGAACAGCTTTGCTCTTCCACACATTTCCATCATGATGTTTCTGTTTTGGAGCCAGCTGACCATAGACTGAATCCCCTAAATTGTGAGCCCAATAAACCTACCCTTTCTCTTGTAAGTTGTGGGTAGGTGCAAGATATTTTGTCCAGCAATGAGAGAGCTAATACAAAAAATTGGTACCAAAGAAATGGTGTCATCACTATGACTGTACCTGACTATATGGTTTAGAAGTCTTTGGGACTGGTTTATGGGAGGAGTTTGGAATGGTTTGGAGAAGGAGGGTAGAGAAGCCATAGAATGTGGTAAACAGAACTTGATGGATGATTCTGATTGGATCTCAGAAGACCAGAATGCTGATAGGAATACAGATAATAAAGGCTAAACATGGGAGTTTTCATTGGGAACAAGGACTCCACTAGCAGTTGGTGTAGAGGACATGTGTGTTATACTTCGGCAGAAAATTTGTCTACATTTTGTCCATGTCCTGAGACATTGCAGGAAACTAGGATTAAGGGCAGTAAGCTAAGGGTGGAGGAAATTTAAAGACAGCCCATCATTTAAGCCGTGTTCTGAGTAGTGCTGGTTTGCTTTTAGTCAGACTTATAGTGAGAATCAAGGGCAAAAGGTAGAGCAGAAAATTTTTCAAGACTTAAATTTTGGTCCAGAAGGGCAATGTGGCACACTATCTTATGGAAACAATGCTTGTTTAATTCTTTCTGAAGAATTACCTTAGAAAACAAATAGTTTTAGTAATTATAGATAAGTTACTTTGCAATTAATGGTTGCTTTTGTGTTTCTTTTTTCTTCTAGAACATGATTGAAGAATAAATGTAAACTGTTTCCCCATATTCATTCTCTCCTTTTGCTTTTAGAGTTTCATTTATATAATTTTCTGTAAAGTGTTTGTAATATGTAGCAAACAAATAGATGAGGTTATCAAGGGGAAAAGACAGGGGAGAAGAGAAGTTTGCAAAATTGGCAGGGCTCAGTCACATGGGGCCCCAGGATTTACTTAAGTTCCACATACAAATTAGAGGACTGTTTCATTACTTCTAATTTGCAAATAGAATCTTCATACATGACGTTGCCTCCTACCACTGCAAAATTTTATTCTTGAGGGCCACTTTTTATCCTGAAAAATAATTTAAAAGGATACTTTAATTTTTTCAAAAGAAACATTTTCAAGTTGCTCGTGTGAACCTAGGAAGCTAATTTATATATTATAATATAGTCTTTTACTTACTCATTGTCCTAGGAATTCCACTTCCAGGTATTTATTCAAGAGAAATGGAAAATGCATGTCACAGAAAATATAAAAATATTTAGAGTAGCCTAACTTATAATAGCCCAAAACCTGAAACTATTTAAATGTCCAACTTTTTGAGAATGGATAAATAAATTTTCATATATTCATATAGTGGAATACTAGTCAGAAAAAAGAGATGAAGTACTTATACATGCATTGTCATGGATGAATCTCACAACCATTATGCTTAGTGAAAGATCTCAGGTACAAAAGAATAAAGAGGTCACATACTGCATGATTCTATTTATGAAGTTCTAGAATCAGCAAAAGTGATTTATGGTGTGGAAAAAAGAAAGTAGAATAATGATTGTCTTTAGGTTGGAGGTGTAAATTGACTAAAAGTGGACACGAGGGAACTTTCTGAGGTGATGAAAGTGTTTCATATCCAGACAGAGAATGTGGGTTTCATGAGCACATTATATTTGTCATTATATTGTGTTGTTTTGTACTCGTCAAAAATATAAAGTTAAGAGTTTTGCTTTTGGAAGTGAAGTATAAAAGTTTTATTTTTATAAAAGACTATATAGAAAAAAATGAGTGGGAATCAAGGGATGTGTAAGATAAAACAGGAATAATAGAGTGTTGTTATTCAATGATGAATACATAGATTTCATTATACCAGTCTGTTTACTTTGCACAGGATGAAATAAAATGCTTAAAACTAGTCTGGACATCTCTGAATCTGATTACGGTTTTTGGGTAAACATGATATTTTTATTGCTTTGCTTGAAATTGGATGCTTCCATATGAATTCAAGGAAAAAGAAGAATAGAGTATCACTAATTCATAAACCGTGAAGCAATTTGTGCTCAGAGTTTATAAGCTCTATCTGTGCTAAGCTTACATAACTGCCTTGAGTTTTATTAGTTACATGCATTATGGTTTGGATCTTATTTATGTCCCCCTAAAGGGTCCTGTAATGAAGGCTTTGTCTCCAACTGATGGCACTATTGGAGAGTGGTGGAATCTTTAGGAGGTGGGGTCTAGTGGTAAGTAATTAGATCACTGGGGACCTTCCTTTGAAAGGAATATTAGGACCCTGGTACCTTCCTCCTTTCTTCCGCTTTGCTTCATGGCCACCATGAGGTGAGCAGATGTTTACCACATGCTGTCTACTATAATATTCTGCCTTACCACAGGCACAAAGCTAACAGAGTCATGTGACCATGCACTGAAACCTCTGAAGTCATGAGCCAAAATAAATCTTTCCTTATTTTGAGTTGATTTTCTCAGGTATCACATCACAGTAACAGAAAGCTAACGCAGATGCTTTTATAAAAGTGGTTTTCAGAACCAAATAAGTGAATATTTGAAAGATTCTGAGGACATCATTAAAGTTTGTTTTAGGAGTTGGAGGGGGTGTTCTTGCTCTTAATAATAGCCAGAATCTTAAAATCTACTTTGTTCATTCAGGCTGTTATAACAAAATGTAATTTGTGCTTAGGAATAGATGACAGGGATACCTGGAGCCCTTTACTCCAGCAGGCAGTGATTCACCTAGAGAGATGCATATAAATATTATGAATATTTTAAGAGTTAACAAAATATTAAGAATGCCAGCCTCTTTCCTCATTCCATTGCTTAATAATAGAGATGTGTTCCTACAGATGTTGTTGGCAATTAAAATGCATTAACCCCAATACTATTTAAATAAGTGTTAAACCTGGATGGACTTCATTGTTTGTTAGTAGTTGTAATTCACATGTTATAATCTATAAACATGGTACAAATATGGACATATTTTTGTATATAGTAGTTCTCTTTTATTTATGGGAAATGTGTTCCAAGATCCTTAGTAGATGCCTGGCCCAACCTTATATATATTATGTTTTTCCTATATGTGCTATTGTGTTGCCACATAATACTAGACTTAATCAGCTCTTCTACATTTTATGCCCTGGTGTCTCCTTTGCATCACTATCTTGGATCTTTGAGTCTATTATTAAATAAAATAAGAGATACTAGAATAGAATCAGTACAACACTGCAACAGTGGATTTGATAACTGAAATAACTACTAAGTGACTAATGAGTGGCTAGCATATAGAGTGGGGATACTCTGGATAAAGGGATGATTCATGTTCCAGGTAGGATGGAAAGGGACAATATGAGATTTCATTACAATACTCAGAATGGCACACAATTTAAAACTTAAGAATTATTTAGTTCCAATCCTTTCCATTTAATATTTTTAGACCATTGTTGAAGGTGACTGACTAAAATCACAGAAAACAAATGTGCAGATAAGGGGAGACTACTATATTTCCATTTAACCACTCAAGACTGCATTTCCCAAAAATCTAGTTTTTCTTTCTCTTGTTTTTATCTCCTTCTTCTCCGAATAGTTTGGGGATGCAAGGACTTACATAGTCCAAGTAGGAGTCAGCTTGGCTTTCATAGCCAAGTGGAGAGACAGATGGGCCTAATCAATTCACTATTGCCATGCTTCTGGAAGCCATAACATATTGTTGAATACATATTTTGAATATTATTGAATGCATAGTATTTTTGTTGAATACATGCTGCATGGTCCATAGGGGATATTTATTCACTGATTTAATGAGGCTTTGATGACTAGATTCTGGAAAAGTATGCCATGGTCTCTTCTAGATAGACCATGACATTATCACAATATGGAGCCAATCAAGTGTACTCTATGCTAGCTGTTCGTGCTTTACACATATTCATAATCCCTCTTTCCTTAAGGTTCAAATTGACATTTTTAGGACCAAGACTGATTTAGCTATGTATCACCTAATTGAGCCTGCTGGGATCCCACTTCATTCCCTGGGGAAATCAATAGCTTGGAGGTTGGGCACCTTTTACTATTAAAGTTTCAAAGCTATAAAAAGTAAAACCTTGGATTGCAAATAACTTATTCTGCACGATTAGAAAATATTTCTAATCAATTTAAACTTGATAAATGATTAATGTTTTTCAATATGAGTACTATGTGATGCCAAGCATCACATGATCACAACTGACTCAGAAGCTTCTCCCCCTGTTCCTGCTGTGGGATTGTGGGTGATCATCTCCCAATACAAAGTGGTTATGAGAAGATCTCATCTGCAGAGGAGAAAGAAGGGGAGGAAGAGGAGGAGGAAGAGGAGCAGGAGAAGGAGGAGGAAAAAGCAGAGGAATCCCTTACTTCAAATGAGATTAGGCAGATGTGTAAAATGTGCAAAACAGTGCAAACTTTTGTAGAAAAGCACACTGAATAAGGGTGCAGAAGTGTGAGCAATGAATCTATTTAATGACAATGTAATGTCACATTTCTACAAAATCCTCAAAAAGAGGCAAAAAAGTGTCATTGGATAGGTTCCTCATTAAAATTGCACGAAAGGAAAAAGATTCCACTGAATAGATAACAGTGATTCCATTATAGTGATACTGAAAGTTGTCCTACACAGTAACCCTCCTCCCTCTTGTCTCCCTCACACCAGCCACAAAGGTTTTCAGAGGTAAGACAGATTAATTTCTTTATTTTAAAAAAATATTTTGTATTTTCTTTATTATTTTGAATTATATTGCAGTATTGTAATAATTTTATATGAATATTTTTGGGTTGTGGAATAAATCATCTGAGTTTCCATTATTTCTTATGGGGAAATTTGCTTTGATATATAAGTGCTTTGAATTACAAGCATGTTTCTGGAACCAATTATGTTCGGAAACTAATCCCATTTTCTCTGATCTCTGAGCTCTAGACACTTTCATGTTTTCTTTGTTTTGTTTTGTTTTTCTGGTACTGGGGATCGAACTCAGGACCTTACGCTTACAAGGCAGGTACGGTGCCACTGAACTACATCCCCAGCACTAGACACTTTCTAAGTGAAGGATACCAGTTCTTCAGGAACACCAAAGTAATTTTTTATTTTTCTCTTAGTGGAGACAGGAAAAGAACCCTTGAAATACACTGTATTGCAGAGTATAATTCAATATATTGTGGTTCAGCATGGTGACTTAGTTATTGCATATAATGTTGTATTTATAAATGCACCAAAGTCCAAATAATTTACTATGTAACATATAGAAATATAGTATACTAGTTTTCTTGGTCTGCTATAATAAATTACCACAAATTTGGTGACTTAAAAGAACAGAAATTTATTTTTGAATAGTTCTGTAAACTAGATGTCTAAAATAAGTTTTATTGGCCTAAAATCAAGATATTGGCATGACTGTGCTTCACTCTCTAGAGAGAGGCTCTGAAAACCTGTTTCTTGCCTCTTTGATCTTCAGGTGGTTGCCAGCATTCCTTGGTTCATAGACACATCCCTGTAATCTCTGCCTTTATCATCACAAGGCCTTCTTTTTTTATGTGTGCTCCCACTGGCTCCCTCTGATATGGATACTTTTAGATAATCCAGGATAAATTCCTCATGTCAAGATCAATAACCTAATCACATCTACTGTATAAAAAACCATTCACAGGTTCTGGGGATTAGGATATGGATATATCTTTAGGGACTATTACTTGTAACAACTTTAAATTTAAAATTGAGTACCTAATGCATACATTCCATTTGTCTTTTTTTTATTCATGGAAATTCATGACATTGAGAAATACCATGTACACATCAATTGAATATGTGATGTAAGAATGAAATAGCATTATTCAACAAAATGATGTTAGTAATGCCCCAATATGCTTTTGAGACAGAAAAATTTTATCAGTTTAACTATTTGTAAATGTAGAAGGAATTGCATGAAAATGTTGGTATCTCTGGGAAGGATTTTGTCATGAAAAACCATCAAAAAATAAACCTACAGTAAAACTTACAAAGTGTTTAAAAACAAAAACATTATTATATTGCGGTTACCTACTTTCTCCGTTTTTAAATTCAAGCAGTGCAGAATATGTTAAATAAGCACATTTAGCATGCTCAGTTTATAAAAGTGTCTTTTTGTCAGTTTGATGCAAAGTACATTGGGGGAAATAAACAATAAAACACAGAATTAATGCTCCAAATTGCAGTTGCTGGAAGCAAGGAAGGAGAGTGAAAAACTCCCAATAGAAATTACACTTAAAAATAAATCCTTGAGTGACTTCCAGCCTGTCTGATATCTGTTTCTTAAAGCACAGAGCATTTGTTGTTCTCATCTGAAATAGATGGTTTTGTCTTTCTAGAGCTTACACATCTGTACATTTGTTTATTCTTTGAAGGTGATTCTTCATTATAAGGTATTGGAAACAGATTCTCCAGGGAAAACATCTGTTCGGCTGTAATGCTAACATCTGCCAAGTTAGGTGTACTAAGAAAAAATTAACTTTATCTTGATGATTCAGGGACTTCAAATCTACAAGTTGACATAATATCAAAGACAGACAAGCTGCATTTTCCTCTGTTGTGCCTGTGCAGAGTCTAAAGCCCACCTCTGGCCATGCCAGACACAGAACACAAAGGTGAGGTGACATTGATCCTGGGGTCAGTTCTGGAGACAGAGTCCTCCTGGCAAAAGAGTCTTCGACCAAAGCAGACACTGCATCTGCATTAGAATTTCCTTAGATCTTCTTCTGTTGCTCCAGGCTGGCTTGGTGTTTACGCTTCTGAGGCCTTGGGCGTGGCACAGTGTGACAGAGGTATGACATGGTTATTTGGAATATGAACATTGGAACCTAATTGCCATGATTTGAGCTTTTGGCCCTGCCACTAACTGTGTGAGCCCAAGAGAGTTACTTTTTCTGAACTTTTATTTCCTCATATATAAAATAGGGCTAATTATTTCAGAATGGATATAAATGGACAGGATGTGTCAAGGCACCAGTGTAGTCTAGAAATATATGTCCTTAGAATTCTTTAGAATGAGTAGCAAAATAGTTCAAACTGACACAATTAAACCTTGGTAATAAGTAACCCTTTGATTAAAGTCCCCTGGAGGAGAATGCTCTGACCCTACAAAGGATTTTAATCTAAATATGTTTCCATGTTACTCCAACTCTCTTTACAGCACAACCCATGAGCCTTTCACCTGTAATCGATGTTCTCTGCCATGGGAGTGTGAGCAACCTGAATGTTTCTTGGAATTTCGATAAGGTGTACAAGACCTGAGCTGATGGAGTTTCAGCTGTTACTCAATTCTCATTTTTCTCACTTGTCTCAGGGTGGGGGCCATGACTAATGTCTAGACAAATCAGGTTCCTAGATGTGCCCAGATTGTGATATCACTTTCCTAATTCACTTTCCACCCCTCCCCCTTTTGCAAATGCTTCTTCCTCTAATCATGGTACCTACTAATGCAATGATCACTATTTGCTCTCCAAAAGAATTTGAACAGGCATGTAAAATATCCCTACTAAATATTTTATCCCATCTTAACTGTCAGCCTAGCAGAGATTTTACCATCCTAGCTTCATTTGTTTTAGTTTCAGGTGAGGAACTTTAAATATTCTATTTTCATTGTTTTCTGGCCTCCATTGATTTTTCTGTTTGTTTGTTTGTTTGTTTGTTTTGTTTTTTTGGTACCAGGGATCCAACTCAGGACCTTGAGCTTGCAAGGCAGGCGGCAGAACTATTGAACTAAATCCCTGGCCCTGGCCTCCATTGATTTTGATGACAAGTCAGACATCAGTTTTATTTTTGATCCTTGGTATAGAAATGTGCTTTTCACTGGATATTTTTAAGATTCTCTTTTTGTGGTTTTCAGTAGATTGTGTTGTGCCAATATATTTACACGGATTGGAGTTCACTGAACCTTCTGCATATGTAAATTGCTGTTTTTTATTAAATATGGAAAAGTTTGGTCAATATGCTTTCACATTGTTTTTGTGCACTATTATTTCTCTTTTCTACATCTGGGACTCCAATTACATTTATGCTAGACTGCTTGGTACCATCCCACAGGTTACTGTCACTTTATCCATTTTTTCCACAATTTTTTCACTCTGTGTTTCAATCTGCATGATTTTCTTGTTCTATAATCAATTTTACTGATCCTTTCTGTTGGTTTTAATGTGCTACCAAAGCCATTCAGTAAATTTTTATACTTGATATTGCATTTTTAATTCTAGGTTTTTATTTGGCTTTTTTTTTTGTACAGTTTAAGAATATCTTCTGAAACACCCTCTTACTCTGTTTACCCATTTTCTTCTTGTAAATTCTTTAACATATTTATCATAGTAATTTAAAGATCCTTGTCTGTTAAGTCCAATATTTAAGTCATATGAACCTGTATATATTGACTGGTTATTTGTTTTTTCCATATTCCTGGTTTTCTCCGCTCATATATGTAGTAATTTTTGAATGCACACTACATGTACATTATAAAGATTCTGGATTCCCTTATCTTTCTCTGAAGACCCTGAGGAACAAAAGTTACTCAATAAGTAGTTCAATTACTGGTGGATTACCTTAACCTTTTAGAGACTTGGTCTTAGGCTTCATTATGGCAAATCTACTTTAGTTTTGCCGTTTGTCCTTGGACAAATCCCTTAACCCTGGCATGTGGTGTTTATTACAAAAGTATATCCCTAATGGAATTACAGTGGAAAATATGAGGGGTTCACCAAGTTCTTTTAGCTTGAGAATACACAAACTTCAAACTTCATCTCCTCTGAAGTGAGCAGTTGTTAAAATTTCTATTCAGTTTTTTCAGCTTTCCAACTATTGTGTTTTTTTTTTCCAAACTCCTTGGAGTCTGACCACATGCATTACAGTTCAAGACTCAGCCACAGATTTGATGAGTGGGCATATGCAGATTTTATGGTTTCTCACTCTCGGAAGCTTCCTCTTTTCTAGGATTTTTTTCTCCTCAGTTCTCAGTTGCTTGATTGGGTCTAAACTCTGTCCTCTCAATCTTTGATATAACTCAATCTTTCTACTGTAGCCATATTCTAGAGAATTGTGAGAACTGAAGAATGCCCTAAGAAAAGAAACATAAATGTGAATTTTACCCAGTGTGATTCCCCTGTTTCATCGGTCAAATTTCCTCCAGTTTCTTTTTAGCTTTGGTCAGTCTAGTGGCTCCAAACAGTTGTTACATATGTTGTTCAGAGTTTATAATTGTTGTTAGAAGAAGAGTTAGCCCAATACCAGCTATACCGTCATTACTAAAAGTCTTGACCCCCCACTTTGACATTGTAAACTATCCTTAGAGTGGTTAATGCATGAAATTCTTATTGCCCATTACTACATTCTCTTAAGAGAAAAGCTGGGATTCTCACTGACTGTTTAACCTTGTCCATCAGTTCCAAATGATCAGCTGTTCCTTACCTATCTCATTTGTCTACCAATAATGGCTATTTTGGCACAACAGAAGCTTGTGGGAATACTGTTTATAAGGTGGGGTGAATTATCTTAATGACTGACCAACTACAATGAGGTTAACTGAATAAGCATTAGACATATATAGAATCATCATGCAACTCTGAAAGGCCAGAGGGCTTAACAATTTGAAACAATGTTTTGATCAGATATCACAGGTTTGGTTTTAAGAACTTTGCTCTGTCTTCTTTGTGTCTTCATTCTCTCAGCTGTGAAATGAGATTATTATCTCTCTGGATCATTATGAATATTAAACTGATATACATGAGTTTATTATATACATATATATATCAACACAGTGCTAGGCATATATGAAATGTTTGTTAAATCACTATTAACTCTTTAAAGTAAAGAACTTTTTGCTATCACCATGTTGCTTTGACAGGCTAAAGTTGCAAATTCAAGATGAATTTTCCTTGAATCACTGTTTATCAGTATATAATTGGGGGACTCTCTGAAGTAAAATTATTTGAAGTTGTTTCTTAATAAGGCAGATTTCCTGACTCCCACCTCAGAACTACTAAATCAAGATGGCAAGGTTGGGGCCTAAGAATATGAATTTTAATAAGTTCCTCAGGTAACTCCTATGATAATTTCTAAAGACTATTGGATAATTCAGTGGCAAACAGAAATTTCTGGAGAAATGGCTAGAGAGACTGTAAGACTTTGAACTTTTCTCACCTTCCAGAAGTCTAGATTTTATTGCCTTTCTGGCATTGATACCTATAAGCTTATTACTTTAGATGGAGACTGAAAAGTTTTAGTCATTCCTAAGTGTCTCGCTGGAGGGCGATTGGCAGAGTGATTAAACCAAAAGGGGTTATAATTCATCCCTCAAATCCATGGGTAAAGGCATTCTGCTGCATAACTTTTCACCTGTGAAGTACTCCACAGCTCTTAAATCATCCTTTACTATGTGGAAATCTCAGCTTCCTAGGAGAATGGATATTGTTTCTTATACCTCATTTCTCTTGCTTTCAACAAATATGTTAAAAACAATTACATTTGGGATTACAATTTTCATTTTCTTTTTATTGTGGAATTGTGACAAGGTTTTATAATGTGCTTAATATTGGACCTGAACTTACAATGGGTAATTATATGGGTCATAATATGATCCTGATGTTTAAGATCTGAGTTTTTTGAAAGAAAACAAAGTTCCTATCTTTAGCAAACAAACTGAAAAATAAAATGCAACTGATATCATGTCAACTAAGGTCCAAGGAAAAAGAAGAAAGACTGAGGACTTGCCAGGGTGCTCATATGTATCTTGTATTTTCCTCTGCCATTCAATAGGAGCTGAATGGATATTTATTGCATAAATGAATGAATGAGTGAAATTACGTTTTGTATTAGAATTCATAGAGTCTTATTATTGAGTGGGTTAATAGGTGAAGGGAGTCCTTCACTCAGTTTCTCTAATTTGTTTCAACTAAACATTCGAGGATGGTAAGTCTTATGCAAATGCTAATTGCAGCAATTTCACAGTGGCTTCCAGGCTGGGATAACATCATGGATCCTCTACTGGGGCCCCAGCCTGTGCCTCTTTCTGTGAGCATGCTTCTCTCTATCCCACCCTTTACTTCACAACTCACTTCTCAGAATTTTTCTACAGTGTTCTTAGCTTACCAGAGTGCTACTCAACACTGGATCCTTTCCTACTGCCTTCCAAAGGAAGACTTTTGAAAATTATACCAGATGAGTGAGAAGTAAAAGCTATCACCATGAAATGAATGCCTTTGATCTGGAAAAATAATTCCAACAACCAGAAAAGACTGACAGGCACCTGCTCCTGAACAGCTGTGGCAGTGCTATGGCTCTGCTTGCTAGCTGTTCTACGTGCTGAAGGAGTTATTTTAATTTTGCAGGATGTGGCAGACCAGAGAAACATACTTTAATATGCAAGGCACAGGCCCTAATTAATGCTTCACCCATTGGCTGTGGCTTGACAGTTCACCTGACTTGTTGCAGTCATTAAGTGTGAAACTCTAGGGGGTTCAGTTCAATTACTGTGAGACATGCAGCCTAAATTTTTGTTCTAAAACTGTACATTTTTTGTTATAAGGGCATCCCATCCCTTTTTATTTGTGGTTACTGCTTATAAAAGTCAATGTATGTCTGATGTCTGATAAATAACCAATAGTACCACAGTCTTGTATAAGGAAAGTATTCACAGAGGAAGGTGGGAGAGTCAACAGTTAACACGTATATCAGCTTAAATGTAATTCTGGGCCCACAGCTTTGTTGGTGATGAGGAATAAAAAGGTAAATTTCTGATACGACAAGAAAAGAAAAGAAATATTTGACTGTGATTATTAAGAAATACAGTACTGTACTAGATTTCACCAGACAGTACTGGGGTACTGCTTCCCAAGTTCAATCCCCGGAACCAAAAAAACAAAAAAATTAAATACTGGGGTATTGCTCATATCCCCTCACCCAAACCTGTAGTGGATATGTCCATGTCCTAATACCCAGAATATGTGAATGTAATCGTGTTTGGGAAAAGAATCTTTTCAAATGTAATTAAGGATATAGAGATAAGATTATTTTAAATTTAAGATGATTTCTAAGTCCAAAGAGAAGTATCCTTGTAAAAGAGACAGAGAGAAGCCACTGAGACATGGAAGAGAAGGTGACATGAAGACAGAAGAAGAAATTGGAGTGATATAGCTATAAAGCCAAGGAACATCAAGAAAGGGCTGGAGCCAACGCAGCAAGATAGGGCAAGGAAGAATCTTCCCTAGAGCCTCCAGAGTGAGCATGACCCTATTGACACCTGGATTTTGGATTTTTAACCTCTCAAACTGTGAAAAAATAAATGTTTGTTGTACTTTAGTCACCTTGTGTATGGTAATTTTGTGCTGCAGCCCCAGGACCAAAGCAACATCTCACTTCCAGCTAGCACTTCCAGCTGCCTTAAGCTGCATTTCTTTAGTTGAGAGTTCCTTAGGCTGCCACTTGCTGAGCAGGTTAGAGCACTTGTATTAGGAAATTAATGCCTGTGATAGATTTTCATCACTGTGATGAAATACCTGAGATAAGCAACTTAAAAAGTGTTAAAATTTATTCTGGCTCATGATTTCAGAGGTTTCAATCCATAGTCAGTGGTCCACTGTTTTTATAAGCCTGTGGTGAGGCAGAAAATCATGGCACGAATTGTGGTGTACAGTAAAACTGCTCTTCCTCATGGTGGGATGGAGGCAAAAGAGAGAGAAGAGGGGACTGGGTCTCAGTATTCCCTTCAAGTGTACACCCACAATGACCTAACTTACCTCCACTAGGACCCACCTACTAAAAGTTCCATGTCTTTAGCATATGGGCCTTTTTGAGACATTTAAGATCCAAAACATAACTTCCCTTTGGTTCAGCAGCTCTCATGTAAAGTCTGAGGAGGAGTCAGTGTATACAGATGCTAGGCCTTTTTTCCCATGGGTGGGCAACTCTGCAGTCTATGCTAGTTCCTACCATTTAGCTCCAATTATGTACAGTAGTAGTAGCTTGACAAAGTCTGTACTGCCCCCTCACCCTGTTTCCACAGTTTCAATTGCCCACTCTCATTACTAGTTTTTGCTGGAATCATCTGCCAAGCAAACTCTAGTCATGTGTCACTCACTAGACAGGCATCCATTCTGAGAAATCCATCTTTAGGTGATTCCATCGTTGTGTGAATATCATGGTGTGTAGCAAAAATGGAACAGGTCAATTGGTCAACATGGACTATTGATGTAATCAGAAATGCAGTAAATATGAAACATATGAGGTTGCCATGACATAACACGGTTTTTTAGTAGATGTTTTTATAAGTAGGAGTACACACTAAAGTAATGATAAAAAGTATACTAAATACATAGGCTAGTATCATAGTCATTTATTTTTATTTTTTTATTAATTTTATCAGTACATTTTAGGTATACAATGTAATGACATTCATCATTGGAAATTTGCACCTATGCACTAATCTCTCTTGGTTCTTATTTTTTCCCCATTCCCCTGCCCTCCCTTCAACCCCTCCATCCCTCCCTACTTACAAAGACATAGTTTCCATTTTTTCTTTTTCTCATATTAATTCCATTCCCTTCTTTCCTTTCCCCTATCCCTCCAACTTCCCATTCCCCTTTGCCCCTTTTATTCCTATTTCACATTATTTATTCTACCTTTTAGTCCTTATTTACACTTCCAGTTTCTTACACTAGAGAAGCTGTTCGGTATTTACACGTGTGTCCTATTTATTTCACTTAAGAGTATTGCTTCAATGTGCATCCATTTAGCTACAAATGTCACTAATTTCTCATTATTTATGGCTGAGTAGTACTCCATTTTATTAAAAAAACACATTTTCTTTATCCAGTCTCTAATTGATGGGCATTTGGGCTGTTTCAAAGTTTTAGCTATTACAAACTGTGATGCTATGAACATGGGTGCACATATATCACTGTGGTATGATTCTTTTCATTCTTTGGGGAAGATGCTCAGCAGGGGAATAGCTGGGTCAAATGGGACTTCCAGTCCTACTTCTTCGAGGTATCTCCATACTGATTTCCACAGTGGTTGCACCAGTCTACCCTCCCACTAGCAGTGGAGCAGGGTTCCTCTTTCCTCACAGCCCTGCCAGCATTTGCTATTGGTTGATTTCATGACAGCAGCCATTCTTTCTGGGATGAGGTGGAATCTCAGCGTTGTTTTCATCTGCATCTCTCAAGTGACCAGTGATGTTGAACATTTTTTCATATGTTTATTTGCTATTTCTACTTCTTTGTCTGAGAAATATCTGTTCATTTCAGGTGCCCATTTTTGGATTGGGTCTTTAAATTTGGGAGGTCTTGTTTTTTAAAGTTCTTTATACATTCTAGATAGTAGACCTTTGTCTGAGGAACAGCAGGTGAAAATTTTTTCCCACATTATGGGTTGTCTCTTCGTTCTGTTGGTGGTTTCTCTTGCTGTGCAGAAGCTTTTTAGTAAGAAGAGATCCCACTTGTTGATTGTTTGTGCTAGTTCACGGACAACTGATGTTTTGTTCATAAAATCTTTTCCTACACCGATGTCTTCAAGGGTTCTACCTAACCTCTGTTCCATCTGGCTCAGCGTTTCTGTTTTAATATTTAGATCTTTAATCCATTTTGATTTTAGTTTAGTGCATGGTGAGAGATATAGGTCTAGTTTTAATCTTTGGCAAGTTGAAGCCCAATTTTTCCAGCACCATTTATTAAACAGGCTATCTTTCCTCCAGTGAGGGTGTTTGGCTCCTTTTTCGAAGATGAGGTGGCTGAGTGTGTCTGGAATTGTTTCTGCATCTTCTAATCTGTTCCACTGGTCCTCAGGTCTGTTTCTTTGTCAGTACCATGTAGTTTTTATCACAGTGGCTTTGTAGTATAGTTTCAAGTTGGGGATTGTGATACCCCCTACCTTGTCTTTATTGCCTAGGATTGCTTTTGCTATTCTAGGTCTCTCCTTGTTCCAAATGAATTTTTGGATTGTTTTCTCAAGGTCCATGACGTATGCTGCTGGAATTTCAAATAGGATTGCACTGAATCTATATAGCAATTTTGGAAGTATAGCCATTTTCACTATGTTGATCCTTCCTACTCAGGAGCAAGGGATATCTTTCCATTTTCTGATATCCTCTTCAATCTCTTTTTTCAAAGTGCTATAGTTTTCAGAGAAGAGGTCTTTGATTTCTTTCGTTAGGTTGATTCCTAGGTATTTCAATTTTTTGGATGCTATTGTGAAAGAAATTGTTTGCCCTATTTCTCTCTCAGTGAGTCTGTTGTTCATGTAGAGGACAGCTATTGATTTTTGTGTGTTGACCTTGTATCCAGCTACTTGACTGAATTTGGTTATTAAGTCTAGAACACTTTTGGTGGAGTTCTTAGGGTCTTCTCTATAGAGTATCATGTCATCAGCAAATAATGACAATGTGACTTCTTCATTTCCTATCTTTATTCCTTTTATTTGTTTCTCTTGTCTAATTGCCATGGCTAATGTTTCCAAAAGTATATTGAACAGGAGTGGTGATAGTGGACATCCTTGACTTGTTCCTGATTTTAGTGTGAAGGATTTCAGTTTTTGACCATTTAGTATGATATTGGCAGTTGATTTTTCATAACTGTTTTTTTTCAGAATGAGGTAGAGATCATCTATTCCAATTTTTTGTAGAGTTTTTATCATAAATGAGTGTTGGATTTTGTCAAATGCTTTTCCTGCATCTATTGAGATGGTCATATGTTTTTTGTCTTTGGCCCTGTTAATATAGTGTATTACATTTATTGATTTACATATGTGGAACCATCCTTGCATCCCTGGGATAAATCCGACTTGGTCAGGGTGTATGACCTTCTTGATGACCCTCTGTATTCTTTTTGCCAGCATCTTATTGGCATTAGCATTTGGTGCCTATATATTTATGATTGTCATCTCTTCCTCTTGGATTATTCTCTTTATATGGATGTAATGACCTTCTTTGTCTCTCTTAATTAGTTTTGGTTTTAAATTTACTTTGTCTGTAAATAAGATAGCTACCCTTGCTTTTTTCCATGTTCCTGTCATGTGGAAAACTGTTTCTATCCTTTTACTTTCAGTCTATGAGTTTCTTTTTGAACTAGGTGCATTTCTTGTATACAGCATATTGTTAGATTTTTCTTCTTAATCCATTCTTCCAGTCTGTTTCTTTTGATTGGTGAGTTGAGCCCATTAACACTGATGGTTATAACTGATATGTATTAACTCATCATTGTCCTGTTATTTTCCTGTTGTTGGCTCTTTTTTAATTTTTCTCCTCTCCTTTTAATTTCTTGCCTTGTCTGATGGATTTGCTCTGTTGGGCCTCATGGAGTTGTGACCTTCATTGTGTTTTTCTAGGATATTTTTAAGAATTGTTTGGAGTGCTGGTTTGGTATTCATGGTGTTCTTTGTCATGGAAGTATTCTATTTCCCGATCAATTTTGAAAGATAGTTTTGCAGGATACATCAGTGTAGGTTGGAGGTTGTTTTCTTTTAGGGCTTGAAATACCTCACCCCAGTATCTCCTTGATTTGAGGGTTTGTGTTGAAAAGTCTGCTGTGATTCTGATAGGCTTTCCTTTGCATGTGATTTGTTTCTTTTCTCTGTTTGTAGCATTTTGTTCTTCTTTTGGGTTTCTGGGATCTCGATTATTATATGTCTAGGTGTAGAATTTTTGATCATGGCTAGTTGGAGTCCTATATACCTCACTTATTTGTATGTCAAATTCTTTTGCTGTGTTTGGGAAGTTTTCTGTCATTAATTCTGTGAACAGTTTTTTTATGTCATTTTTGCTTTCTCCTGCTTTTTCATGGACTCTGTCTTATATTATTATTCTTTGCGTCATCTAGGAGCTGTTGGATTGATTTCTCATGGTCCCTTACTAGTTTTAAGAGATGTCTCTTTTCATGGTCACTGACCGCCATCCTGTCTTCTATGTCTGATATTCTGTCTTCAGATTGTCTCAAGTCTGCTGTGTATACGTTCAGTACAGTTTTTAATCTCTTTGATATCTGTTTGAATCTGTTTCATGGATTCCATTTCTTTCCTATGCTGGGTGTTCATGATTTCCATTTCTTTCTTATGCTGGGCATTCATGGCTTTTGTCATGGTCCTGAACTCATCTATTTTTTTTTTTCTGTTTCTGTTCTAGAGTCTCTAATCATGTCTTTCATTCTGCTCACCATCTCTGTAGTTATCTGGCAAATTATTTCTGTTTTGAATTTTTCTAGAGCCTCATTCATCCGTTTTGTTACTTTCTGTGCTATCAGTTCAGGGTGTCCAGGTGGTTGATTATCAGACTTTTCCACCTCGTTTCCCCCAGAGTTTGCCTTTGGTGAGTTGGAAGTCTGGTATTGAGGGCTGCTTAAATGTCTTCTCATTTCTATTTTTGTTGTTGGTACTCTCCTTGGTTTAGGTCCTGTGTTGATATTTCAATATTGGTTATTGTAGGTATCTTTGTTGCTTATATTTAGAACCCTTATGGAATGATTGCTTCTCAGAGGTGTTTTCCAGATATTGCTGGTCTTAAGGTTTTGAGTCTCTAATGACTATGGGGCAATCTCATTTTCATTATACCAGAAGGATAACTGATTAGATCAATCACAACACCTTAGCCCAAGTGATACAATCAGCAATAACAATAATATAAAGCACAGCTTAGGAAAATACCAATTTGTGGTAATTATTAATCTATCACCTTTAACTGTTTGAATTAAATTAAAATTAAGGACCAGCCCAAAATATGTTTATAGTGAATAGACTCTTCAATATAGCAACTATACCCTTCGGGATGGGGACTTAGAAATTGTTGGGGAGGGAGGGATAGACAGGTAGAAGGAAAAGGAAAGGTTATAAGTGAGGCCAGAGGACACAGGAAGATCATGCAAACTCTAGGGAACTGTTGAAGACAAGAGAAAAAGACAGAATGAGAGAACAAAGACAAGAACAGAACCACCTATCAGCGATAGGGAAGCTAGAAACTTTATTCCCTTTCCTTTGAAACTAATGAGAATCAAGAGAAGGAAAAAACAAGAAGAAAAAAAGAAAGAAGAAATCTGAATTAAGGCAGGAACAGTAATAAAAAAGGAGATGAAGAACAACGTGGGAGAGCAAGAGAGTGAGAGACAGAGAGAAAGAAAAGAAAAAAAAGAAAGAAACAAATTTGAAAGCAGTAGAAAAAACAAATAAAAAATAAAAATGAGAGAAAAAATAATTTTGAAAATAACAAATAAAAAATAAAAATGAAGAGCCTCCTTCAGGGTATGTCTCTGCTGTCACAATAGACAACATGGGCAGCAGTGTGCAGATATAAGTCAATTAGTCTCAGCAAGCCAGCAGCAGACCCCTGAGATTCAGGCTGATTTCTGGCTGCAAGGCCCAAGTTGAGCTCCCTGACCTCCTGCAGGGTTGAACTCTGCAAGGTTCTATTGCAGGTTCCAGCTGCCTTTCCCCTGAAGATAGTCCAGGTTCTGATGGGCGGTGATGATGTCTCCAACTTACCAAGTACGGTGGTCTAGTGTGCCTTTATTGCAGAGATTCTCTTCACTTTTCCAGTTGGCTTCAATTTTCATCAAGGAACCTGAGAGGCCCTCTTTCTGTTGTTCACTTCTGCTCTATCTTCTGGAGCTCAGGACAATGGCCTTTATGACCCCTGTGCCTCTGAGGTGTGGATCCAGGTACAGGCGCAACCAGGAGGCTGGGTGGGGTGGGAGGGTGCTTGAGTGGTGCTGCAGGCATCCATGTGGATCCACTCCTCACCTGTTCACCCCTGGTTGGGAGGACCAGAATGGGGCGGTGTAGCTTGGAAGGCTCCAGGCGGTTCCGCTGTTCACCAGTCTGCCAAAATCTTTTTAATATAAGCAAGCCCTGAGGCAGCCAAGGTGATTTAACCTCAAAATTATTTAGAAACAACTGAATAGCCCAGTCTCTGTAGAAAATATTATATTTGACCTTTTAAAACTGTGCTGCTCACACTGATGACTTTTTCTTATGAAAATGTTGGAAATTATGACAAATAAATAGGCCATTTCAAGTTTGTTGAAAAAGAGGGAACTGGATGTAGGAAAGCCTGCTGAAATTATACAAGTAAGAAATGAGAATTTTGCTCCTTCCAATAGCAACACAATCCCTATAGATTCTTATTACTCATTTCTTAGTAAAATACTTGTAGGGTCCATGCATTCTATCAAGAAATATTTATTGGAAATTCCTTAGATCTTCAGAATGAAGTAGATAATCCTTCTTGCTTCCATTTATTAATTTATTATCAAAAACACCATTCATCGAAAAATAGAAACAACCTTTATATTAATATAACTAGATAATGTATTAACTTTAATCTTTAATAAAAACAGTTTATGTAGTGGGACAGAAAAGTGCTAATGTTTGAAGTGAATGTTTGTCTCTGTTTTTCCACAGCAGGAAACAGCATTTTTTATCAAAAGGAAAAGGCCATTTGCTGACATGTGGACTTGTATGCAATTTCAAATATTGTCGAAAAGTGCAAAGTCTGAGGACAAACATCATTTACGAAAGAAATTAAGCTATGTTTTGTATTGAAGTACAAAATCCCAGAATTAAGAAATTGATTGATCCAAGGACAAAACCTAAGTTAAGATTCCATTATTGTGTCAGCTTCTGAGGGAGGAAAAAAATTCCATCATCTAGATTTTAGCATAAATGCTGGTACAAATAAGTCTTCTGTTGAGATTATGAATTGAATCTCAAGTAGCAAAAAGTATTTTATTAACAACTTTTAGATATTTTATTACTTTAAGCAGCAACTGGTCTAGACATCACACAAATAAAAAGGAAAGCAACAGCATTTCTTTGCTGCAGAAGCAACTATTTCACATAATTATTTTTTACCTCTAGACTAATCTACTATCAGTATGCCTCTCCCAATGACTTTTCCATGATTTTTAATTGGTTTTGGATGGCTTCCTTTTACACTTGTGATGCAATTTCAGGTAAAAGGATATATCACTTCTTCCCAATTATCCTTGGAAGTAGTGGGGGCTTATGGTTAATGATAATTGAATAATTCATAGACCATATTGCAATGCATTATATGGTATTCTTACATAGATATGCCTAATCTGGTTGCTTGTGCTCAGTAAGATCATGGCAACTGTTTGCATTTCCAGAATGGGCTCTGGACACTGCTAAGGAGTGTGTGAGAGATAATGTCAGGGAGGCACATCAAGGGAGTAAGACAAAACTGATTTAGAAAGCTCTAGGGTCTCAGTAAAGTAGATTCTCAAGCATTGATTATAGCTTTTAGGATATCGAGTCTCATTTAGCCATCTAGCCTGGCAATTGAGAGAGCAGGAATATTTACTATTAACCCTGAATCACCTTCCCCGGAACCAGGTGCTAATCAGAACTCTCCTCTATTCAGACTCTAAACTCAGGGTTCCTGAGCCCTATTTCATATTCACCAGCACAAGGGGGATCCATAGAAATCTCTCATGGAAATACATCCTTGTACACAGTTTTGGTAATGAAATTTAAAAGGAGACATAGTCCAAGCTTCATGCATAAAAGAGACTGAACATCTGCCTGTGTGAGGCAAAGCCTGCAGGGAACTGAACTGATAGGTCAAGATTTCCAGCAAGATTGGATTGTTGTTGAAGTTGTGCATGAGGCAAGTTTCTTGTTATCACACTATATAAAATATTGCACTTCATTTTAAGTTGAATCTCAAGACCAAGTGAGCTGGAACTCACTGTCACCCAGGTCTAAAGTTTATGGTTTTGGGGATTCTGTCACTGTTTGTCACTTCTCAGGATGTTCATAAAGAAGGAAAACACAGAACAGAAGTGAAACACTAGGGATGGGGATTTAGCTCAGTGGTTCCACCACCTGCCTCGCAAGCACAAGGATCCGAGTTCGATCCGCGGTACCAAAAAAAAAATAAAAAAGTGAAACACTCATGAACATGGAGTAGGCCTTAGCAGTTCTCAGTAAAAACCACCCATCCTTCTCAACAGCCCATGAGAGAGAGTGGAAAGATAGAGACAGCACTGTTCTTTTGTCAACCAGCTTTATTTCTCTGCTGTCTGCCACGTCTGAGTGGAGCTGAAGATGAATTTTCTTCACTTCCAATGGCTGCTGGGGAAGTGTTAGTCACAATAAAAAACCAAACAAATAAACAAAAAAAAACCAAAGCATGGTAGAGTTTTTCCTCCAGGCTCCTCTAATCAAGCCAATCTGTTCGTAAAGAGTGACTGGTCTTAGATGTTGTGACATCATCATTCTGGGAATTTCCAGACACAAACTGGCTGAGTGCTTAGATAGGTCAAATACACATGAATCTTTTTTCCCTTCAAATTTAAGCCTTATGATACCAAAGACATCAATACTTGTGTTTGGTGAGAGCTATTCTATTTACAAGACTAATGATTTATAGCCACTCTATAATCCCACCAAGCCAGATCAATGTCTTCTGTATTCCTTGGGGATCTGGGCCCCCAGTGTAGAAATACAAAGAGCAGAAATTGTGTTAATTTGTTGGACTCTGACCATGTCAAGGCTCCAAATTATATTTATCCCTAAGATCTGCTGAGATGAACTGCTTTTACCTCACCAAAGCCTGGATACACTGTCAAAGTATAATTTTCAAGATGCCAAAAGGTTTACTTTTTGTATGTGTGTAGAATGAACACATGTTGAGGATTTATTGATTTATTAAAGTAACACAGTAAAGCTGTCCTGCCTCTCTTGGCCCAGAGGTAGGGACTTCTGAGCTGCTGTCCCACTGCTCCTGGTCCAGAGGAAGGGGTTTCCCGGCCACCACCTCTCCCACCACTCCCAGCCCAGAGGAAAGGGCTTTGGGGCCACAGTTCATCCTGCCGCTCCTGGCCCAGAGGAAGGGGCTTCTGGGCCACCATCCCTCCTGCCACTCACAGCCCAGAGGAAAGGGCTTTGGGGCCGCAGTCCATCCTGCTGCTCCCGGCCCAGAGGTAGGGGCTTCTGAGCCACCATCCCACTGCTCCTGGTCCAGAGGAAGGGGCTTCCCAGCCACCATCCCTCCCGCTGCTCCCAGCCC
>NW_004624762.1:13210638-13245011 GCF_000247695.1 Heterocephalus glaber | reverse complement strand
ATGTAAAGGTACAATTCCCAATGAGAAATGTAATTGTGTTGTATACCTACAATGTACCAATAAAAGAATTTAACAAAAAAAAATAAAGTAACACGGTAAAAACTGGTTTTAAAGACATTTTGCAGACTTGAGTATAGGCATTTAAACAGGATATTAAAATAAATTGCTATTAGATACAATACTGATTTATGTCCTATAAAACAATAAATATCATAACTTTTGGAATTTTCTTTTCACCTGGATGGAAACAATTTATGTTGTTACTTGAAAAGATCTACAAGTTAATAGGTAACTTCAAAGAGTCTGAACTAGTAATTAATAGTAAATAGCAAAGTCAAACAAAGGTACATCCCTGTAGATAATTAATTCTTGATAATCTGGTTCCAATATGACATGGAAAGGATTTTATTTAAAGGATTAGACATTTTCAAACACCTTGTGTTACATCAATGAGACTAGGCTTCATTTTCTCCTGCCTTCCTCCCCACTCCTGATGCAGTTTAACTTAAAGCCATTCAGTATCTACAAAAAAGTCACTTTCTTCTCTGCCAACAGGAATTTCAAGAGGACAGTAGATCATCTTTTCACCTGACTACAGCGGTACTTCACTGGAGGCTTTGGTTCCCACTCAGCCCCTCTGGCCATCACAGTATCTATTGTTGCTGCTCAGCTCTTTGTACCATTTGAGCAGCTATTATAGGTCACTACCTCTGGGGCACAGAGCCCTTAGCCCTGTTGTGGAATTCATGGTGCTCTTTTCTAAGGGGTATCTGCACTGTGCTGATAAATGTTTAACAACTGGCTTTCAAAATAAAACAAAATGAAGGCCCTGACTGATTTGTAATGTTTGTCAATTTCCATGGTGTAAATACTCCCACCATGGTCAATTTCAAGCTGTTGACTGATGCTAACCAACTTGCAAAATTCCGGAAAATGTAGCAGTTAGCTCTGACAAACCAGTATTAGCCAGCTCCTGCACACCTCTGGTGAGATGGAAGAGTGGTGCCCTCACGGTTGAGACACACAATGTCCAACAATCTCACAGTAGAGCAGCTGAAATTGTTCCCAGGATTTTAGTAAAACAGATCTCAACATCTTTTTCTTACAAGTGCTCCAAATTCCTTCCAATAATCTGTTGGGAAAGACTCAGTCACTAACTTTTAGTGGGATGTAGAACAATCCTGTTTGTGGCTTCCCCTACCTGGCTACCAGTTGATTCATTCCCTAGTCTTGAGACAAATATGGAAAGCTGTTTTACTAAAATAGGGAAACAGCCTCAGAAATACTTCTGTGGAATCTTCAAGTAGTCAGAACTTGTTTGAAACTGTTTTAAATGACAAGACTTTCAATGCATCCAACTCAAATACAAATGTACTCAGCTGTTCTTTGACAAAGTGAGAATTATATATTTAAGGTTTCACTCATTTGCCAGAGGGGTGAGAAACTGTCCCAACCTTTATATCTCACAATTATATCTAATATCCAAACTCTTGCCAGTTCTGAATGACACAATGACCAATAGAATTTTTCTCAATCGACATGGCTACACCCAACCTAGGAATTGACAGTCAATGTTCTTCTTTCCTGAAGCATTCCTTATTCAGGATCCTATTTTGTCACATCACGTGGACTTTCCTAGGACTTCCTCTTGACTACTTACATACTTCTCATATATGGACACATTACATTTGGTACACAGGAATAATTTCTCTTTTTAAAATTATTTTATATTACTACATGTTTGCAATACATGACGTTTACATTCATCTTAGGGAGCAGGTGCATATACATTGGTGTACATAACACAAGTTAATTTTTTTTAATCCCCTTCCCCTTCCCACTCACCTCCCTCCTTTCTTCTCTGAGTCCCCTTTCTCCATTTTCATTCTTACTGTTATTATTATTTTTAGTTCCTGTTTATGGTATATAATGTTTGCATTCACTGTGAATATTTGGCACATGTAAGTGACACATCTTAAATTTTCTTTTATAGACCTCATCAAGAGGCACTTGAATATTGTGCTAGTTTCTTTTGTCTGAAGAAGCATGAGAAATCAATGTTTGCAGAGACCCATGTGCTTTGAGAATTTGCTGTTTGTTATACTCCTTACATGAACAGGGATGCACCCTTGCCCCTGCTGGTCCATTTTAGGCCTTTGACCAAAACAGATAGATGTTCCTTCCTCAAGTGGAAGCAGCCCCACACCAAGACACAAGACTTCTTACACAGAACATGAGCTGGATTTCAGCATTAATTTGTATAGAATCGGACTGCATTCACCTTCATACCCAGAGCAATGCTGATCATCCATCCTCGTGCCTTGTCTATTCACTCTAAGCCAGACTTTTAGCCTCTGTAGTCCTTCAAAACAATCCTTTTTAGATTCTCCTCTGAAGGACTGATTCTCAAGGACAGTCCGTATTTTAGAACTTGGGGAATGAATAAGATGGGCCTTGACCCCAGGAGGCTGAGGTGCCTACTCCCTCCTCTCAACCCAGACTTCTAAAAGAATTTCAGTAAAACTTATGTAAGCCCTAGGACATTTTTAAGTTGCTATGTAAAATTTTCATTTTAAACCTAAGTAGCTGCAAAGGATGTAATTTGTGGTATGGATGTAATTTGTGGCATATTATAAATATTGATATTAAAAATAAAACTGTTATACCATCCTTTTGAATACAAAGGAATCTAAATATCATGGTGATTCAATACCAGCCATCACCCATTAACACAATACATGAACAAGCTCTTCTTTAACTGGCAGAAATTTTATGTCCTTATCTCACTGAAGGCCTTGTTCCGGTCTGCTTCCCTCATGAGATTTTATTCTGATGCAATATATTTTTATGTTTGAAGAATTTATTCTTCACTGTATTATACTTTACTACTATATATATATATATATATATATATATATATATATATATGGACCTTACTCTTATTTTCTATGACTACAAGTCTCAAGGTGCTTAAAGTATCTTTGGGATTGAGTCATTTTTACAAAAAATAGTGATTCCCAAACATTTAAAATAGTACAAATGTATTACAAATTTGATAATAATCAAGTAGAAAAAGTAAAATTTTAGTGTACATTTCCTAATAAAGCAAATTGGGATCTTTTAAAATTTCATAGATCTGTGGATGAATATTTTTATTGCTAGAATGAAACAGAGCTTAGCATGATTTTGTTCTTAGTTTTCAAAAGATGTGAGTCATAAATAAGAAGTTGAAGGGAGGACATTTGTTATATCACTTTCACTCAGTTTGAACTACTTCCAATTTATATACCAAAAATCATATATCAATCTATCTTCAAAAATAATCAGCTGACAACTCAGTAATCTGAATAAAAGATGGGGTGGACCATCTAACTTGCAAAAGTTTAGTGACTCAGTCCTTCACTTTCTCGATACCAGTCTTGCTTATTTTGAATTGTATCTCATGTTGGCATTTTGGAGATTTACAGGCCTCCAAGGTGATGCACCTGAGTAAGATTTGGAAAGAAAAAGAGGGACCCCTTCCTTCTATTAAGTAGGAAGAAATCTCTGCAAAAGGAGAGGTAGGAAAGGGAGATAATCTCCATCACAGCCTTGTTCCTAAGCAGGTCACATTTAGAAGGATACAGGATCTGGACACTGTTCCCCTTCAAATCCAGTTGGGTCGTCATGCTTCATGAAATGTCTTCGTGTGCATCCAAGATTTGTAGCAGTTTGAAGACCATTGTATCAGGTCACTACAGTTGCCAGATTTAGAAAATGAAAGTGCAAGGCATCCAGTTAAATCTGACTTCATATAGCTGTGTCTTATAGACTGACCTATTTTGGAAATATATAAATACACACTAAAATATTCTTTGTTTATTTGAAATTTAAATTTAACTGGGTGCTCTTGTATTTTACTTGGCCACTCTAGCTAGTCAACATTATTATTATGGTTCTTGAGAGATGGTTTTTTGCCAGCAGATGATGAAACTCCTCAAGGGCAAGTTCTCATTTAAGTTATCTTTGCAGTACTTGTTTCTTCAGTACCAAAGAACTAGCACACATCTCGGTTGAAAGTGTGGACTGATAAATAGTTGACATATGATAGGTGCTCCACAAATGTTTATTGAATGGAAACAAATAAACCTGGCCTTGGCTTCTGGAAAATAGATTTCTGAATTTTTTTTTTTTTGGTACCAGGGATTGAACTTGGGATCCCCAGCCCCTGAATTGCTCTTTTTAATAACATTTGGTGACTTCCATGTAAACAACTAATTGTTCCTGACCTTGCTACTCACCCAGCCTGTTGTTTCTATATTGATGATTGCAGAAATTTTCATCCCCAAACACTGGTATTTAGTTCTATAGAAATAGTCTTAGTGGTCAAGTCACCTGGTTTCATTGCCTGCATGTGGCAGAATCTTCCAATGTCTTCCCAACCCATGCTGAATAAAATCTAAATGCTTTATAACACTATACAAGGCTGTAATGAGTTGATCTTCTTTATCTCTCTGTGTTCAGCTTGCCCCATCTTTTGTTCCACTCTAGCCATACCAAGTCTCACCTCAAGATTTTGCTATGGTGTTTCTTCTGCCTGAAATACCTTCTCAATATCTTTACACTTCATTCAGATCTCTGCCCAAAGGCCACTTCCTAAAGGAGAAGTTTGGACCATCCTGATCAGAATAGCTCCTCTCTTCTCTGCACCCTGGAGGCTTTTCAGGCTTACTACTTGTGACCAGACCCTGGGATTTCTGCTAAACCTGCTAAAGAGAAAACCCCAGTGATCCATGCCTGGCTGTGTCAGCCCAAACAGCAAGGGGCTCAGAGGCAAAGATTCACTCTCACTGCCACCTTTCAAATCTCACGTGAGTGTATCTGATGAGTGGGAACTTAATCATACTTAAAATCTTAGCTGAAAGGGAATCTGGGAAATACAGTGTTTAGCTCTCTGGTTCCTGTTTTCCTCAACATATAGGAAAGTAAAATGAATGTCAAATCTGGAATATCCACCACAACTGTGTGGCAATTACATATAATGTTTAAAATTTTATTACATTCATATGAAACCATAAAAGACCCCAACTAGCCAAGAAAATTCTGAGGACAGGCAAAAAAATGGAAATATCACACTTCCAGATTTAAAATTGTATTACAGAGCTATAGTATTAAGGCAGAATGATACAAACATAAAAACAAAACACATAGATCAGTGGAACAGAACAGAGAGCCTAGAAGTAAATTCAAACATAGATGGTTAACTAATTTTCAACAGGGGCATCAAAAAGACACAATGAAGAAAGGATAGTCTCTTCAATAAATGGTGCTAAGAAAACTGGATATCTACATGCAAAAAAATGAACTTGGACCCTTCTCTTACTCCATACACACAAATCAACTCAAAATGGATAAAAGACCTATGTGTAAGACCCAAAACTATAAAACTTCTGGAAAAAATATAGAAGAAAAGCTCCTTGTAATTGGCCTTGGCAATAATTTCTTGGCTATCACATGGAAAGCTCAGGCTACAAAAGCAAAAACAAATAAAGGGGGTTGTAGTAAAGGAAAAGGCTTTTGCACAGTAAGAGAAACAATGAACAAAAGGAAAAGACAACCTATAGATAGGGAAAATTTATTTGCAAGCCACATATCAGACAAAGGCTTAATGTCTAAGATTTGTAAAGAACTCATACAACTGAATAACAAAATACCACATAACTCAAATAAAAATTGACAAACTACTTATTTCTCCAAAGATAACATAAAAATAGCCAACAGACACAAAAATGTTGTTTAATGTCACTAATCATCAGGGAATGCAAATTAAAATCACTATGAGATAATACCTCACATCTTTTAGAACAGCTATTTTCATGAATATAAAAGATAGCAAATGTTGTCAAGGCTATGGAGATAAGGGACCCTTGCACATTGTTGCTGGGAATGTGATTGGTACAGCCATTATGGGAAATAGTATGGGTGTTCATAAAGAAATTAAAACTAGAACTACCATATGATCCAGCAATCCTTCTCTTGGATATATTCCCAAAGGAAGTGAAATTATCACTTCATAAGGATACCTGCAACCACATGTTCACTGCAGTATTATAAATGATAGCCAAGATATGGAAACAGACTAGGTTTCTATCAGTGGGAAAATGAATTTAAAAACTGGCGCACGTGCGCGCGCGCGCGCGCACACACACACACACACACACACGAACATTATTTATCCTTAAAACAGAAATCCATTTGTCACAGCATGGATGGACCTGGAGGACATTATGCTAAGTGAAATAAACCAAATAAAGAAAGAAAAATACTGCATGATCTCACTTGTATGTGAAATCTTCATGAAGTCAAATATACAGAGATAAGAAATAAAGAAGTGATTAGGGGAAGAGGAAATGGATATGAGTAGGTCAAAAGATGAAATACATAGTACCAAATATGTAGCATGAGCAAGTAGAAAGATCTAATGCACAGCATGATGACTGTGGTTAAAAATAGTGTATTATACTGTATTCATGATTAGCACTAAATGAGTAGATGATAGTTTCTCTTGCCAAAGAGTGGAAATGGGTAACTATGTGAGATGACAATTATGTTCATTTGTGCCACTATAGTAACCACGTTGTATACCTTAAATATACACAATGAAGTTTATTTTCAAAAAGAATATTTGTGTGTGAAAAGTTATATAACAGTAAGAAAACACATTGTTGTTTTAAAATTTAATATAGCACTTATGTATATATAAACTAGGTGTGATTAAAAATATGGTGAATACTTAAATTTTAGTAAAAATTTTATTGCAGTAAAAGACATGTTGCCTTGAATCCCCCTCAAAATACTCCTTCCTGCTTAGAACACACTTAACTCATCATTCTTGCCACTTTCTGAAGCAGTTCTGGAAGTCCTCTTTTATGGTTATTTTTAGTTGGGCTGTCATGGCTGCCTCAGTATCCTGAATTGATTCATGGTTATTTTGACATTGAGGAAGAGCTGGAAGTCGCATGATGCCAGATCCAGTAAATAAGGTGGATGAGGACATACCTTAATGCCTATCTTTCCATTGAATGGCACTCAGCATCAGTATTGCATTTAAAGGACTTCAGCCACTCTTTCAGGAAGTGGCAAGAACAATGGGATCAGTGAGTTCCAAGTGAGGGAGAGTATTTTGAGAGGGATTAATGGCAATGTGTCTTTTACTGTAATAAATTTTTTGCATTTAAAAACAAATGACAGCCGGGGATTTAGCTCAGTGGTTCTGCTGCCTGCCTTGCAAGCATAAGGTCCTGAGTTCGATCTCTGGTACCAAAAAAAACCCAAAAAAAAACCCTACTTCCCTGAAAAATAAATGATATTTCATCCACTCTTGAGAAGCAAAGTTGATGTTCTTTCTGAATAGTGGCTTTAATATACTGATGGAATAAATTCTTGAATAGAATGGAGATGATATCAAATGTGATGGCTTTAGGCTTGGGACAGAAGAAGGGCTGTCCTCCCCTAAGAGGTTGGAGAGGAAAATATAAGGACAAGTGTTAAAAAAACAAGCTATACATGCCTGTAATCCTAGCACTCTGGAAAACTGATGCAGCAGGATACTTAGAAAGAGCTGGTCTCAAAATTAAAATAAAATAAAGTTTTGGGGCTATAGCTCAGTGGGAAGGCCATGGATTCCATACCCAGTACCAAAAAACCCCCCCCCAAAAAAACAAAGACAAGTGGGACAGGAACAAAGCGAGGGTTCTTAATTGCCAGACTTTGTTTTTATTGTGATGTAGAGGCAAGATCATCATTAGTAAGGGTGAAAGGAGAAGCTATAAGATTGCAGGGTGTTAGATTTATGGTCATGGTTTCCTGAAACAGATAATAGGAAGGGTAGGACAGCTGTCCAGCCTCAGACACAGCTATTTCAAAGTGCACAAGTGCACAGCTGATATAGGTAATCAGCCTGTGTAGCTGAGGCCATTTCTCCAGCAGGACTCAACAGCCACAGAGGCCAATTATGATTTGCAGTATAATGGTGTCAGCCCAACTGACATTCCGTGCAAGGTAAAGTTTCCAGTCCATATCACTGACTTTGATCACAGCAGAAATGACTGGGCATTCAGTAAATTTTTTTTATGAGAAAGGAAATTATACTATAATGGATGAATTTGATTTCTCAAAAACAACTGGAGGGCAGGGGAATGGGGAAAAAATAAGAACCAAGATGGTTTCCAATGATGAATGTCATTATATTGTATACCTTAAATGTACCAATAAAATTAATTTTTAAAAAACACAACTTTCTGCATACAAATCCAGTCTGTTCACTCATTAGAGTTATGTGACTTCTGTATGCCTTAGTTTTCTCATTTGTATAGTGGAAGCAAGAATAGTACATATTTCACAGGATTGCTGTGAAATTTAAATGACCATGCAAAATGTTGAGAGCAATAGCTGTCACATAACAATCTCTTAGTACATCATGTTTGCCACTGTTATTATCTGTATTAATATGGTAAAGGAAGACTGTAAAAAAAAAGTGTAATTTAATTTTATTACCTATTTCTGGTAGCCCCCTGGTCCCAGCCTCATCTCAGGCCTGCTTGTTATTACAATGTGGTTGAGAAGTTAGGTCCTTTATCATATATTTTCATTAGCAGATCCTAGCCACATATAGATTAGCAATTTCCAAAACAGCATTATACAATAAAATATATGGAACATGGACATTTCATTCTTTGTAATCTAGTCTTTGATGGAATAGGATGATTTAAACACTTGTTGTAGACTGGGTTCTCCGGGGAAGAGAGTGTGAAATAAAAATTATCACATGGGAAGTTTATGAGAGCCCTTGGGATTGACACCAGTGACATGAAGGAGGAAGCAGGGTGAATAGGTGATGAAGCTTTCTCTGACATCTCTGCCCATCTCCTGGGGAATTCTCAGTCTTCGGTGGTCTCTTAAGCGTTTCCCTGAACTGGAGCAAGGTGGTCTGGGCTTTCTATCTGTGCCTTAACCAAGCATTTGAGGCAAGCTATCCCTGGAAAATAAGTGTGACTTTGGGTGAGGTAGTTTATTTCATCTGAGGCAATTCCCAAAGAGGTCTGACAGCTGATATCCACCCTCTGACAGCATTCCCAACAGCTGGGACATTTGTCCTTCTTTCTTTCTCAAAGGCACATCATTGTGTCTACCACTGGATTGTTTGAGCATCATTATTTGAATGTGAGTTATCAGTTTTGTTCAAAGACATCCTGCACAAATCATGTACCAGGTAAGATCCCACGGAGGCTTGACTTCTCATGGCACAGACTTCAAGGGCACAGACTTACTGTGCTGGAAGTGACATCATCTTTCTATCGTTTGAAGTGTTCTGAGAACAGAAATGTGTGTGCTGTGTGTGTGTGCACACGCACGCATGCTTCCTCTAATACAATCGATAGGTACTCTTCTCTTTCTTGCCCATCCACTCTCCCAGGCTTGCTTTATCTGTTTCTTCTGTTCAATGTTCATCAGTACTACATTTCTTTGTAACAGAAGGACATGTGAGCCAGAGCTACAGGAAACTGACCTTCTTGTGTTGGTTTCTACAAACACAGAGGATTAGCTAAAATGAGCATTTTGGAGAGGGGAAGGATTATTCAAAGGGCACAGCAGGTCCTAGGCAGTAAGGTCGGTGTTCGGGTACAGATGATAATTACAGCAGTTGGTATCATTATGGCAATGGTGGCCTGGGGACAGTGGAGGGAACACTCATCATCGGGCCTTGATTTGGGAATAATAAAGAAGACTTCATACCTGACCTCACTGGACGTCACTGTGCCCAGTGTCTGGTGGGGCTGTGGATTAAACATGGAGCTGGAAGTAGGTTACACCTTCCCTCAACTTCATATTAACTTGCTCCATCTGGGACTTATACTTTTTCAAGCCATCGAAAAGCATTTCTCTCACCAGGGCTGCTTGTTAGTAATGGTGTGAGGAGGAAGACACTGGTATTTCTCCTTCTACAGTTTTCAATCATATGATCGTATAGGAGATTACACTTGGAAAATAGTTATGGTAAAGTAGAGCATATAATTTCTCAAATACCTTATTGTAATAAATAGGAAATGGTGGCAGTAAAGAGTGGTGTTCAAATGAAGGGTTCTAGCATTTTTCTCTACCCTCCACCTTGACCCCACTAATAGTTCCTTATTTCCCTCTTTGGACAAAGGTATTGAGGATTGAGAATTAGATGGTAAAATGTATGGCCTTTGAACAGAAAAAAAATTACTAGTTACAGTGGAGCAGATGTGGTAGATAATGCAGAGCATAAAAGCAGCTAAATAACAAATAAACTACTGAGTGCCTACTGTTGCCACACAATGTACTGAGGGTATCCAGAGAGGCAGGAGGCAGTCGGTAGCAGTTGCTCTGGCCCTGGACCTTGTCTTTATTGCTTTTAGTGCACATGGGCACCTCTTATAATTGTCAGCACCTGTGTTCCATTGCTGGAGCCCTTTCTCTGGTTGTCCAAACCCACTTGCCTGCATACAAAGCAGCCCAGAACTGATGGAAAATGCACACTAGAAGGGAGTCAGTATCGACCATAACTGACCAGAGTTGGTGTATAAATAGCTCACCCCATCACCCTCTGCATGGGGCCTTGAGGTCAGCACTGGATTAAACTCCAGTTTCCCATAGTAGTAGCTGTCTTGATTATGGATCCTTCATTGACTGCCTTCTCTTTCCCTCTCATTTCCCCACTTTCCTGTGATATTTCCAGAAAGCATGTCCTATATAAACTACTGGTACTCCAATCTTGATCTTGAGGTCTTCCTCTGGGAACCCTAAGTGAAAAAGCAGTCTGTCTGGGAAGGCAGATACATTAACAAGTGTAAAGAAGGCTACAAGGAAAAGTACAACGTGCTTCTAGCTACAATCTTTCTGCTTAATTTTCTGTGTGATAGCCAGGGTCCTGTGTCATGAAGGAGACGAGAAACAGGCAAAGAAGTAATTATTTTGCTGTATACAGTACATGGAAGATATTTCATTGTTTTATTGGAAAAGAGAAATGTGATTATGAATCCAGCTATGAACATGATGCCTCTATCCTTTGTACTGGAAAGGTTGGAGATGCTTATGACTTATGCTGTAGAACTAGGCTAGATGTGGGAGCATTGAGCTCTGCTAGGCAGTAAGGAGAGGCAAAATGTGGGACAGATTTTAAGACCTTTATGATAGATTCAATAACATTAAACACATTTTATAACTTGATATGTAAAGCTCTGTTAGATTTTTAAAATTACAGTATTGGAAATTAAACCCAGGGCCTTTGTACTGAACTACATCCCCAGCTCTTGTTATTTTATTTTTTTAATTTTTATTTTAAGACAGAGTCTCACTAAATTGCTAAGTTTCTCAGGCTGGGCTCAAAGTTGTGAGCCTCTTCCAGAGTACCGTGATGATAGGTGTGCACCATTGTGTCTGGCTGTTAGCTTTTAAAAATAAAAGCAAAACCATAAGAACCAACATACATCATGTAAAGGTACAAGATCCCAATGATGAATGTAACCATATTGTATAACTAAAATGTACCAATAAACTTCATAGAAAATAAAAGCAAAATGATCAAAAGTAATAGAGTAGTAGCTAAGAAAATAATTTGCCAGGCAGTTACTGACTATTGCAAAGTGGCTTCCTTGTGTTAATATTAACAAACCATCCAGCCTCCAACTTATTTATTATAGTGTAACAGCTGCATTCTGTGGATATGGATGCGTTCCCTAAAATCCCTTAAGCTTTCTCTCACATACTGATTCTATTAGCATCAGTGATTGTCTCTATTGAGTAGTTCAGCATAATACTGAGCTATATTCTTTAGCTTTATCAAGAACTCAGGAAATGTTACTAAAGCAATGCAAGGAAAGCCATTTTGTTTAGAGCACTCTGGCTCAAATCACCATCTCTTCTGTTAATATGGAAATAGGGTACTGCAAGAGCAGAAATGAGAAGCAAAACACAAGCTCCCCTTTACATGCCCATTCTCCGACCCCAAGCCCTGTGCCATAGAGCACTTCCCTGACTCTGGAAACAAAGGAAGGAGGGGTTAGTAATATCTGTAGTAAACTGCACTAAAAAGCTTGTTCTCAGGAAAAAGGCTGGGTTTGAACCTCTGAAGAAATGCTTATCAACATGCAGGAAATAGATGTTGTCCCTCTCATGTAAAGGAAGGCTTTTGTCATGTCCCTTTTAGCCGAGTATGTGGTGGGAGGGTGGCACATGCAGAGAAACACATTAGATATCCAACACTAATAACACATTAGTGTAGTAAACTATGTTCATCCTCTTCCCCTTGGAGAACAACTTTCTCCTGAGCAACAGTATAAAGATTCTATGGTTGTGATTTTTCCTGCAGGGAGATTGATAGATATTTAGATATGACAGATGTGTAATGGGAAGTCTTGGCTATCAGCACCTGCTGTTTTCACAGAAAATCATTTGATTTTTGAGATCACTATTTAAGGAGCAGATCAATTTTTTAAAATGAGGACTCCACCTGCCATAGAGAAAGGAGTGAAGGAAAGGTGCCAGGGAATGAAAGCCTGGTGAGGGAAATTAGAGATGACTAAGTATTCTTAAGACACCACATCTAACACTGGGCACAATGGCTGGCGCTGGAAAGAGGCCAGCCTCGGGAGAAGGAGCCAATTGTACTCCTTGCCAACTCCGGTGGGCAGAGCTAGCAGAGGGGAAGCTGGAAAAGGACAATTGGGGAGGATAAAAGCGGATAGAAAGGAGGCCATTAATACAGAGTCTTTAAGAATAATTTGTGCATTTACACTGCAGCAGTTATTTCAGTTAAAGGAACCAAGAAAAGGGGGAGAGAAAGGATAAAACTACAAGTCAATTTCTGGAAGAATTACCAATAAAAAACACAGACCTGTCTCTGTCCCTTCATCATCAGGATTTATTGGGTCACTGCATAATTCTCTCTGGTTCTTGTTCTTCTCAGAGAGGATCTGAAGAACGAAGCTACAGTGATGTGTTAGTGGGTATTGAACAGTGGGACACTCATTTTTTTGCACAGGTAGTGTATGTTTTCAAATGAGGGATCAAACTTGAAGAACTCATTCATCATGGGGGAGTGGTAAAAACAATTAGGTAAAAGCCAAAGTTTTTGCCCTCATTCCTGTCACAGATCCAATAGTCTTGAGTTCAAAAAACATTATCTCTCCAGACAGACATTGAACTGTTCATCACGTTGCTTAAATGTATAGAGTATAAAATGCAAAATATTATAGAAAGAAATAACATGGGCACAATACAAGACTGAATGGCAGAAATATGTGAGCTTATGAACACCCTCACCCCAACCAGCCCCATGCTTGGGTGAAGGCATCTTGAGGAGTTGCAAGTTTTGCCATTGGATGAAGTTTTAATTGATTATCAAGAGAAGACTTGATGTGAAAGTGATTCTGTCAGAATTTTCTAGGATACAATGGTTTGTCCCAGAGACTTTCTGAGCCTATGGTACTTGATTAGGTAACCACTTAACATAATTTCTACTCTGAGATACTAGGCAGAGCACAAGAAATGCCAAATTTCAGTGTATGATGAACATATTTATTTCAATATGCTTTAAGGTAGACCCACATTATTCAATAGAACGTTTTGTGATGCCAGGAATGTTCTATATCTGTACTTGCCAATATAGCACCATTAGCCACATGTTTTTGATCACTTGAAATCTGGGGCTAGGTCGATGGAGAGAATGGGATTTAAATCTTATGTAATTTATATTTCAATTTAAATAGCCACATATAGCTAGAGGCTACTTGGTTATACAGTGTAGAAGTAGACTTTGGAAAATATGAAAATGCAATAATTAGCAATATTTATCTTTAACATGCAAGACAAGCCTGTTAGCCTGGGATCACCCACTGTCTCCTTGTAAACACTGTCCCATTGGTAGAGTTACCTTGTCCTCTTTTTCAGCCTCCAGGTCAGAGTAACAAGTAGGGCTGCTTTTTCTTCCAGAGAGTAGACATTGGCTCTCAAAGCTGGACCAGAATTTTTGATAATAGCAAGAAGCTGGAGTCTTTTCAAATAATAAAAGCTTTCCTTGAAGACAAGGCACTCTCTAGACACTGACTGTGGAAATTGGTGTCAGCTTCTGAAGTAGAAATAACAGCATCCCTTCCTTCAACAACTCTCCTTAGGAATGACAGCATTAGTGATTTGAATATATTAAAGGCCGGCTCATTCCATCCCCTCTCCAAGCAGATTTTTTATATAAATATATATATATATTCATATATATATATTCATATATATATTCATATATATATATATTTCCCTTGGTCAACAAGGGAATTGGGATTAAAATCCCATGTGAGCTTCCTTGGAATTTAAAGCCCACTTTCTTGAGACAGGATTAGGCAAGATAAAGGAAAAAGCAAGAAAATGAACACAAACACAATTAGGCTAGACCAGCCCTCGAGTCAAGTCATGTGTAATTTCCAATAGAAAAAGATTTAATTATGCCATCATGACCAAAATCACTTATTAAGTGCCCATTTATATGTAATGCTGGACTGCGAAGATATACGCAAAAAGTCAGACTTGGTCTCAGCCCACTAGACAGACAATAATGAAATAGAGAGATATTCAGGATGGGAATTTAAAATATTAATGAATATTTACATTCAGTGCAAATGTAGCCCCCACAGAGCAGCCTTGAAACTCAAATAGCTGAAGAACAAAGCTCTGGACTGTTCTCACTTGGATGTATTGGTTGCAGAAGATGAGGGGAGGAGGATAGAGGAGGCTGTTTGGATCTCTTATTCCCTCTGTGATGTATGATGTATGTGAATGTGCTATTTGTCCACTGGGAAAGGGGTGTGTGTGTGTGTGTGTGTGTGTGTGTGTGTGTGTGTAGGGGGGTAGCTCAGGATGCATGCAGCCTGGAAGCTGTTCTCCTCTTGCTCAAGCCAGGGGAACATAGCTAAGCTTCTGCTTCTCCCTGTAGCAGGCACTAGTAAAGGTCACAGAAGATGCACAGAAGAAAGAGAGAGAAAGTGAGAGCAAGTGAGCAGTGGAAACTCCTGGTACCATCAGATCTAAATAGGGAGTGGTGCAGGATTTTCTAACCAAGGGTGTGGGGATAAAAGTGGCAAATTTGGCTGAAAGATAAGCATGAGGTCAATGACAAAGAAGCCAAGAGGAATCCAGAGGTTTCCCACACCAAAAGGACTAAGAGTACAAAGTAGGTGTGAAGTACAGAGCCAAGAATCCAGAAACCAGGAAGACAGGAGAAAGAAAATGGGTTGAGAAAAAAAGAGAAGAAATTTGGGGCAATTGCTTAGAACGGTTACTATGGTTTGAGGTTTGTTTTTAGGCTGGCACATGCTTCATGCTTCAACAGAATTTGGAAAGTTAGATGAGTCAGGGAGGAAATGACAACTGGTGACTTTGTAGGAAGCAATTTGGGAGTTCCAGTATTGCACTAATCTGTACAACAGCCACTTAGAAACCTAGAGCTCTAACATGGTCTATATCCAAACCACAGTGCCATCTTGGAGACATTATGAAGAAGTAGTCAAACTCATAGAAACAAATAATAGAACAGTAGTTGCTATGAGCTCTGAGGAGGGGGAAATGAGTTGCTCTCAGGGAATACACAACTTTGGTTAAACAAGATGAGTAAGTTATAGAGACCTGTTGCACAATGTTACGGCTGTATCTTACACTACTGTATTGTACACTTGAAATTGCTAAGACCATGAATCTTAGGAGACGGGGATTTAGCTCAGTGGTTCCGCTGTCTGCCCTACAAGTGCAAGGACCCAAGTTCAATCCCCGGTACCAAAAAATAATCTTGAGTTAAATATTCTCTCTCCCTCTACACACACACACACACACACACACACACACACACACACACACACACCCTAATGTAGGCAATAAAATATATGATCATCCTATATCTAACATTTACACTCTGGCTTATCTTGTAAAGCCTTGCATCTATCCTTGGCTTTTCCATCTCCTTCCCCTGCTCTCTCTTAACTCTAGCCTGATCCTCTTGTGCACTTGCCTCTGCCTAATTTCAGTCTGCCCCCTGTTGGAATGTGCTCTCCTGCCTGCCACCTGATCCACTGACTAACCCCACTGTCCTTTGGGTTCTAGCTTTGTTAACACTGCCTTGGACAGTCTTTCTATATCATTGCACTAGAGGTTAGTGCTCGCAGCAGCCTGTGTTCCCTCTATGACGACGCTTGTCACACTGCATTACCATTGCATACAAAGGTGTCTGTATCCCTGGTAGATTGTGAATTCCTTCAAGACAGGGACTGTGCTGTGTTCACCTTTTGGTGCTCAGAGCTTGGTATCATTTACTCTCTCCACACTTTGGACTCTCAGGGGATATTTGTGGAAAAAACAAAAATATATACAAAGGCAACATATAACCTCATTAAATATGTTCTAGAGTTTGTTAATGTAGTACAAGAGGCCAGTGGATGAATTTCACAGTAAAGTTTTTGAAAATTACATGACATTCAAATACAAAATTACCTGTACAGACAATGTGCCATGAACATTACGTGGAGTCTGTTGAGCAACCTTCACAAGGGAAGAAAACTTGAAGAATGAATTGACTTGAGAAAACTGGAGAAAGTAGAGGGGACTGGTCATGAGGACAGTGGGGTGGGCCAAGGCATATACATCCTTGAGTTGAACCTAGATTGTTCAAGGGTCAGTGAGCAGAACAGTTTTGGTAAAAATTAATTATAAGCACAAGATGGAATCCCTAAAAATGCTTAAGTAACCCACAGGAAGCCAAGAAAAGATAAACCAAGAACAAGAAACAAACAGAAAACAAAAAATAAGATGACATACCAAAAGCCTAAATAGTGAACAACAACCTTAAATGTAAACATTCTAAATGTACCAATTAAGAAACCGATAGAGTAAACAAAAAATATGATCCAAAAGTATATAGTTTACAAGAAACTTCGCATACAACAGCATATGTAGTAAAAGGACAGAAAAAGATATACATGTTAACATTAACTTTTTAAGAAGCAAGAGTGATTATATTGCTATCAGAGAGCTATATTACATAAGGATAAAAGTATCATGCCACTAAGAAGATATAATGATCCTAAATGTTTATGAGCAAAACAACAGAGATTTAAAATATGTGAAGCAAAATCTGATAAAGCTGAAGGGAAATTTAGGTAAATGCACAATTATAATTCGGAAATTTAACACTCCATCTCAATTATTAATAAAACTGCACTAAAAGATTAACAAGGGAATATTATGTGTATTAGAGTTCTCTACAGAAACAGAACAATAGGATATATATATATATATATATATATATATACACACACACCAAAATTCACCAAGGTGAAATAGATATTCTGAGATTTTTAACCATTAAAGAAACTGAATTTATAACTGAAACTTCTGAAATGAGTAACCAAGGTCTATAGTTTCATTGGAGAATTATATTAAGCATTTAAAAAACTAATACTCGTTTTAAATGGTCTCTCTCAAAGAATAAACACTTATGGCATCTTAAGGCACTAAGGTTTGGTGTGGGTGTTAAGTAACAATAAATAACTGAAACACCAAGTTGCTTCTCATGGTCCTATTATATTCCATAACTCATGCTAATCCAAATAGGCCCATTCTGTGTAAAAGAGCTATTATATTAACTATAAAAACACAGCTGGGCCACCTGTAGTTGTTCAGCCTCCATATTTGGTGTCTAGTTGACCACTGCTTAGCTTACATTGCTGTGTTATTATAGCTTTTAAGTGGTTTGTTCCTTAGCTCATGTAATGTGGAATCTCTTTCTACCCAGGACACACTGAAGTGAAGGCAACTTTAAAGCACACTCCAACTACTGTCACCTTAAATTTCTTTCTGCATTTGCCTTATGCCTCTGCTCTGCTGAGTGGCCATAGAACCTTTTCTACTTTATAGTAGAGGAGAATTCAAGCTGGCTATTATGAACACAACTGTTATTTATTGGTAACATTTATGGAACTCTTAGTATATACTGGGCTATGTGTGTATTCTTTTGTTGTTGTTTTGGTGCCTCTGGGCAGTTATAAATTGGAGATTTCTATAGTCTGGAATACACAGGAAGTGATAAGGAAACCCAAGAAACTTATCTCTTGGCCATTCTTCAAGTCCCAAGGTCCCTAGACAGTCCACCTTTCAGGGTTTTCCTATCCTTGGTCAATTGGTTATGTTAAATACTTGGTTTTGTCCAGGTTTTTACTTTAATTGTAAGAGGGAAAGCTTGAAGTGAATAGAGCTACTCCATTTTGACCCGAACTAGAATCCCATAGCCATTTTTTTTTACATTACAAATCTGCAATTTGGTCAGGACTCAATGAGGAACACTTATATCTGCAACTTGTGATGTCAGCTGGGGCAACTCGAATAGGGGCCCGAGGATTTACTTTGCAGGTGGCTTACTCCCAGGACTGTCAAGTTAGTGCTGGCTCCTGGCTGGTAGTTGAGTCCAGACCGAGGGCTGGGGTTCTTGGTTCCTTTCCATGTGGACTTCTCCATGTGGTCTGCCTCAGAGTCTGCTGGCTGTCTTGTAAGTGCAAGAATCCCATGAGAGAACCAGACAGAAATTGCATTCTTTTTTGTAATAATAGCCTTACAAAGCACTTCTACCATAGTGAAAAGCACACCCTGATTCAAGAGGAGAGGACATAGACCTCAATTCTCTGGGGGAGACTGTTGGAATCTCATATTAAGAAGCCAAGTGGCATGGGAGATATCGTTTTGTCCATTTTGGAAAATGCAATTTGTCTCGCCTGGAACCAGAGCAATAAGAGGATTAGATGCTCTGGCAGGCCCAGGATAGTAGCGACTTTGTTAATTCTCCCTCAGATAAGAGGTTCTTAAGTGAGGAGAGCTTGGAAATTATTATTTTTTAATGCAGCAATGAACAGCATGAACTTTTAAATAACTTGTCATGGATTCAAATCCCATCTCTAGCACTTCTTGGTTGTGCATCGTTGAGGAAGTTGATTTATTTCTCCGAGCCTCACTGTCCTCATTTTCAAAATGATAGCAATAATAATTACTGCATAGGGTTTTGTCAGTATTAAATGAGTTAATGAATGAAAAATAGTTAACATAGTTTCTGGCTCATAAGGACAATCAAGATGTTGTGATTGTCAAAAATTTAGATATTCATATTATAAGTATATGTATCATGTGCATTACTAAGATTTTATATTTATGTTGTGAATATACTGAGGAAAACACATTATACTTTAATTGTTTTTAAAGTTGGATTCAGTTATTTTCAATGAACATTTTTGTTTTCTTCATAATCTGCTTATGAATCCCTCTAGGTGTGATTAAATATAGCTATTTCAAACAAAAAGTTCCAGAATTGCAATTCCTGCCAAGACCTTGGTGCTCTCAGTGGACAGGGGAGAGAACATAAGCTCTCCTCTCCCCAGAAGCTGGGTGCCTCATTAACCACGTGGGTCCTCTGACCTGTCCCACTCTTTCTACTTCTATGTCACCTACACAGAGTAGATGCTCTACAAATGTGCCCATGACTTTAACTGAGCTCTTATTAATAAAGCCCCTCAGAATACTCTTGGTTGGAAATTGTTAGCAATTACATATCTAAAAATTTCTCGATAGAGAAGAGCTGGCTAATAATATCACTTAATAGGAAGATGACAGTGATCTGGCTGTCACTGTGTTTGTAGAAGATCTGGCATCTCATCCATTTCTGGGCTTGCTTGATTAAGCAAATGACTGAAATTTTGCTGCTCTGAATATGAACTCCCTGGTCAGCCAGCTACTCTGATACAGGCTGAGATAAATCTCTAGAGCTCTGATTCCCTTCCTGCAAAATAACATTCTCCTTCTTCACCTCTAATTTCTCTTGCTGAATGGAAAACGTGATATCTTTATGACCCTAAGGGGCAATGCATGATTCAGAATAGCTAAGTAAAGAAAGCCATAAACAATGGTTGGGATGCAGAGCACTCGCCATCTTCTAATTTATTTCCTCTTCATCTGACTTCAAATGGAAAAAGAAAAGTTGCTGTTTATTTTCAGGAACAATATTTTTATGGCTCAGCTTTATCAAGCTAAATTTGGAGTCTGTTTAACATAAATTTCTCAGAGTTAAACCTTACTTCCCTCTACATTTTCTAGGGTTGATGTGTAAATTAAGTAAAAGTTGGGCAAGGTAAGTATTTCAGTAAATGAAATAGCCTCTGTTGAGGCTTTGGGCCCACTGGGCCAAACATAACTTCAAGAAGGTGAGTAGCCCTCTCCCTTGTGCCCCATACTTTGGTAAACCAGGCTGTGTTCACCCTCTAACCTCCTCATATTATGGAATGCTTCCTCTTTTAGACTAGGATCTTCTTCCTGCCACTATTGTGCATACATATTTAGAGTACTGTCATAGTTTGAGTCACCCTATTCTCAACCCAAAGCAGACCCTGAGATGGGGAGTTGAAGGAAGCTTATGCAGGACATGCCCAGGAAGTACTATGAGGTAGACCAGAAGTAATAAGGGAGGATACCAATAAGGAGAGGGCATTGATGAGAGGGTTACCTCTGTAGGCAACTGGAGTGCATTCCCACTGAGGATTCCCTGAGAGATCTCAGAATTGAGAGACATGGAATGGGGGTATTTATCTGCTATCCCCCATCCCTCTTTGGGATGCTCCCAAGGGCATCACCTCCTGGATACTGCCATCCTGACCTGTGGGTGGACTGAGCATCCATTTGTAGCCAGGCAAAGCCTCAGGAAGAATTGGAGGTTTTTGTAGTAGAAAATCACTGTAGGTGTACAGATAAAAATAAGGACACTGCCCACTGAAGCTATAAGTGAGCTCCTTGGTGAATCAAGGGAAATAGGTGGGATATCAACAGTGTCTGCAACATTCATATGCTGCTTCCTTTATTTCTGTTCGACCACATTTCCAACTCCTACTTTGCTTTCCAAGTGTATTCCAATAATCTCAGTCTCATCCAGCAACATTCCCCATTGTTTTACACCATCCAAACTCATATGATTAAGCTCATGTTTAAATTACTTGGTTGACCATTGTAGGTATTTGTTTTGTAATCTCTAGAATAAATAAAAGTTTGGACATAGCTGACAATTGATAAAGATTTGGGGAACCACAAGTATATGATATAACTAAGAACAGTAGAAGTTAAAACCATGAAAGTACATTGGGACCAAACTTGGAGACCTTGCTAAGGAATGTGAGATGTGCTGTATATTTCATGATGAAGTAAATTTTTAAGTAGTATGGTCAGAGAGACAATGGAGATACATAATCCTGGAGAAATGTGTGTGTGTGTGTGTGTGTGTGTGTATGTGTGTTTAGATTCTGATGTAACTCCTGGTTTGAGATCAATCTACATACAGTATGAAAATGCTAAGTGAAATAAATGAGACACAGAAGGTTAAATATCACCTGGTTTCTCTTATATGAGAAATCCAAAGTATAAATAATTAAAAGAGCAAAATAAAAGATAGACAATAGGAAACAGGGAGACAGATTATGTGCAGATTGGGAGGGGTTCTGGGGATTGTAGGAGATAGGAGGGAGGGGAGGAGATGGAGAAATAAAAGAGATCAAGATCCAATATGTATATGTACCAGTTCCCCACAATGAATGTATTCATTAAGTATCACAACATATATTAATAAAAAGGGGGTGAGGGAGAAAAGCCACTGAGAAGTGGATACTAGACAGGGGCTTTGATGGTTAATTTCATGTGTCAATTCCGGCTATACTATAGGCCCTAGTAATTTATTCAAACACTAGTCTATGTAGGTATTGCTGCATAGGTATTTTGTAGACATGATTAGCATCTCCAATCAGTTGACTGGGGTGAAGGGGAGTGCTCTCCATCATCTGGGTGAGCTTGTTCCAATCAGTTGAAAGGCCTTAAGGGCGAAAATGAAGTTTCCCTGGGGAAAAAGAAATTCTGCCTGTGGTCAGCAGTACAACTCCTGCCTGAGAGTTTTTAGTCTATCAGCTTGAGTTTTGGATTTACCAGTCCCCACACTTATGTAATTCAGTTTCTTGAAATAAATACCTACTTACCTATCTACCTTATCTACTTACTGCCTAACAATCTACCTATGTGTATTCTGCTGGTTCTGTTTCTCTGATAGAACCCTGGTTGACACAGCAGACATTCCAGAGTTCAGATAAAGATGATGATGAAAATTTATCTGGGATTTTGAGAACTGAGATGGGAATTTTGTTTAAGATAAATTTTACGTGGAATCTATGGGATTTAGAGGTGATACTTAAGAAATAGAAAAAATAGGGTAAAATTTATAGTCCCAGAGAATGCATAGGTGGTTGGAGATATGCAACCATACATGCAATAGATATGCTATGGCTGGAGATTAAGAACTTAGATATGAAAAAATATTTGAGATGAAAGAGAAGCCAATTATTTCAGAATATGGTAAATTTGAGGTGCTTGAGAGAATTTCCCTTGCTATGTGTTGTAGTCAGGATTTTAGCAAGGGAATACATTTAATACAGGACACAATTTATAGGATTATTTTATGATAGTTACCCAAAAAGTCAAATATAGAGGAGTGCAAGAGATTAACAGCACATTAGAGGCCCAAAGAATCCAGCCAAGGGTCTGGATCCCAGCAATGTCCCACACAAGTCCAGCTAAAGGCTTAGAGTCCAAGGAAGTGTCCTCCACGAGCCCAGCCAGTGGCCTAGAGCCCATGGCAATGTCTCATGCTTGTCTGCATGGAGGATCTGCACCCAGAAGGCCCAAAGGCCAGTGGTGGAAGCCAGAAAACCTACACGAGTGGGATGAAGGATCTGTGCCACCAGGCTGAGGGATCTACTAGAGCCAGGAAGTGATGCTCATGGTAAAGATCAGAGCTTCCTTGACAAGAACAGCAGCCATTCCCAGTGACAGCAAAGCCCTGAGCTCCTCCTCCAGTTTGTGTGAGGAACACCAGCTGCAACAAGCTTCTCCTAGAAAATCAACTGCCCACAATCTTCCCCTCCAGTTCTCTTTTTTTTGGCTATTGGCAACAATCCTCAGGTGGATCTTCTACACCCAGATCACACTGATTCAGTTTAGCTGGGCGCTACAAGTTGACCATTAGTTAATCCACCACACTATGTGTCTAGCTGGCATTTGAAAATGAGTTTGATTCTCAGGGTGAGGTCTGGGCTGGAGAGAATAATATGATTTTTGAAAGACTTATCTATTTCTTAAATTATTCCCATTTCCTTTTAGTCCATTTCTATGTGATTGGTTTTTTATGGTAGTATTTCTGCCAGCCAGTTTTCTGTCATTGTGAGAAAATACCTGAGAAAAACAATGGAGGAAAGTTTTATTTTGGCTGACAGTTTCAGAGGTTTCAGTCCATGGTCACTTGGGTCTGTTTTTTGGGGGCCTGTGGTAAGGTAAAGCATCATGGCAGAAAGGGCATGGTGGAGGAGGCTGCTCACTTCATGGCAGCCAGGAAGCAGGGAAAAAGATAGAAAGCTCCAGAGTTTGTATTCACGGGCTTCCTTCTTCGTTCACTTTTGTTCTACTGGATGGTGCCACTACATTCAGGATGGATCTCTCCCCTCAGTTTGCTGTCCCATATGCCAATTGTCTTGGGAAACACCCTCATAGACACACCCAGCAGTGTGCTTTACTCCTCATCTCTGGGCATTTCTCAATCCAAGTTGATAACCAGGGTGTCTTAGTCACTTACCTCACCACTAGAATAAAATACACTACACCTACAAATTAAAGAAGGAGAGGTTTTTTGGCTCATGTTTCAATCCATGGTTGGCTGGCCCCAAAGAAATAACAGCATGGCAGAGGGCCATAGCAGATGAAAAAGTGCCCACCTCATGGTGACCAGGAAGCAGAAAGTGAAGGACAGAGCCAGGGCAGGAGATACGGCCTTCCAGGCCACACTATCAGTGACCTGCCTCTTCCAACTAGACCCTACCTCCTAACACCAAGTCAGCTGTATTGCTGCCATAATCCAATTACTTTCACAAGCCCCACCTCTGAGCAGGGATATCTGAATATAAACCATAACACAATGTTAACCATGAAAGTGGTTTCTTCAAATATCTGGTTGATGTTGGAGGTCAGTTCACATTCAGGCAGAGGTTATATCCACTGCATGTGCACTGTGTAACTGTAATAGTGGTGGGGGGTGTGATGGCACATTGATGGGTGTGCCTAGGACAATTCTTTAGTAAAGTACTCAGCCTTTTCTATTCTTTAAATTAGTTGGCTCTAATTTTGACCTCTCAAAAATGGCTGCTGTGATATTTAGGGATAGGGTTTCCAGCTCCTTTCTTCATGAATTCAAACTCATCAGCATCCCTTCTTCCAGGATTTAATTTTTTTTGTTCACTTCCAGGTAATTTTGATTTCATTTCTCGTGTTACAGTTTTATTTTTTGTATATTAAAAATATTTTTTCTGTCCTTGGGATGTTTGAGGGGTGATGTGATGGGTATTTTGGATTTACTTCTCCATATCCATCTTGCTCTGCCCTGCTCAATGCCCCAAAAGCTGACCGGTATGGGCTGCATCAGTAGACCCTCTTGTCCCCCTGCTCTGATTGAGTTCTATCAACAGGAAGTACTGACAAGAGAACAGAAAGCAGGAAGAGAGAGTGGGAAGATAAAGACAGTGGTTGATAAGGTCTTAATTTTTCTACACATGGCCATAGTCCCAACTCCATGAGTCTCTTCAATAGCTACAGATCTACCCAGGTTCAACGGATCTATCGCCTTGCCCATTCAATTCTGGGAATGGTAGGTACTAGCTTACTATTCTTGCTAACACTGGAGTGCTGGACCATTCCAACTTGCTTTCTCTTAATCCTGCCCTTACCTTATATATAGTCCCTTAATTAAACTCTTTAAATCATGCCCTTTGACAGTACCTTCTAATTCCTGCCAGGATTCTGACCTATAAATTGGAGAAAATGCATAAATTGGAAATCCAAAGAAAGATATTAGGAGTTCATTTCATTTGGCTAAGGAGGTTTTAAATGCCTATTATTTAACTTGACCAATTCTTCCATTTGCCCATTGTTGGGACACAATCTAGTGGACTTCAACTCTAGAGTCTGATTGCTTGGCTTTAAATACCAATTCGGCAATTACTAAATACGCAACCTTTGAAATACACTTAACCATTTTGAGTTTCAGTTTTTTTATTTGTAAAATAGAGATCATAATAGTATCTACCTCATTGGGGCTATTATAAAGATAAATGAGTTAGTATATGTAAAATGCTCACAACAGTAAGGACTTATGAAATGTTAGCTGCTACCATTATAGTGGTTAGTATTATTTCTTCTTCTCATTCTCTTATCCAATGTGTAAGAAGCAGCATGATTCAGCACTGCATATAGAGCTAGAAGGACTATTTTCTTTATAATAGGCGGCTTCCTTAGTCCCATGTGCAAAATTATTTAGCTGAACAAAAAGAAACCGAATGCTTTAATCAATTCTGAGAAGTTCTCGTGTTCATTCCATTTGTTGCAACCACTGTGTTAGTGCCTATGCCAGGATTCTTGAATCATCTCTCTCTTTTCTCTTTTCCAACCCTTTTCAACCAGGCTACACACTACGCTTTCCAACCCAGGAAAGGGAAACAGAGTTGCTGTTGCCCAGACTTGAGTGCGTGAATGTGTGGCTGAGGTAAAGTTCTAACCTCTGCACTTTAGTGCCACAGGCCTTTGTTTCATGCCTGATGGAGATGGAAAATACGGAGTTTTACATTTTCCAGATTTGCAGCTAACATATTCTGGAGATGCTACAAACAAGACATGAACAAGTATGAATCATAGTTACTACTTGATGGTGTTAACAGAATAAAAATCCTACTTAGTCAAGGTTCTTTTAGTGATAATAGAAACTCACTCAAATTTGTTTATGCCAAAAGGAGGAATTTATTATGAGAAAGGGCTAACAGCAGAGCTCAAGGGCAAGAAGTGGAGCCAAGCCTCTTTGTGAGTTGAAATTATGAGTGGGAAGCTCTTACAGCATATTGAGGTACTCAATCTGTCTCACTGTTTGTTCTCTCCCTATGTGGTTTTCTCACTCTTTATCATTTGCAGCCTGGCTTCTCCTCACACATGGTAGGTAATGATTGACCTGTAGCTCCCACATTTACCTGTCTTTTCTTCCTGCCATAGGAAGAGACTAACTAGCTATTCAAAATCTCAAATGTACATTCCAAGGGGAGACCATAATCAGTCCAGCTTGAGGGCAATGTCTATCCTGGATCCAATCAGCTGTGACTTGAGGGCCAGGACCACATAACATAAACACTGTTAGCAGAGTCTTATCATTGTAGATGAATGGAATCATTCTCAGAAAAAAAGAGGAATTAGTTTTGGTACAAACAAACATTATCCAAGGTCTCTCCTTCACCCTCGATTCCTTATTTCCTCTAAGTTTTCCGACTCTCTTGTGGTAGACATGAATTTGTCCTATATGATCAAAAACTAAGGAATTCCTTTTCACTCTTTAACAATTTCTCCATATTCTCACCTTAACTGAACTTCACTCATAAATTAGATGTTACATTTAAAAATTTCAGGATCTTGGAAATTTATGAAAGTAAAGAGCTTACATGTTAAGGGCTCTTGGTTACTTAAAGCCAAATTTTGTGGTTGTCAGTTTTTGTATTTTGTATATATTATAAATACCATTGTGCCTTGTGAAGAGTCAAATTATCTTCTTGGATTTTACTGTCTCTTCTGGAGATCAGCTTGGGGGAATGTTTGTGGAGATATTGACATCCTGTGGTCTGAAGAGAGAGCTCACTTTCCCAGTTTGGATTGCAGTTACCGCCTTAGTTCAGAATGTTGTAAACATTTAATTGCCTGATTGTAGTTTGTTCTTATGAGTTGGCTCAATGAGTCCAGCCTGGCCACAAGAATAGAATGAGGATTTCTCAGCAGGAAGAACAATGATAGAAGCAGCAGGTAAGGGAGAATGCCTAATATGACACACTGAGTGCTCAGCAGTATCTTGTAGGATATTGCAAGTCACCTGTCTCTTGATGTATGCGAAGAAATTGATAATGACCACTGGGTAGAAACTTTGACAATTTGGGGATCTGTATGCTGGTGAGGACCTTAGGAGGCTGCTTAGAACAGTCTCAAAATAAACAACATGGGTTTCTGGGGTATGGTCTCACTCTGTAAATAAAAAGCATGATACTCTTGTCATTTTGCTCAGCAACAAGCCCAGAGCATCAGTGTTCTCATGGAAAGCACAATTTCTTCCAGGTGACTGAAAAAGAAGGCCTAGGGTATTGCCTTACAATTGTCAAGCTGGACATCAGGAGAAGACTGATTAAACAGTTTGGACAGAAAGACAAAGAAACCGCTGTGAGCTCTCTGTGGGGCACCTTTCAGTTTAGAAGTTTCTCATTCATAGGATCTACTGTCTAGCAAATAACATTGATAGCATTTAGACACTATGAATTCAATGGATATTTTATTTGCTGCCATTTCTTATTTGTTGTAATTGTTGAAATAAAAAGCTTTGAAAATATCAGTGATGTCAGAGACATATGCCTTGACCTTCAGCATTGGTTCCTGGAAACCCACAGGGAAAACAGACAACATAGTGAGCAAAACCTCCATCCAAAGGAGGATTTTCATTCATCATTTCTACAGCAGACTGTGAAAAAGATGCCATAAGATATATGAGGAGATTTTGTTGCTGCTTCATGAGTTTGAACATATATATGTCATCTCACTGGTAGAACAAAGAAAGTCACCACCCAGAACATTTATGATAATAAGCCGTGACAAACTATAAAGTAATGAATTCTACCTTCTCTCCTAATTCTCTAGAACCACCTTTTCTTCACTGTGGTTGAGGAAGGGAGTCAAGTTTTAAAATTTGCGTCACTCATTCTTTAAATAAACTTTTACTGAGCAGCAACTGTGTGCAAAGCATTGTTCTTGGCTTCATATAAATCCGGAACACCAACACAAATACATGGACAGTTATGAAAATGGACAAATGACATAAAGGAGTTCTCTCAGAGATTCTTACTTTGTTCTGCCTTTGTTTTGTGCTGATTCTTTTTCTTCACTGATCTGAAAGAACATACTGGTAAGTTGACACCTGGTGATGTTTCTCTTGATCCTCTTATTACTTCTGTGGCAAAGAAGCTGGGCTGAGTAAAGTGGTGGAAGCCTTCTTATTGACAACATTCTTCTAACTCCTGGTGGAACTGAATTTAGAAAATACCACTTTAGTCCAGGAAGCGTTTGAATTCATTTCGGTATGCTAACCTTTGTTTCCATAATGCACCATTCTCTGGAGCACAGACTTTTAGGAAAACTCACCTGTGGTGGATGCTATGATATGTGGGTCCCTCTTTGCTCATACCCCTCACCCTTGGCTGCTGGGAGTGTTACCTGCAGACTGCCTTCAACTGTTGCCTCTTTGGAGATTACCTCCACTGAAGAAAACTGCCTCACCTCAAATCTCACCTTCTTCCAGGGAGAGTCTGCATCCATTGGCTTATCATGGCACAAATATGAAGGCCTGACCTTGTCCTAATTTGAGAGCACACTGCAGGTCCAGAGCCACCTAGGGGCTGGCTGAAGCTTTTTTGAGCTTGCATTACAGCCCACCATCTCCTTTTGCCCACTCAATTCCTTTCCCTCCCTTTCAGGGGGATGAATATCTACAATAGTCCCTAAATAAATGTCCCTGCATGCTGAACTCTGGCTCAAATTTTGCTTCCTGGAAACCCACACTATGACATCAATCCTCCAGAAGAGAGCCTGAACTCAGAAGTAGGTAGGAAAGGAATGTGAACAAAATATGATAGTTATGAATTTCTTATACAAAAGGCTTGGGGACCAGGAAAAGGAAAACAGGCACAAAAACAGGTGAGCAGAGTAGACTTTTTTTCTGTGTGGTCTGGATGAGCACCTCTTTATGCACGTGAGTGTGTGCGAGGCTGCATGTACTGGACAGCAACAGAACATTGCTAAGGACTTCCTCTCCACAGTGGAATGGCAGCAGGCAGATAGCAGTGGAGGGAGGGATGGACATGAATGTAGTAGTTTGGTAGAGTAGTTTCTGTAGCTATTTGTAAACAAAGAGACTCTTAAAGGTCAGGCTCTGAGGATGCTTTGTGCATCTTTTGGGCTAATGCATTTGTCAGTTTTGAGCACTGCACAATTATTCTGATGTTGCCAGCATTGAGAAATGTCTATGAAAATTCTGGCTGTTTAGAGAGGGTGAATGGTTCCTGAATGCAATGGAAGAAAGATTGGAAGGAAAGAACTGCTTCTAAAAATTTTAAAGAGGATATAGGGGAAATGTAGCTCAGTAACTGCTTCAAGGGCAGTATCAGAAAGTAGATGGTGGGGTCTCAGAAGAAAAGTTGAACATGTGTGCCATGAAATGAAAACAGTTGAAAAAGTACAAGCTACCTCTTATTTGTCCATCTCTCCATGACTGGTGTCTAGTATAGTGTTGGTTTGTCCTCATTACACATTTACAATGTGAATGAATAAATGGGCAGAGATAGGACAGGACTTTTAAAGAGATGACAGGAAGTGGTATTTTACAAGTAGACTTTTTTGTTTTACAAGTTTGTGTTTTCTGCTTATCATTCTTGTCACTATCACTATCACAACCTTAGATTAATATTTAATATGCAAGCTATAAAAATAGTCAAAATTACTATTAAATTTGAAGAATTTACTACATGCATTTTCTTTCTCTTTTTTCAAACACCAAAATAATATGATGGAATGAAAATGTATAAATGCATGGCAATGAAGAGAATGCTATAGGGAGGGGTGTGAGCATGTGGGATATTTTAATTTCTGGAAGACAGAAAATATATTGTAAGAGTTCACACTATAGAAACAGGCAAAGGCCATCATAACCTATACCATGAGTGAAGGGTCCACAGTTAAGGAGGGACTGGCTTGTCCTGCCAAACTACATATATAATAGAACGTAATGAGAAGGACATACGGAGAGACAAATTGAGAATCTAACTATGAAACAGAAAATTCTCCCATCCATCTTGAATGCTGTTTGTGCAGTGTTTCTATGATTCAAGAAAAAAAATAAATAAATTGAATACTCCCAGTAAATATTTCTACAATCTGGCATTTAATGGTCTCACAGTCAACAATATCCAAATATTATTTATTCTTCCTCCAGCAGGCATTTAAGGAAAACCTTCATTACTAAAAAGAGACTTAAATAAACAAACAGAATGAAAATGTAATTCCAGAGGTGAGACATACTTTGAAGGAGAAAAGAGAGTTTGAGATTCTAAAAGAATGAATATTGTAGTAATAAAACAAGTACAGGACAGTATTAAAAGGGATCAATCTGGGAATAAGAAAGAACACTTAGAAATTTAAAATATTGTGAATTAAAATATGTAGATTTGGTAGATAAGGTGAAGAAAATCTTACCTAAAGTAGAATATATTTGTCAGGGTTCTATCAGAGAAACAGAAGAGGTAGGAGATATCTCTATCTATCTATCTATCTATCTATCTATCTATCTAAAAATTGGCTTATAGGGTCGTGGGGGCTAAGTCCAAAATCTGTAGGGCAGGCCAGAACTCTTGCACAGTCAGTTGCTGGTCCTGCTGTCCACAAATGGAATTTTTTTTTCTTCCTCAGGGATATCTCTGTTCCACTCTTAGGGCCATTCAATTGATTAGTTTAGACCCACTCAGATTATGGAGGATAATCATCTTTACTTAAAGTCAACTGATTACAGATGTTAACTACATCTACAAAATGCCTTCACAGCAACACAGATTAGTGTTTGCTTGGCTAATTAGGTATTGTAATTTAGCCAAATTGTCACATGATAATCCCCATCACAGATGGAAAAAACAAAAAAAAGACAAGATAGAAGATTTATTCAGGTCTAGCACCTGATTAAATAGGCATTCCAGAAAGAGAAAATGGGAGGGGTAGGTTATGAAACTAAGAATATGGAAAGAAAAACCAATTTAAAAACAGTAAGATTAGGAGTATGAGTATCCACATTGAAAAGGCCCAGTGAATGTTCTACACAGAAATAAGAATACATATAAACAATGGAGCCCTTGTCTTTGGAAATCACCAAAGATAAATTCTTAAAATTTTGCTTAGAGTAAAAATAATGCCCCCAAAGAACGAGAATCAGGTTGATCTCAGACTTTTCATTCTCAGTATTACATGCCAAAAAAATAATGGAGCATTACCTTCTAAGGCATGAGAGAGAATAATTTTCAATACATAACTTTTCATGCAATTGAACTCAATCTACTACTCAAATATGAGTGTAAAATACAAAGAAATTCACAAATTTTAGAAAATGTGCCTCCCATGAATCTTATCTTAGGATACTGCCTGAGGATGCCTTGCAGAGCAAGGGCATAATCAAGAAAAAAGAAGATCTGGGATCCATCAACCAGCAACATCTCAAGTGGGCTAAGGAAGGGAAATCCAAAGAGGATACCTATGCCATCAGGCCCAGCAAGATGGAGTAGGAAGATGGAGGGCTGAGGGAGGGAGTTTTCCTTAAAACACAAACACAATAAAGCACAACACAATACCCTAATAGGGTGGAGCATTTCACTCATTCCTTTGACAGAAGGACATAGGAAGGGAAATGGGGAAATGTTATTGGGAATATAATTTGGTTTTGTTTTAAAAGCTTATGAAGAACCCACACACAGATGAACCTTGAGAACATGCTAAATGAAAGAAGCCAGTTACCAAGAATCACATATTCAAGCTCCTAGCACAGAGGACGCTTCAGGGTCAGCATGCCACAGCCCCAAGTGCAGAGTAGGAGGCTTCCAGGCCAACCCACCACCTATCCCAGCACAGAGGAGGTGAGCTGTGCAGGTGCCAGCAGCACACCCATCCCCCACCTCCTGTTGAAATAAGAAGACACGTAAACAAGCCTCTGAACCAGACTTCCAGATCACCTACAGCAACCCCAAAGGGAAACAAGATAGAACACTCTGATACTCAACTACCTGGACTCCCTGAATTAGCAATGAAAGAGGATCTGGAAAAAAATGAAATCAGAAATAATTTCTCAGATTACAGCAGAGATTGTGCCCATAGTGCAAGACATGATTAATACATTTAGAGAGGACACAGGATAAAAAAATAGAGGAGCTGAGGAACATGATGGAATCCCAACATAGGAAACAAATGGAATCCATAAAACAGATGCAAACAGATTTCCAGGAGATTAAAAACTCCATTGAAATTCTATGCAGCAGAATGAGCCAATGTGAGGAAAGAATTTCAGATATAGAAGATAAGATTGCAATTAGTGACCAGGAAAAGAAAAATTGCTTTGAAATTGTAAGGGACCACAAGAAAAAAACTGTTCACAAAAGTGATGGCAGGAAACTTCCCAAGCAGGGGAAAAGAATTTGACATACAGATAAGTGAGGCATATAGGACTCCAACTAGCCTTGATAAAAAAAGTACACATAGGCATATAATTGTTCAGATTCCAGAAACCCAACCGAAGAACAAAGTTCTACAAGAAAGTAGAGAAAAGAAACAAACCACATACAAAGGAAATCCCAACAGAATCACAGGAGACTTCTCAATGCAAACACTCAAGGCAAGAAGAGGTTGGTATAACTTAAATGATATTTCTCCTTCTAATTTTAATCTTCAGTATTATCTGCCATTAATGGTATTTTGTCACCAAGGTTTTGGCATTTTTCATAAGTAAAATGATACAAATTTATTTTTTGCTTGGTTCTTTTAGACAGGGTCTCACTGTATAGTTGAGGCTGGCCTTGAACTCACTATGTAGCCCAAGCTGGCATCAAAGTCACAGAAATCCTACTGCCTCAGCCTCTGGAGTGCTGGCATTATAGGCATAGATCACCATGCCTGGCCTTACAAATTTATTTTAATATATAAGCTGTAACTTTTCTATGTAGTAAATATGCTTATGTAAATTTGAATTTTTCAGCTGCATTGGAATTATTTGTCGATTACAATCACCAATGAAAACTGTATGCAAAATATATATTTGAGAAAATTTCCTCTTAATTGGAGTAAGTGCTTCAATGTTGAAATCAAAGTTCCCCATTTGCCAAAACTATGACCATTAGATAACAATATGTGCTAATAATTAATAATGTAATATATGTGGTTTTTCTTAATGTTAATCTTTCTCATCTTTATAAATCATACTGTTGAGCCATCTCATCTTTGTATAACATTACTGTTCCTTTGTGTTAATTTGGTTGTTTCTTTCACTTCGCTTTGTAGTAACGTAAGAGTCTGTTACTAATTCCTAAGAGATGATGGATGATTCAGTAGGTAAAGATTTTTTTCATGCATTGCCATTGTGAAAATACTTAGTGTTTCTTGTTTACTTTGTTGTTTTAGTTTTTGGTTATGTTTTGAAATACAGTCATGTTTTGTTTAAAAAAAATAAAAGAGGTTGGTGTGATATATTTCAAGCCCTAAAGGAAAACAACCTCCAACCCAGATTGATGTACCCTGAAAAACTATCTTTCAAAATTGATGGTGAAATGAGATGCTTTCATTACAAAGAACACCTTAGGAACTTGAGGAATATCAAACCAGCACTCCAAAAAATTTTAGACAATATCCTAGGAAAAGACAATGAGGATCACAACCCCAGGAAGCCCAGGAGAATGAATCCACTGGGTACGACAAGAAATTAAAAGCAAAGGGGGAGAATCCAACAAAAAGAAAAAGTCATGACAATGATAACTCAATACATATCAGTTATAACCATCAATGTTAATGGTCTCAACTCAGCAGTCAAAAGAAGTAGACTGGCAGAATGGGTCAAGAAGTAAGATCCGACAATATGCTGCATACGAGAAACACACTTAGTTCAAAAAGAAACTCATAGACTGAAAGTTAAAGGGTGGAAAACAATACTCCATGCAACAGGAACCTGAAAAAAGGCAGGAGTAGCTATCCTCTTTGCAGACCATGTGGATTTCAAACCCACACTGATTAAGAGAGACAAAGGAGGATACTACATTCTTATAAAGGGAACAATCCAAGAGGAAGAGATGACAATCATAAATATCTATGCACCAAACACTAGTGCACCCAACTATATTAAACAAATACTAACCGACATGAAAAATCAAATAAGCACTAATACAAGAGTAGTGGGGGACCTCAATACCCCATTGTCACAAATAGATAGATCAACTAGACAAAAACCAAGCAACAAAATACTAGAACTCAATCAAACTCCTGAACAAATGAACTTAACAGATGTTTACAGAGTGTTCCACCCCACAAAATCAGAATACACATTCTTTTCAGCTGCACATGGGTCGTTTTCC
>NW_004624762.1:13167316-13207407 GCF_000247695.1 Heterocephalus glaber | reverse complement strand
GATACTCTTAAGTGAAATAAATAGGACACACATGTGTAAATACAGAATAGTTTCTCTAGTGTGAGAAACTGAAAGTGTAAATAAGGACTAAAAGGTATAATAGCTAATGTGAAATAGGAAGAAAAGGGGCAAAGGGGAAGTGGTAGGGGAAAGAAAAGGGTATAGAATTAATATGAGAAAATGAAAAAAAGGAAGCAAAGTCTTTGTAAATAGGGAGGGATGGAGTGGCTGAAGGGAGGGTAGAGGAAGGGGGAAAAAAGAAGAACCAAGAGACTATGTAAAGGTGCACATTTCTAATGATGAATGTCATTATATTGTATACCTAAAATGTACCAATGAAAGGATATACAATTTAAAAACAGAATCACATATTCTATGAATCCACTTACATATGAAATATCCATAATAGACCATATGGAGAAACAGAAAGCAGATGATTGCCAGAGGTGGAAATGAGAGAGTGGGGGAATAGGGAGTGATGGCTAAGGGGTGCAGGGTTTCTCTATGAATTGATGATAATGTTCTAAAACTTTAGTGATAGATAAACAGCTATGGTAATATACTAAAAGCCATTGGATTATACACTTTAAATGAGTGAGTTGTATGGTATGGAATGCAAGTTATATCTCAATAAAGCATTTGTTCCAAAGCTCATGAAGACTAATTGAAGCTCCTCAAGGAAACAACATTTTATTATCTTGCCAGCCTCGGGTAACTTTTAAAAAGGGCTAACCTATACTATCTTCTAATATAACTTTAGCTGTCTTTTCTGAGTTTCTATCAGCCACTTCCTTTTGGCTGCTCCGAGGAGCTCTGCCCTTTGGTTGACTCTCATGTCAGATGCAGCCCTTTTGTCCAGCTGGTCTCTAGTGCATTGTCCTGTTTTCCCAGTGCTCACAGATGCTCCATAGTCCTCATCTTTGTCTCCACCAGCCCCCAGTACTGCTGGCCCTTCTCCTGCCTCAATCTTCCAGGCAGTTTCTGGCATGTAATGCAATTAGTTTCCCTCTAGCTGGCACCCATGCATTCTTCCCAAAATAACATCCACCACTCCCAACACAGGTAAGGCTGAAAGGCCATTGATCAGAGATGTTGGAAAACGGTGTTCTCACACTGGAAGGGAGATTGCATTCAGATGGCCAGTGCCTCTCAAAGTTTAACGTGCACGTTAGTCAGCTAAATCAACTGGGGATCTTGTTAAAATGTGGATGCTGATTCAGTAGCTCTGGGGCCTGAGGTTTTCCATATCTAATAAGCTCCCAGGTGCTGCTCCTGGGACCCCACTTTGAGTATCAAGATCCTATACTGTCTCTGAGGTTCATTTCAGCTCTGACATGCCATCTCATATGTGACCATAGGAGTCCCAGCTACTTCCCCTCTGACACTGATAATGTAGCTCCTACAGTGTTCTCTCTGGAGGACCCTGTAATGCAAGTCACAGTGTAACAGCATGGAAAATGGCTTTTCCCTTATGCAGCATGATGTTGCTAGTATTATAAAGCAGATTAGCCCAAAAATGGAACATAAAATATGGTTAAAGAATGATTGAATCACCTCTGTCTCGCAAACGTTGTTTAATTACTGGGGGAATGTTTCTATTTGACTCATATTTAAGAGTCAAATGGGTAGTATATAAAACTATTTTCAGAAGTTGGCAAACTGTGTCAGAAGAGAGATGTCTAAAATGCCATGATAATTTTTATCTCAACAATTAATTCACAACCTTAGGAGGTCAAGAGAGCAAAATCCACAGATTTCCAGATTACACTAATTATTATCATCGTTGTTACTATTAATTTTATGATTTCTTTAAATCAGAATAATTCATTAAAATTCTTTTAAAAAGTCAATTTATGGGGCTGGGGATTTAGTTCAGTGGTTCTGCCGCCTGCTTCGCAAGTGCAAGATCCTGAGTTCAATCCCTGGTACAAAAAAAAAAAAAGTCAATTTATGCAGAAAAATGTGAAATAAAAAGCAATTGTCCCAGATATCAGCCCTTCCCTGTTGCATCCACTTATAAATGACCCCACACATTTTTTGTAGTTACTTCCACATTCTAAATACAATATATTTTGGAGTTTTTTCTTTTGGCTCTTTCCAGTAGTAAAGATTGAACACTCATCTATATCCTCAGTTCTTTTTAAATTTATTTTTCTTTTGAGGCAGGGTCTGGGTAAGTTGCCCAGGGTGGGCTCAAATTTGAGATCCTACTGCCTTAGCCTCCTGTTTCTTGATCTATTAATTGCATACATTATGTGTTTGACTTCCTGCTATGGTAAATGAGAGTTTGGCTCCCTTCTCTCATCAGACCAATAAATTCATATCCCTATTTCACTCCTGCTATTAGCTACCTTTGTATCTTTAAGTAATACATTTTAATTTTATATTTTATCAACCTGAGACAAAGTATAGTACCCTTAATTCCTCACTTTTTCATTAGGATCTTGGGATGTTACTCTTCCTCAACTCTTCTTCCATATGTCCACTTCATAACTTCCACCACCATACAATTATTTACACTTACTCTTGCATTTGAAGGTTGATAATAACTTTGAGTACAAAATTCAAGGAAGTAAAATCTTACTTTTTCTGTGGGTTGATTCTTTAGGGCAAAATTCAAAATGTTTATGTAGTGTATTGGTATACTATGACATTTCCTTTCTTCAAAGCTATTTCTTGAAGTTTCTAATTGTCTTTTTAATTGAACTAATAAATTAGACCCCCAATGTGAGATATTCTTAGCCAAGGAGCACTTACTTTATTAGTTAGAAAGTGTCAGAAGCAAGAATTAATTGTATATTTCAAAATAGCTAGTAGAAAAGATTTTGAATGTTCCTAACACAAAGAAATGATAAATCTCTGAAGTGATGCATAAGGCAATTATCCTTATCTGATCATTGCACATTGCATATGTATTTTGAAATATCACATTGTACCTCATAAGTATGAAAAATTACTACATGTCAGTTAAAAGTTGAAAATAAATTTGATTTTTTAGAAGTGTCAGAAAATTACCAGATTTTTTAAAACAGTTTTTTCATTGGTACATTCCTGTAGTACATAATGTTTACATTTTTTGTGTGGAGTTGGTCTTTTTCTTTTTAACCTTAATGTGGATTTTGGACCTGTTTGGATTTTGATTTGACCCTGACCCATCCTTGTCTCTGGTTCTTAGTAAAGTCTGGGATCAGGTTGTTTCAGGACACAGGATATGAAGAAATATCTGACTCTTCAAAGCTTGCTCTCAAGTAAAAGACCAACAAAACTTTGATTATTATCTGAGTGGCAGAAGGCCAAGGTTCCCTTCTCTACATCAGTATTTTTAAACTTCAGCTCACTATTCACTAGTTGGTCATGAAATCAATTTACTGGGTCACAACTAACATTTTTAAAAAGTGAAATAGAATTAGGTAGACAGACTTCATTATCCATAGTTGTGTTCAAGTATTTTTACAGTAATATGTGTATATCTGTGTGAGTTCTAGTTGTATGTAAAATATATATTTATTTTATAGTTGTTTGCTATCATCAAGTCTTGAATGCCCCTCTCTTGAATGCTGAATGAGTCTCCTATTGGCTCTACTTCTGGTTTGGAAGTTGCCCTTGTATAACTCTCCTTGGAATTAAAGATCAGAGACTTCAGTGTCTCTAATGGAGCTTTGGACTCTGCTCCTCTTTTTTGAGCTGGTTTTCCTATGCACGTAACTGAGACCTATTATAGCTCATGTTTCCCCTGGATTTCTGTACCTCATCATCACTGGAGCTCCTGGTTGGAAACTTGTGAGTCCTCTCAGGGACTTCTCTGGTATATTGACAGCCAAAAGAAATGTAGACAGTGACTATTTTCTTGAATTTTGAGTATATTATTCTAGTAAAATGCACAAAAGTAATCAAAATAAAAGATCGAAGTTCTAACCCAGTGTAGCTGTACAGTCCTGTAATCCCAGGATTCCAGAAGGCTGAGGCAAGAGGATTACAAGTTCAAGCCCAGGCTGGGCAACTTAGTGACTTAGCAAAAACTCTATTCCAAAATTTTAAAAAAATAAAAAAGTTTTGGGAATGTAGTTCAGTGTGAAGGCCTTGAGTTCAACCCCTAGCACTGGAAAAGATAGAAAGAAGAAAGAGAAAGAAAGAGAAATAAAGGAAAGAAAGGAAGAAAGAAAGAAACACAGTATAAAAAAGATAAAAGGTACAGATTAATGCTTTGTAAAATTATGTTATTGTCCATTTGAAGGAAGGAAGGAAGGAAGAAAAGAAAGAAAGAAGAGAAAGTAAGAAAGAAAGAAACAATCACAGTATAAAAAAGACAAAAGGCACAGATTAATGCTTTGTAAAATTATGTTATTGTCCATTTGGGAAAGAGAAGAGGGAACACAGGAAGAACTGCTTCTGAAAAGATGAACCCCACCAGATTGAGAGAACAATCCATGGATTGGCAGACCTGAAGTAACTCCACTTCTGTTCCTCTGTCTTCAGTCGTTTTGCTATCATTGTTTATTCTGAATCTACTGTTTATGTGTGGAGATGGACCAGACTACGGGTGATAGAGACAGGAACTTCATACAACATGAGCTCAATCCACCCAGAGCTCTGTCTTCTCTAGAAGTGAAGACATCTACTTCAGCCCGTTTGTGTCAAGTTGGCTCCATAACCGGGAGGTGTCCGAATTCACTTCTTTGTAAAACACCACGTTGACTGGAGAACGAACAATACACAATACAAGGTTCTGCTTAAAGTTTGCATATATATATAATAGTATTAAAACTTAACAGTAACCATAGCAGCAGGAGATTTTTTTCTGCAAGGAATATTTTCTCATTGACTTGTTTAGAATTGCGAGCACATGGCGAAAATAAAGCAGACCTGATCCTCTGGTGTTATTATCGTTTTAAAATTATCTACAAACAATGTGCCCTGTTATTGCCTGTACCTGGGACTGACTGTTCTCACTGCCCTACCTGTAGGCCAAATTCCAGGAAGAAAAGTTACTCTCACTCTTTCTCCAGTTCTTTTGATAATGTCCCTTAAATAGTATTAGGGAAATGAACCTGGGGAACACAGCACAATGAGTCTTGCTCACATTTGACCCTCCTTGTTTTCTTTTGCTGGGCTCTGAGCCAGGGAATAAGTTTATGGACTTTTCTTGGCTCCAAGGTAGCACTTCCAACACGGTGCGTGGAGAGGGTGGGCGATGGGTGAAGTGAGGAAAATACAGGGAGAGAAATTTGGCTGTGCGGTCTTCATAGGATATACATGTATGTCAAGTGGAAGGAAAGCAATAGACATTCCAGAATACTCCTAAGATAAAGACAAATCTCAATCTTGGCTTCTATTTACAAGTAGTGTACATGGCCCTCTGCAGGCACTGCCTCTCTGTTTCCCACTCCCATTTTCAGTTGTTTTTCTTGCCATTAAAAAAACCCCCTAAATAAACTTTTCTCAGATACTCTAATCAGAATCCCTTTGCTTTGCCTATGCATTCATTTTTCTCACGTTTCAAAGGGTGGAACATGAGAGACCGACTCAGTGCCCACTCAGCCTGCTTTCTTACCTGTTTCAACAGCAAGGGACCTAACTTTGGACTTACAAAGCTTACAAAGTTAGATCGACCCAGCCTCATTTGGCATTCAGAGACCAGAGGGACAATTTCTTCTAGGGGGAACAGATTTTGGAGATGGAGGAATAGCTTAGTGCTAGTGAAATCATTTCAAACTGTAATTTTCTAGTTACAAACCACCTTCTCATCTTATTATAAACTCAATATTTTCTTGCCTAAATTTCATGTAATAACCACCTTGGGCTTCTCAACTTCTCTTCTTGTTTTGCACATGCCTTGTACCCCTGGGCCTCCTTCTGGCCTTAGTGTCAACTTGGCCTGTGCTTCCCCTTCAGCTTCAACTAGAGAAGAAGGTTCTCTCATCTCTTAACTTTCAGTTTTAACATCTGGACCTTCAGTGCAGTCTGTTGCTCCAGTTAAATGTTCTTTGTCCTTCCTCTATGGTCCTAAATCCCCTACTGTGGTATGCCCATGTGACTTGCATACATAGCGCACTGCTCCACACTGTAGATATTTATTTGGGGATCTTATGCAGTCAATGGTCTGTAAGCCACTTGAGTATGGATAGAGAGAGTCTCCTACAGCTTGAACAATTTTGCATCCTCTATAGTGTGCAGCACAAGTACTTGAGCACTGTGTATGCACAGTAAATTTGCTTAATGAATACAATTTTTAAAAGTATAAGAGACAAGAGTCATGAAATGTACTCTTGCATCAGTTTGAGTTTATGTGTGTATATGAAGCTATTGCGTAAAAGTCTGCCATGATTTTGTTAATATAGAGCAAAGCTTTCCAAAACAAGAAGAAAAGGACAAATATACCAAGAGATGATTTGGAAATGATACGAACATTTGTTTTTCCATATGTTTAGATATTTGTGTTTTTTCTTCTGTAGGTTGTTTTTTGACTATCAATAGCAAGCAAGGAAACACAAATTAAAGCAATAGCAAAAAACCTTTTTTTTTTTTTGGCCTCAGTGGGAAAGGATTCTTAGAAATGTGTGATGTCTATTGTTGAGAAGAGGGCCACATGAAATCTCAACAGCTGCTTGGAGATTGTAAGGGGAGAGAAACTTTTTGAATGGCAGTTTGCTTTAAGAAGTTTAAGACGAGCTTATCTTTACAACCTAGCAAATCCATTCCTGTGTAGACATCCAACAGAAGTGTATATGTTCACCAAAAGATATGTCCTAGAATCATCATAGTAGCACTATTCATAATATGCCCAAATTGAAAAGTATTTATCAAAAAAGTATTTATCAACAGTGGAATGGATAAGCAGGCATGGAATACCATAAATGAGAAAGAATAAATAATTGCTACATGCAACTCCATGGATAAATTGCACAAATGACATAGTATTGAGTAAAAGGAGCCAGATTGAAAAAATAGTACATATCATATGAATTGTTCTATCTATATTGAGTTTTTAAAAATTAGTGAAACTAATTTATTGTATGAAATGTCAGTGTAATAGTTACCTTTGGGGTGGTTAGGAACTGAGATAGTGGTTTCAGGGGTGTTAGTAATAATTTTTATGTGAGTGTTGGATGTTGGTTCCATGATTGTGTTGACAATAAAAATTCATCAAGTGATACACTCATGATTTGTGTACTTTTCTATATTTCCATTGTACTTCAGCAGAAAGTATTTAAAGTCTGAATCCTCTTTCATCCAGTAATTTCATAGCTACCAGTTTAGTCTGATGAAATAATTATAAAAATCCACAAAAATTTATATGCAAAACTTCTCATTAAGAGTGTTCCTTTCAACAGTGAGAAATTAGAAATAATATAAGCATTGAACAATAGTAAAGTGGTTAAATATATTATAATAGGCTACATACAGCCCTGAAAAGTCGTGTTTATGACAACTGTATAATTAAATGGAAAATACAATTTCATGTAAAATGAAAAATTAAAATACTGACCTATACAAAGTATAATCACACTTTCATGAAGAAATATATCCATATTTAATGCTAACACTTGTTATTTTGGAGTGATAGTTTTTCATGCCCTTTTATTTTCTTCTTTATGCATTAATTTATATCTAAATTGTTTGCAATGATTACATTATTGTTTTATGTTCATCAAATATATTTAAAATTTTTATAGGGTGAAGGGAGGGCAGGGGATTGGGGAAAAAATAAGAACCAAGATACATCATGTAAAGGTACAAGATCCCAATGATGAATGTAACTATATTGTATACCTAAAATGTACCAATAGATTTAATGGAAAAATAAATAAAATAAAATTTGTATAAAGTCATGATCCATGTAGGTTCCTCCATCACCAGTCCATGTTTTTTTGCCTATGAAGGCAGAAAAGTCAAACAGGCTAACTCTATTCTTGCTGCCTTGGCACTCAAGCAAATTGCCTCTCTCCAGGCCACTGATCCAGCAGAAGTATCTGAAGCCTGGGGAAAGCTACACAAGTCCTAGAGGGAGTTTAAAAAGTGGATTAACCTCATTTCTGAGCAGCAAATGTGGACTGGCTGTAGAAGGCAGGAACTGCAGGAGACAGGAAGCTAGAGGAGAGGAATACATTATTTTCCCTTTCCCAGACTTGTAGAGATACTACTGTCTGTGAGCTGAGAGAAAGCACTATTGTAACAGCTTCCTGTTCACTTTCATCTATGCAGCTCCAAAGTTGGATAGTGGCAATGGAGAACAAACCCTGAGTGTTCTTTTGGTGTTTGTGAGACTGGATGACACACTACTTTGTGCCTCTCATGGGGGCAAATGGCTTAATCTAACTTTTATCCTTGATGCCAATTGAGGCAAATGAGGGTAGCATCTCTTAGACTGGACTTTTACCAATTGATCTGTCTTATAAGCAAAATACTGTGCCTTTAAACTGGAATGTAGGCTGTTCATCTTAGTTATGATAATTCACAAAGTATCTTTAAAATCAATGTATAAAAGTTTGTGGTAATTCTCAAGACAGCACACCATACCTAAGAGCTTGTTCTCTGAGCAAAGAAACCTGCATGCAGTAATTTTGAGAATGTTCAGAATATTTGTCTAGGCCACAATCCTATCACCAAGAGGAATGTCTCAACCAAAAGTGTCATGAAATGTCAAAATCAGTCCTGTTCAAATTCCCAAGGTCTGATTACTTTCACCACAAGCACTATAGTATTAAATATTATTTAAAACCTGTAGCTACATGAACTGTGCCTCAAGAACTTGATAAGGAAAAAATGCTCTATGAGAGTTAAGGAAAATCTAGACACAATATGTCTGTCTGCCTATCTATCTATATTATCTATCTCTACTCTGAGTGCTAGTTGGTGGGAATGAAAGGGAAGCGTGTACAGCTGAAGAAACTGTGTACCAAAGGACAGATGGTCAGCTTAGTGCATCAAATACAAACCTGGAGAACTGTATGGAGGAAAAACATTCCAGTTGACAGGACCATCAGTTTGTCTGCAGGTTAGTGTCCCACTGTGGCAGCAATTGAAAAAGGCATCAAGGACTGATTTCAATCAGTCATATACCTTCCTATCACTTGCTTTGATGCTTCATGAAGAAGGAGAACTTGTTGTTTTGTTTGTCGCTGTATTCTGATATGTTTTATTTGTTACTGTATTCTGATATGATATACAGTTTGTGCCTATATTAATTTTCTTTGGCTGTTATAACAAATGACTACAAAATTGGTGACTTTAAAAGACCAAGACTAAAATTTATTCACTGATAGCTCTGAAAGTTTTATCACTGGGTAGAACTCAAGGTGTCAGTACCAGAGTCACACTCCCTCTGGGGACTCTAGAGGACAATCCATTCCTTGCTTGTTTCCAATTTCTGGCACTGCCAGTTTCTTAGTTTTTGGCTACATTAAGCCAACTTCAAGGTCATCACCTTTAAATCTCTCTCTCTAGTCCATCTTCACATGGCCTTCTCCTCTCTGTCTAAGTAGTCAAACCTTCATATGTCTCTCTCTCTTAAGAAGATACTTGTAATTTTATTTAGGGTCTAACTGGGTAAGTCTAAGATAATATTCTTGTCTCAATATTCTCATTAATCTTAACTTTATCACACCTGCAAATCCCTTTTTCCAAATAACTTTTATGGGTGGTAGGAATTAAAACCATTATCTTTGGACTCCATTATTCAGCCTACTCCAGTGCCCAATAAGTAAATTCTGAATGAATGTTGGTTCTCCCAGTATTACTTTTCAATCCACTTAGAGATTTTTTGCTCATTGGAAATTAATAAATTTGCATTCTCAATTTATACCTTACTCTCTAATGTGCCTTGTTAGAGGCAGCAATCAGCATATAACTGTCTCAAAGACTCTGAGAAGGCTGAATTTGATGAAAAATGTGCCAGAGATGAGCAGAATCACAGTGTGTGACCAAAGGCCAATGACTTCCGACAAGGTTTCTGGGCCCATCCCAGTCCTAGGGAGATGCTTAGAGATATATGCTACCCATTTTAAGTATTTCCCTGGTCTTTGCTGACCACAGAAAGTGTGGATTTGGGGCAAACCTGGGCTTAGATTGTCCTCTAATGCTGAATGAGTAATAAGGCACTAATAGAAGACTCACAGCAATGCTGGATCCAGGACGCTGCGCAATATTGAAATACTGAAAGTGACTTCCTGCTCAGAGGCCATCTACTAAGAATTTCTGGGAAGACAGATACAAAGCCATATTACAAAGACTGAAATGAATACTTAATCTTTAAATACCTAGATGACAGCATACATGAGGCATCAAGAATTTTCAGGAAATCATTACCTCACCTAGTGGTCAAAATAAGGGACCAGAAACTGACCTGATAGTAATAAGTATGACAGAAATCTCAGATGGAGAATTTAAAACAGCTGTTTTAAGAATGCTCAATAAGCTGCAAGAAAGCACACAAAAAAATAGTTCAATATTTTAATAGAGAAACTTACCAGAGAGGTAGAAGCAAATTTAGAATGTCAAACAGAAACTTTTGAGCTGAAAAATACACTCTGTGAAATTAAAATGTGATAGAAGACATCAATAGGAGGATAGTTCCAATGAAAAAAGAATTAGAGATCTTTAAAACAGGCTATTTGAAAATACAGTGATACCTTGGTTCATGAATGCTTTTGTTTAGAAATAATTTGGTTTGCATACAGAAGCCTTTGGTAAAATTTTGTTTTTGTTTGCAAACTCTGCATTGGGTGACAAACACGACTGTGGCCATCTTTTCCAGAATCGTGGAATGAATTAAGTTCACAAACGGAGGTACCACTATACATAGTTATAGGAGAAAGAAGAATGAAGAAAAATGAGAAAAATCTACAGGAACTTTCATACAGCATTAAAAGAAAAATATTCAGATTATTGGGATTTAAGAGGGACTTGAGAGATGAAAACAGCACCGGATAACTGTAGATTTCAAACAACGGAGTTTCAACAATGGCCAGAACACGGAGACTGCCGACCAACAAGGAAAGGGGACATGAACAGCGCTGCAACCAAAGGCATGGGACAGAGACACGGCATTCCACCAGCACTACACATTCTGCTCAGATGCACACAGACGTTCCACAGGACAGGTCACACGTTCTGTCTCAAATTTAAGACAACAAATCATACAGGTATCGTTTCCAACCACATCAGAATAAAGCTGGAAATCAACAGCAGGAAGAAAATGGGGAAATTCACAAATCTGTGGAAATTAACACGTTCTTGAACAACCCAAAGGTCAAAGAAGAGATCAAAAAGAAATTTAAGCACTACCTTGAGACAAACTAAAATCCAAAGTACAGCAAATTATGAGATAAAACCAAAACAGCACCAAGCAGGAAGTTTACAGTGATAAATGCCTATAACTTGAACAAAGACCACAAACACACCAGCCGACATCATGACAGGCTCTGGAGACCTAAGAACAGGGAGGTGGAAGAGGGAGCCCGTGGCTTCGACCTTGGGGACTGACCTTGGCCAGAACTGCGGGCAGGACTGGGCTCCCTCCCCTCTGTGACCACAGAGGAAGATGGAACCCAGCCCAGTGCTGCCTGCCCTAAGCCCAGGACCCTCCATCCCCTTACCCGCGCCAACGTCGACAGCACAAGGACCACCGCCACTTCTCCACCACATGGAAAGATGGAGTGCAAGCCACTTCCGGTACCCCACTGCGGTGGAGGCCTGAGCCGGAAGAAGCTTCCTTGCTTGCCTGCATGTGGCGAAGTGGCAGTGCGCGGACTTCGCCGTGCGTGTGGCGCCGCCGGCCGGGGTGGGACCTGAGTGGAGAGTGGTTCTCGCACTTCGGGCCTAGTCAGTACTCGACACCGCTGCCATATTCCAGTGGCATCTCTCTAACTTTGTCCCTTCTCCGGCGCGAGATCGTCCTTCCGGAGTCATGTCAGAAGGAGTGGACCTCATCGGTATCTACGCCGACGAGGAGTTCAACCAGGACCCAGAGTTCCACAATACAGATCAGATTGACCTGTATGATGATGTGCTCACGGCTACCTCACAGCCCTCAGATGACAGAAGCAGCAGTGCTGAGCCGTCGCCGCCTATCCTCCAGGAGCCCTCTCCCAAGCCCAACAACAAGACTCCTGCGATCCTGTACATGTACAGTGGCCTGCGCAGTAGGCGAGCAGCTGTCTATGTGGGCAGCTTTTTCTGGTGGACCACAGACCAGCAGCTGATCCAGGTTATTCGCTCTATAGGAGTCTATGATGTGGTGGAGTTGAAATTCGCAGAAAATCAAGCAAATGGCCAGTCCAAAGGGTATGCTGAGGTGGTGGTAGCTCTGAAAACTCCATCCACAAATTGTTGGAGCTCTTACCAGGGAAAGTTCTCAATGGGGAAAAAGTGGATGTGAGGCCGGCCACCGGGCAGAACCTGTCCCAATTTGAGGCCCATGCTCGGAAACGTGAGTACATCTGAGTCCCGAGAGGTGGAATACCTCCACGGGCCCACTCCCAAGACTCTAGTGACTCTGCTGATGGACAGGCCATGCCCTCTGAGAACCTTGTTCCCTCATCTGCGTGTGTGGATAAGCCTCCCAGCGTGCTGCCCTACTTCAATCGCCCCCCTTCAGCCCTTCCCCTGATGGGTCTGCCCCCGCCCCCGATCCCACCCCTGATCCCACCTCCACCACCTCTCTCTTCGAGCTTTGGGGTCCCTCCTCCTCCTCCTGGCATCCACTACCAGCATCTCATGCCCCCTCCTCGATTACGTCCTCATCTGACTGTATCTCCCCCTGGGGCCATCCCATCTGCCCTTCACCTCAACCCAGCCTTCTTCCCACCACCAAATGCTACAGTGGGGCCTCCATCAGAGACTTGCATGAAGGCCTCTATGCCCCATAACCACCATGGCAGCCGAGACTTGGGCCCTCCACCCTCTACGGTGAGTGAAGCTGAGTTTGAAGAGATCATGAAGCGAAACAGGGCGATTTCTAGCAGCGCCATTTCCAAAGCAGTGTCTGGAGCCAGTGCAGGGGATTACAGTGACGCGATTGAGACACTGCTCATGGCCATTGCAGTCATCAAGCAGTCCCGGGTGGCCAATGACGAGCGCTGCCGAGTCCTCATCTCCTCGCTCAAGGACTGTCTTCATGGCATCGAGGTAAAGTCCTACAGCGTGGGTGCCAGCAGCAGCTCCTCCAGGAAGAGACATCGGTCCAGGGAGAGGTCGCCCAGCCAGTCCCGGGAGAGCAGCAGGTGGCACCGGGACATGCTTCACAATGAAGACTACCATGATGACTACTTCCCAGAAAGGAGCCGGGAGCACGAGAGGCACCGGGACAGAGAGAGGAACCGGCACCACTGAGCAAGTTGGAGCGCCCTGGTCCTGCAGGGTGGTCATTTATGAAAGGAGGGGGAGTGTTCACAGTGACACTGTCTGTGTCTGCAGAGTGGTGGGGAGAGGCCTGGCCAGAGCTCTTCCTGTGTGCGAAGCTGCACCCTGAGATGACTGCCTTGGCCGGGTATCGAAGCAACAGGCTCACTTTGTGCTGAGAGTGGGGTCTCTCTCCACGCCTGAGTGTGCCTTTCGGCCCCCATAGCAAACGGGCTGCTCTGTCCCTCCTGTCCCTTCCTCTGTACATGAATATCACAGAAGGCACTGTCCTCAGGGCTGTCTGACTGTCTGTCCGTGAGACAATGCACACGGAGCACTGAGCGCTCCTCTGCCTGTTGTGCAGTCAGTGAGCGCCAGCCATCATTGTTGCTGTTACTGTATTGTAACCCCACCATACATGCAGGTAAAAAATTTGGAAATCAAGTTCAAGGCCAGCCTGGACGGCATAGCAGACCCTTATCTCAAAAAGAAAAAAGAAAAGGGCCGGGGATTTAGCTCAGTGGTTATACTGCGTACCTTGCAAGAGCAAGGACCCGAGTTTGATCTCTGGTACCAAAAAAAAAAAAAAAGAAAAATTGACTAAGGCAGAAAAGTAAGACCACTACCTGCTTAGTTTTCAAGGCACACGATTAATAATTTTAAGAGTTATATCTGTTTTATTTTTTTGTTTGGTTGGTTTTTTTGAAACCGGGGATCAAACTCGGGTCCTTGCCCTTGCACAGCAGGTGGCGAAACCACTGAGCTAAATCCCCGGCCCTAGCTACATCTGTTTTAAAAGATTTAAATATTGGGGTTTCAGTCAGAGGAGAAAACTGATCTGAAAATAATTACAGCTCTGAGACTGTGTGGAGGATAAGTAACCTTACCGGAAGGGTATTTTGTTTCCAGTAAGGTTTTTGTTTTGTTGTTGTTAAGACAAAAGCAGGTTGTGTGATGACACTGAAGTCTAGTGTAGCCTTCACAGAGCCAGAGGTAGGGTGTCACTTCTGGGCACTTCTTTCTAGAGTCTGTACCAGGCTGTGTTGAGAAGTGCCCACATCCCCAAAAAGAAGACCAGTTTGTGTGTGGGTGTGTGTGGGGAGGTGGCTCGGTCTCAGAGTGGCAGAAGTGGACTTGGTCCACCGCCCACCCCTCTGTGTCAGCGGCAGGCTTTCCTCCTCCTGTTTGAGCTGGCGTGTCTGGGTTGCTTGAGATCCAGAGCTGCCGCCGCCTGCCCCCATCACTGGCTGTGCTGTGTGTCCTTTGGAGTCACCAGGCAGAGAGTGGCCGGTGCTAATTGGTCCCGGCAGGGCATGGTCACTTACAGTCTCCAGGGCCCCATCTGGGTGACAGAAGGCACCGTGTGTCACCATGCCGGATGGCTCTGCTCCCCACAGCCTTCCCATAGGGACATGGTGCACATGGCCTGCCGCTGGCTGCCTTGGTGCTTTGGGACGGATTCCTGAGCTGTCACTGCCTCCTTTTCCTGCCTATAAGATGGGACTGTTTATCCCATTAAGTGGACAGCTGAATTTTGATAACTCGGGAAATCCTGTGCACTCGTGGCTGGTGAGGCCAAGGCATCACGAGGAACATTAACGCTGAGGCAGGCCTTCCACTGCCCCTGCTGCTGGCCGTTCCTTGCTCTGTCTGAATGTACTGAGTTCTAGGCTTAAGAACGAGCTCCTTCCAGGAGAGTTGTTCATAATTTGGGTTTGTTTTTGAGTTGACAGAGTGAGTCGACTCAGTATACCGTGAGAGTTCGCAATCTTATGTTCATAAGTTGGGAACTTACTGTAAATTCAGTCCAAAAGGAAAAAAAAAAGAGGGACTTGAGAAAAGAGCAAAAGAGTAAAAGTCTTAATTAAAGAAATAATAACACAAAACTTTCCAAACTTAGAAAAGAATGCAAACATAAAGCACGCAAAGGTCAAGGCTCAGCAGTTTCATTTAACTCAACCAAATCTACCCCAAGACATATTATGATCAAGCTCTCAAAGGTAAGAGGTAGAGATTATTAAAGGTACAAAAGAAAAAGAAACAAAACAACAATAAACACAAAGGAATGTCTCTATTTGCCTGACAGTCGACATCTGAATAGAAACTTTACAAGCCATGAGAGAGTGGAATGAGATTTTCACAGTAGTAAAGGAACAAACAAACCTGCCAATCAAGAATACTGTACTCATCAGAGATATTCTTTACAAACTAAATTATATAGAGTTCCAGATAAACAAAAGTTGAGAGAATATACTACCACCACACCTGACCTATTAGAAATGTTAAAGGAAATTATTCAGAGTGAAAGAAAGATGTGACTATTATTCCTGATATGTCAATTTAATTGGATTAAGAAATGCCCAGCAAATTAGTAAACTATGCTACCAGGTATGTCTGGATGAGTCACAGAGGCATGACCTTGCGAACTACATAAGGTCCCTTGCCCATTTCTCTCAGGCACTGTTCCCCTGCTCTGCTTCTCTGTTGCCATGAACTGAGTGGCTTGGTTCCATCATGCCCTTTCACCATGGAGTTCTTACCTTAGAGCCAGCCAGTCATGGACTGTATCCCTGAAACCATTAGCCAAATTAAGCCTCTCCTGCTTTACGTTATGGGTGTCTAGTATTGTGTCTCATTGATGAGGAAATTGACCAATACAGATATTAATGAGTTAAGAAGAAAACTTTAGATGGTATAAATCTCACAGGTGAGAGTAACTATACAGACTAAAATCAGAATGATCTAAAATTGTAAACATGTGTAAACCATATCATTAGCATGAAGACAAAAATCAATTAAAATATTAACTATATATGTTAAAATATAGGCAACATAGAAAGATATAAAATGAGATATCAAAAATTCAAAATCTGGAAAGGAATGGAGAGGACTGTGGAATTTTTACTGGCATATTTTCTGTGTTTTCTTTTTTTCTTATCTTTACAATCATTTTAAATTGCTATTATTTCAAAGTAGATTTTTATAAACAGATATTTTTGTAAGCCTCAAGGTAACCACAATGCAAAAAATCTATAATTATAATAGACAAATCAAAAACAAGAAGCAATGAATCACTTAAGAGTAAATTTAAGTAAAGTAAATTTACTTAGAGTAAATCACTTAACCACAAAGGAAGAGTGCTGTAAGAGAGGGAAAACAAAAATGAAACCATAATAAAACTGGAAAACAAGTTAAAAATTACTATAATAAGACCTTTCCTACCATAATTTACCTGAAATATAAATGGTGTAAATTCTCCAATTAAAGAACACAGAGTAACTTAATGGGAATATAAACAAGATCCAACTATATATTGCTTAAATGAAATTCACTCCACCTCTAAGGACATATATAAATTGGAAGTAAAGGTATAAAACAAGATATTCCATGCAAATAGACTCCAAAAGGAGCCAGGAGTAGCCATAATTATATCAGATAAAAATGGACTTTAAATCAAAATCAGTAAAAACAGACAAGCAAAATCATTATATGATGATTAAGTGCTCAAATTCAGCAAGGGGAAAATACAAGTCTAAATATGTATGCATCCAGTACCATAGTACTCAAGTATGTAAAACAAATATTAATAGACCTAAAGGGAGAGACAGATTCCGATACAATAAAAGTAAAGAACTTTAACACCTCACTTTCAGCAACGGAAAGATCACACAGAAAATCAACAGAGAAACAGCAGAGTTAAAATACATTCTAGATCAAATGGACCTAATTTCTTGAGACAAATAAAAGTGGAAGCACAATGTGCAAAAGTCTCTGCAATGTATCAAATGCAGTACTGAGAGGAAGTTATAACAATGAATGCCTACATCATAAAAGCAGAAAAATCTCAAACAACCTGTTGCTACATGTCAAGGTACTAAAAGACACACAAATAAACAAGCCAAACCCCCAAATTGGTTGAAAAGAGATAATTAACACCAGAGTAGAAATAGTGACTTTTAAAAGTATGAAAGGTTAATGATAGTACTTTTTGTATGAGATTAACATTACCCTGATACCAAAACCAGACAAGAATATGACAATAAAAAAAAGAAAAATATAAGCCACTATCCTTGATGAACAAGGATGCCAAAACTCTCAATAATATAGTAGCAAACTGAATCCAACAGCACACTGAAAAGATAATTCACCATGATCAAGTGGGATTCATCTCCGTGATACAAGGATGATTCAATATATGTAAATTAATAATTGTGATACATCTTATTAACAGAATAAGAACATATGATCCCCTCAATAGATGCCAAAAGAGTACTGATAAAATCCATCATTGCTTCATGATAAAAATGCTGAACAAATTACATATAGAAGGAATATTTGTTTGTTTTGGTACCAGGGATCAAACTCGGGACCTTGTGCTTGCAAGGCAGGGGGCGGAACCACTGAGCTAAATCCCTAGCCCTAGAAGGAATGTATCTCAACATAATAAAGATTATATGCAATGAGCCAATGGTTAACAGTTTTATGGATGGGGAAAAGCTGCAAGCTTTTTCTCTAAGGTCTGGAAAAAGACAAGGACGATCACTGTCACTATCTCAGTATAATTTGGACATCTTAGCCAGCGCAATCGAATAAGTGAAACAGAAAGTTAAATTGTCACTATTTACAAATGACCTGATCTTATATACAGAAAACACTAAAGATTCCATAAAAAATATTAGAACTAATAAATGAATTTACCAAAATTGCAGGATTCAAAATCATTGTACAATAATCAGTAGTGCTATATGCCAAAAGCAAATTATTTGAAATAGAAATCAAAAAAGCAATTTCATTTACAATAGCTACAAAATGCTTCGAAATGAATTTAACCAAAGTGGTGATAGATCTCTATAATGAAAACTATAAAGCATTAATTAAAGAAATAGAAGAAGACACAAAAAATCAAAAGGCATCTTGTGTTCATGGGTTGTAAAAAATCAATATTGTTAAATTGTGTGAAGTGATCTACAGATTCAATCTAATATTTATCAAAATACCAATGACATTCTTCATAGAACTGGGAAAAATCCTAAAATTTGTATAGAGTCACAAAAATAGCCAAAGCAATCTTTTTTTTTTCTTAAATTCTTTCATTGGTACATTTTAGTATACAATACGTTTACATTTATCATTGGGTGCTTGTACCTGTACATGATGTATTTTGGTTCTTATTTTTTTCCCCATTACCTGTGCACCCTTCACCCCCTCCACCCTTCCCTATTTACATAGACTTCATTTCCATTTTTTTTCTTTTCTCATAATTTTCCTTTCCTTTCTTTCCTTTCCCCTTCCTCTCCCACTTCCCCTACCCTTTTGGACCTTTTCTTCCTATTTCAAATTATCAATTATTTGTTTTAATCATTTTAACACTTATTTACACTTTCAGTTTCTCACACTAGAGAAAATATTCAGTATTTATCCATGTGTGTCCTATTTATTTCACTTAAGAGTATGGCCTCAATGTGCATCCATTTAGCTATAAATGTCTCTAGTTTCCTGTTCTTTATGGCTCAGTAGAACTCCATTTTATAAAAAAAACCACATTTTCTTTATCCAGTTTCCAGTTGATGGGCACTTGGGCTGTTTCCAAGCTTTTAGCCAAAGCAATCTTAAGAAAAATAGTAGAGATTATTACACTACATGACATCAAAATATTCTATAAATCTGTAGTAATCAAAGCAGCATAGTATTGACATAAAAACACATAGACCAGTGGAATGAAATAGAATAGCTTCAAAGTTAACTCACAAATCAACAGCCGATTGGTTTTCAACAAAGTTGCAAGAAACACACACTGGGGCCAGGGATTTAGCTCAGTGGTGCCACTGCCTGCCTCACAAGCGAAAGGTCCTGAGTTCAATCCCTGGTACCAAAAACAAACAAACAAGCAAACAAAAAAACCACACAGTGGAGAAAGGAGAATCTTTTCAATATATGGTGCTGGGAAAGTTGGATATTCACATGCAGAAGAATGAAACTAGACTCCTTGTCTCTCACCATTTACAAAACTAAACTCAAAATGAATGAAATACTTAAATGTAAGACTGGACACTATGAAGCTATTGAAAGAAAATGTATATAGGGTAAATATTTTAGGACACTGGAATAGGAAGTTTTAGACAATACTCCAAAAGCACAGAAAACAAAAGCAAAAATAAACAAATGGAATTACATCAAACTCAAAATCTTCTGCATGACAAAGGGAACAATAATCAGAGTAAAGAGACAGTCTATAGGATGGGCAAATATATTTGCAAGCTATACATCTGATAAAGGGTTAAAATCCAGAATATATAAGGAACTACAGTCCTCAATAGTAAAAAACCCCACATAACCCAATTTTAAAAATCACAATAGAAATAGAGGCATTTCTGAAATGAAGACATACAAAGGGCCAACAGGTATATGAAATAATGCTCAACATCAGTGATCATCAAAACCACAATGAGATATCATCTCACCTCATCCTGGTAACAATGACAATTATCAAAAAGACTACAGATAACAAGCACTTATGGGAATGTAAAGAGAACCCTTGCACAGTTAGTGCGAATGTAAATTAGTACAACTGTTATGGAAAATAATATAGAATTTCCTCAGAAAACTAAAATAGAATTACTATATGATCCAGTAATTCCACTACTGGGTATATATGAAAAGGAAATTAAATCAGTATGTCAAACAGATATCTACACCCTTATGTTAATTGTAACACTATTCACAGTACCCAAGAGGTGAAAACAGCTTATGTGTCCATTAACTGGCAAATGTGATTATAATTCCTGTAATTTGTGATAACATGGATGGGATTGGAGGACATTAAGTTAGGGGAAATAAGCCAAGCACAGAAAGATAAGTACCATGTGATCTCACTCATGTGTAGGACATGAAAAAGTTGATCTCTTAGAAGTTGAGAGTAGAATGGTAGTAAACAGAGCTGAGGAGAGTAGAAGAAAAAGGAGGGATGGGCAAAGGTTGATCAATGAGTACTAAGATCCAGTTAGATAAGAGTAAGGATTTCCAGTGTGCTACTGTGCAGCAGATTGACTACAGATAATGATAATGTACTATTTATTTCAAAAATATAGAAATAAGACTTTTGAATATCTTAGACATAAAAAGTGATCAATATTTGGGAAGAAAAATGTTTGTCCTGATTTAAGCATTATACAGTGTATACATGTATTGAAACATCACATAGTATCCCTTTTATGTGTAAAATTCTTGTTTTTATGTATCAGTTAATAAATTTTAGAAATTCATAGCAATATCAAAATGAAAATATGCATATATACTTTTTATTTTTGTCAGGGGTTCATCTGAAGTACTTTTTATAGGAGTTGGTAGGATTAGACTCTTCATCAGGCCCTGCCTTTTTGTTTGGATGCAATGTTCTCTGTTTGCAAACAGAAAGGGTCACAGTGCTGTTCAGGCTCAGCAAGCCTCCTCCTTCCCTGCTCTGCCTTTGGGTCTTTCATTCTCCTCAGTGGAGGGCAGGGACGATGCCACTCACCAGTCTCAGCCAATGACAAAGGTGAGCCCACTGGTGAGAGGCTTACCTTGTTATCATCACTAATACCTTCATTTTATTGAAGGTCCTTCTTTGAGGACTATGAAGTACTTACACAGATAGACTTGTTATCTTCTCTGTAATCCTTTGAAGTGACAAGACTGTGGACATTTATAAAAGACAGTGATGATGCCAGCCCTGCCCTCAAGTTGACTCAAATGTATGATGTCTGTTTCTGGCATTCTATCAGCCAGGGCTCTGTATTAATCAGCTGGTCTGAGCATCAAAGCATACTGAGATAAAAGTCCATATTATTCATGTAATCCCAAGCCACTTAAGAACCCTACAGGGCATTTAGAATTATCTGAGAGAAAATTGGTTGTAGTTGTCATGGCTTTAATATTCAGTATGGATTCTTAATAATCAAAATATTTGAGAATTTTTAGCCTCCAAATGCTATACACTATTGCTTGATTAATTAAAGTGCTGGTGAACTTTGGGCCTTTAAAAATTTCAGGTATCAGCTGGGTATGGTGGCCCATGCTTGTAATCTCAGTACTCCAGAAGGCTGAGGCAGGATGATCACAAGTTCATGCCCAGCCTAGGCAATTTGGTGGCTTAGGAAGACCTTGTCTCAAAATAAAACATAAAGAGGGGTTGGGGACATAGCTCAGTGTGAAGACCCTGGGTTTAATCCCTAGTACTGCCAAAAATTTCAAACACACAAATCTTTCCCCAGACCTAACACAGGCAGTGAACAGAGACACCCCAAGAGAGAAGCCATAAGAGTTGTAACCTACAGTGCCATAGAAGCAGGGCCACCCAAGGACTTGGGAGTTCATACATTTGCCCTAGCTAGTGGACACAAAGCTACAGGATTTAATGTTTGCCCTGCTAAGTTTCAGTCTTGCTTTGATGCCATTCCTTTCTGTCCCCTTATTCATCTCTTTTGGAATGCGTAAGTTTGACCTGTGCCATTGTATGTTGAAAGTGTTTAACATTCGTTTTGATTATCACAGAGGCTCACAGTTAAGAATTTGAGTTGAGTCACAGAGGAGACTTTGGACTTTTCAGCAATGCTGGAACTGTTAAGACTTTGGCAACTGTTAGAGATGAAGTAAATACATTTTGCATAAAGAGATGCACATGGATCTTTTGGGGGCCAGGGGTGGAATATTACAGTTTAAATGGAGAATGTATACAAAAGGCTTCATGTGCTCATACATAGGGCTTTTAGAAGGTGGTTGAATCACAGGGGCACTATGGCTGACTTCCTGGTGACTCTTGAACATGTGGGAGAGAAATACTCTATTGTAAGTTGCTCTCAGCCAGAAAATGATCTATTCTTTCCTTTATAGTCTCACACTTCCCAGAAGTTGTATTGAAAATGCTGGTTAAAAGCTGAACATATTCCATTTGTAAACTAAGTATGACTTTGAGGTCACAGAGATCTGGGTTTAACTTCAAGCTCTCAGTAGCTATGTGACCTTGTCCGTGACTTAAACATCCTGAACTCTTTTTCTTCATTAGTAAAATGGAGGTAATGATGTATAGTTGTGTTGTAAGGCCAAAAAGTAAGGCTCAATATTATGTTCTGCCTTGACATCTGCAAAAATCAGGACTACTTTGAATGGACTCACTGCAAGTTCCCTACCCATACTATTCCTACTTAGGCAAGCAATCCTCCTTCTCATAGGGACCAAGCACAGTTCTTACATATCCCTGAGTAGACAGTTTTGCTTTATGGCCAACTAATAGAAGTGTTCAAATAAGCAAAAAAAAAAAGTGTTCAAATAAGCTAATTTCATTTTCCCATGGGAATCAGGCCTCTCCAATTCTATAATTAACACTACTAAACTTGGTTCCTACAGCCTTTAGTTGTTCACTATGTCCCCAAGTAATAACCTCCCTGCACTGTGGCCCTGCATTGTATAGCATCCTTCTCCCCTGGGCTATGGACTGCTGTCAGTGTTACCTGTCTATTTTCAGGTGTGCTGTATTCAGCCTTCAGCACTATGCTACAGTAGGAATTCTTCTCTCACCAATAGGATGAGCAAGAGGCTGTTTCAACAATACTTCATAGGGCTGTCAGGAATAAATATATCTAAGTGAAATATTTTGAAGTAAAGATTTGTGTAACTTGTTGAAATAATGGAAAGGAAAGAAAGGCTTTACCACTGAAGACACTCAAGGCACAGCAAAAGAGAGATATCACACAGCACTGTAATCCTTGATTTACTTGTGAAAGTGAAGGCAAAACCCAGGGTTCCCTGTGAACCAAAAGAAGGCACACAAATAAGCTGATTTTATTACTTCATCTGTGAAATGGGGATAGGATAACAGTACTTACCTCATGACGTTGTTTTAAAGATTTAAGTAAACAATACATAAGTTTCTGGCACATAATAAAGTCTTAAATAAATCGTTGATTGAGTAGACTTTAGAGGACTTATAGGCAGTGCTAAGTGAAAAAAACATTTTGAAAAATGCAAAACTCCCCCCTCTTGCTATTTATTGGGGTTGCCATTCATATTTTATTTGTTAAGAATATCTTTTCTAGGAAAAAACAGCCAATTTAAGATGAACAGAACAATGCTGCTCCTTTATACCAACTAGTTCCACACTATTTGTGTTCATACCACTGGCCTAGAAGTTCCCAAAGGAGCTTACAAAACCACAGAAGTCAACTGTTTTTCCAGCCCTTGCACGTTTCTTAGGCAGTTAGGGCTGGCTGAGTTCATGAACATTGTCTGCTCGCTTGTTTCATTTTTTTAAAGCTTCTCTTAGACATTGCATCATTTCGTTAACAAGCAAAACTGCAGGCAGTGAATAGAGTACAATATACCAAATATCATTTCTGTCTTGTGATGCGTTCTAAAAGATGACCCCTATTCAGTGTAATAGAGTTCACTTATTGTGAATTTAGGTTTAAGAATTACCTGCTACTTTTGGCTGCTTCTTCACAGTTACTCTATCAGATGAAAGGCCAGTGTAGCGGAGGAGAAAGAGACCTGTTCAGGTATCACCAGATGTTTTGTTTAACTTCTGCCCCTCACTAATTGTAGAATCTAGAAAAAATGTCTCGACCTTTTTGAGTTCTGTATTCTATTAAGTAAACTGTTGGGCTTAACAGAGAACAAATATCTTTCATAACTAACAGGTAGTGAGTGGGACCATCACAGTTAGGGGTGAGACATCGCTTTACAGTCTGACAGGTTTGGTTTTAAATTTTGATTTTGCTTCTCATTAGCTTAGGGACCTAGATCAGCTCTACTTGAGGGTCAGTTTTCTTTATCTTCTGTGATTTAGTACCCTTATTTTATTAAGGGTTATTATGAGGGTTGAATAATATAACAATCCATCAGTAATCCTGCTGTCTCTACTTTCAAAATAATTCCAGAATCTGACCACATCTCTTACTTTCAAGCCACCATCATCCCTTGCCTGGATTTTCCCAACAGCATCCTAACTAATCTCTGTAGCTTCCATATTTTTCCTCCCCACCCCTGTATTATAGGCATAGTAATCCTTTTGAAATAGAGTCTGTCCTAAAAATGTATGCACACTTCAGCAGTTTGCCATACTAATAAGTGTCTGGAAGCTAATGACCACCACTTTGAGCACCTCTTGTAATTGTAGAGGCCAAAGGTAACTTGTATTGATCTCATGGTGTCTCAATAAATTTAGTATTAAAATAGTTATACCAGTTTTTATTTTCCTAATGTATACATTTTGGGGGGCAGACTCTATGTATCTACTCATGTTATTCTTGCAAATTTTCCAGTAGTTAGTTTCCCACCTCACTTAGAGTGAAATGCAAATCTTCACCATGACTGATGAGGCTCCAGATGATGATTTTTCTCCTCTCCTCTCCTCTCCTCTCCTCCTCCTCCTTCTCTCTCTCTCTCTCTCTCTCTCTCTCTCTCTCTCTCTCTCTCTCTCAACTTCAGTACAGCTATAGCAACTGTATCACTCGTTTTCCTCTTGCTGAGACAAAATACTTGACACCTATAACTTAAAGGAGAAACTTATTTTGCCTCATGGTTTTAGAGGATTCAATCCATGGTAGATGGCTCCTAGTCAGAGATGACATGATGACATGGTAGAGGAAAGCTGATCATCCCATGGCAGTCAGGAAGGAGAGAGAGAAAAGAGGAGCTGAGGACATGGACACACTTTTCCAGGTTATTTCCCCAGTGACCCTCTTGTTCTGATCAGTCCCCACCTTCTAACAGCACATTCAGCTGGATTAATTAACTGATGAGTATAGCTCCTTCATGATCCAATTATTATAGACAGCTAAGCTAGGCAGAAATATTATAGACAGTCAGACAAGGCTAGGCCTTCAATAGAGTTAGGACCAAGGTGAAAATACATTGCACTGTGGCCAGAGGCACATCTTTTGGAGGCCAGGCCTCAAGATAAAGACAAAATGGCCAGGCCTCAGTTAAATAGTAACAGCTGGTCTAATAAAGTCTAGATGGACATCAGTCACCTCAGTGAGTGACCAAGACTCTCAGACCTTCCTAAAAAGTTCTTTGTTCCTTCCATATACACTTGCTACATGACTTGCTTCCCCATTGGATCAATGTTACCTAAGTGACTATACTTATAATCTTATTGGTTGATCATAGATGTAACCCAAGTTGTACCCACATGGTTGTGCTTTATAAAACTTCCCCTGAAAAGTGGGGTCCTCAGCAACCCACTTCAGTCCCCTTCTGCCTCTCAGGAGCTATATCTTTCCCCTCAATAAATATTTTCTACCCTTAACCTCCATTGTGCCTTAGAATTCATTCTTTGATTTTTGGGGAACACAAACTTGGCATGTCACACATCTAGCAGGTGAGTTATAATATTCGCCATATATCATTTGGAGGTCCTATACCATTTCCTATATCATATTCATCTTTGAAAAGCCCCAAGCAGGGGGCAGAGATTTAGCTCAGTGGTTTCAGCTCCTACCTCGCAACCACAAGGTCCCAAGTTTGATCCCTGGTACAAAAAAAAAAAAAAAAAGAAAAGAAAAATCTGAAAAGCCCGAACTCTGAATGCTTGAGACTTTGGGAGGATTTTAGATCTAAACTATAATACTGGGCTTATGTTTCCCAAGTACTTCTACTTCAGATATCCTATGGGGGCACTCCATCGCTTCCTTTGAATTTCCATATTTTATCTTATCAGAGGGACCTTTTCCGTCCATTCTCTTTAAAATAGCATTCAGAACCTCCATCCCATCACTCTCTATCATCCTACCCAGCATTATTATTTTACATTTTAGCATTTAACATCATTTTTATCTCTCTCTCACTAGAAAGTAGCAAGGAGTTTTCTATTGTTCATGGGAGTACCCACATCCTCTAGAATAGCACCTGACACTAAGTAGGCACTCAACAACTATTTATCAATCAAATTAACAAGCTAAATAAAGTTTTAGGCACCCAAGAAATGCCACTTTATGATGGCATTCTTAGAAACAATCTTTGACATTCTTTACTCATATTTGTTATCTGATTAAGATTCAATGTAGGACAGATATTTGTTTTAGCTCTAACATGAAGTGAGCTTGAAAGTCATCACTCCTATCTTTATTGGAAGACAAATCTAGACAAATAAAAATTTTTGGCCCACTAGAGGGCTGAGTGTATAGGTAAAACTGTCACCCCAAAATCTATAAAGGCAGGTGCATCCAAAAAGTCACAGCTGAGATCTGCTAACCTGGAGCAGAAGCCTCTGGAGACATAAACTGATGAATTTCTGGAGTTTGAATGTGGACCAGCATGAGAGGAAGAATTCATGCCTGCAGCCTTAGGCCCCATAATTTTGGGGGGTTATTTCCAGGGACCCTCCAAAGTCTCCTGGTGAAGATTCCAGAAATATCTCCTGGTGGTTCTGGTGAGGAATGAGATGCATAATCATTGTGAAATCTTCCAGGGCCTTCTCTCTTAGAGAAAAGACCTTTCCAGAGTTTTATCTCAATTGAAGTCAGGGCATTCCTTCCCCTCTAGCCAACCTGGTTTAGTCTCCATGTCTCACCTAAGAAGGGGAGAAAAAAAAAGCAGTCTTCAAAGGTCAGAGCTTCAAGGAAATGGGTGGTGAATGCTACAGCACAGAGAACAGGGGATTGGGAAGAAAAAGCTATACCACTGGAGAAATGCTTGTAAAGGCCATGCTCTAGAGAACCATGGCCACTAAAATGCTGATATTTAATCACAAGATTATAGACTGTTCCCACTCACATACCACCATACCAACAGGGGTATAGTATAATAATGGATTATAGCTGAAAGAGGTGTATGACATAGACTCTCTCTGACGAGTACTTTTGGAAGGCACAAAGTTAAAAGAGGGAACAACAACAAAAAAGGACACCAGTGGATATAGAAGTCTCTGGTACCTATTGCTACAGCAAATTTTAAATACAGCCCAACCTCCAGCCAAATTAACATGAGTCCTCATACTAAAGGCCTATTTATCTCAATTCCTATCCGCTGATATAATATTCTGGTTTTCAAACACAAAGTACAAAAGAATATAGTCTGAAGAGACAAAGGAATCATCAGAACCAGACTCAAGTATGGCACAGATGTTGGAATTATCAACATTTGTTATTGATTAACAAAGGAGGCCATATGAATAGCCAACAGGTAGGGGACAAATGCTGAATATCACTAATCATCGGGGAAGTGCAAATCAGAATCACAATGAGATTTCACCTCACCTCAGTAAGAAGGGCTACTATCAAAAAGACAAAAGATAATAAGTGCTGTCAAAGATGTGGAGAAAAGGGAAAACTTGCACTGTTGGTGGGAATGTAAATTAGTATAGGCATTATGGAAAAAGAGTGTTCCTTGAGATACAATTAACATATGACTCACCAATCCTACTTCTGAGAGCTTTTCTAAAAGATTTGAAGTCAATATGCTGAAGAGATGCCTACACTCCCATGCTCATTGTACCACTATTTATAATAGCCATGTTATGGAATCAACCTAAGTGTCCATCAGCTAATGAATGAATAAAGAAAGTGTGAAATATCTACATAATGGGATAAAATTCAGCCTTTAAAAAAAAAGAATGTAGTTGGGTCATGCAGAGAGACAAATAGCCCAAGTACTCACTTATATGTGAAATTTAAAACAACTGAACTCAGAGAAGCAGAGAATAGAATGGTGGGGTGGGGGTAATGAGAGATGATGATCAAAGGGTACAAAGCCTCAAGCAGGAGTATATTTGCTTTTACTTTGAGATACACGGTATACATTGCAAACTGTGGTGAATATAGTAAGCAATAATATACATTTTTAAATTGCTGCATCAATTTGATATGTTCTCATTGTAAAAAATAAGTATTTGAGGAATGGATATGTTAATTAGCTTGATTTGATTGTTCCAGATTGTATTCATAAACCATAACATCACTTGTAGCCCATAGTTACAATTATAATCTGTCAATTTACAATTAAAAAATGAAAATTGAAAAGTAACAATATGTCAATATTGATTCATTCATTTTGACAAATGTGCAAATCTCATGTAAGATGTTAATAATAGGGACACTGGGTGTGGGATATATGGAAACTGTTCTATCATCACAATTTTTCTCTAAGTATGAAAGTATTCTGAAAGTTAAAACTGTTTATTTAAAATTGTAATGCTGAAATAGAATATTCAATTTTTTAGATATGAGACCTTTATTTTTAAGTGGGAATAAGTGTGCTCAGGAATCTATTGCTAGGGCAGAAAATTGGGAATTCTATGCATTGGTCTTATTCACTGAAGCCCAGATTTTATCAGCAAAATCTTCCCATTTTGTTCCTCTGCCTTTATTAGCATTTGCAACTGTCTCCCAATTTAGTATCATTTGCAATGTCATTACCATGCTGGTTATTTTCTCTTCCAGATCATTAAGTTAAAATAGACCAGTTCCAACACCACACCCTGTGGCAGTTTTGAGACCTTGTCCTCAAATGGCTGCAGAGCTGTGAAGTTAGAAACTGGCTAAATAATAATTATCTGCAAATGGCAATTTCCTAACTTAATTGGGTGAATTTCCTTCTGCAGGTGGTTATATTAAAGCCAACACTCCTGCAGTCCAAACAGACACACTGTGGTTCTGAATTCTGATAGAAAGGTAACCAAGTGAACTTGTTGTGTCACATTATTTGTCACTCCCTGGAGCTAATTGTTTATACCTCAGAAAGTTGATCATTACCTGATCAGTATTTCCATCATTTTCTTTTATCATTTTTGTACTATTTTTCTCTGTGTGGTTTAGGTTCCCCTGTATTTTACACTAAACCAGATGTTTGTTATCAACACTAGGAGGCCCTCAATCTACAATAGGTTGACTTATGCTAACGTGATGTGCATTTAGTAGAAATTGAATTTTAAATTTTGAATTTTGATCTTTTCTGGGACTAACAATCCCATCTAGTCTGCAGCCACGCAGTCATGAGAGGAAACAACCAACATTCTACAGTGTACTCTGTCATTAAGCTAGGACATGTGGTAGGTTGTTTGTGTTGAATGCATTTTTGAAATATGATATTTTCAATTTATGATGAATTGTGCCATGACTCACCATAGGTCAAGGAGTCTTTGTACTTTCTTTCTCTGGAGTCTCTGACCAGACAGGGGTCAATGAATTCTCACAAGGTGAATGAATGTACTCTTGTAACAAGCCCAGATCAAGAAACAAAAGATTACCCATACCCCATTATTTCACCTTCCAGCCTTCCCATGCCATCCTTGCAACCATAAAGAGTAAACACTGTCCTGATTTTGAAATCATAGTTTCATGTTGCCTATCTATTGAAAATTTTAAATAAAATAATTAAATCATACAGTACATTCTGTTTTGAGTCTGGCTTCTTACATTATGTTTGTGATATTCATTCTTTTATTGCATTTAATTGTAAACAACTCTTTCTCATTGCTGTATAATATTCCACACAGAAATTTAAATACATCACAATTTGTCTATTGGCTTGACTGCTGATATATATTTGAGTAGTTTTGAGTTTGGAGCTTTCAAGAATAATACTGTTGTGCTCACTTTGGCAGCTCATATACTAAGAATAGTGCCGCTGTTAAGTTTCTAGGGAGTATGTGTTTTTGGTGACCATGTGAATGCATTTGGGGCGGGGGTTATGGCTTCCTTTTAGTGGATTCATTAGAGAATGTATTATTAAGTATGTAGAACTTAAATTCAAATAGATATTATTTTAAATTTTGGCTCTAATACTTACTAGGAACTTCAATAAGTTAATTAAACTCTCTGAGCCTCACCTTTTAAAATCTGTCAAATAGTTCCTGCTTCATAAGGCTGTTATTCAGGTAAAAAGAAATAATTATTGTCAAAATTTGATATAGTGTTTGACAAAGAGCAAGCACTTGATAAATGTCAGCCATTGTTATTTTTATATGGAAGGGTTTCCAACTATTTCAACTTCAAACGAAGGTGAAATAAACAAATTATGTAAAACAATCTTTTCTTTAACTTGTAGGATCTTGAAAAGACATGTGCAGGCCCTAGAGCCATTAGTCTTAATATAGCTCCCTACAGCCACTCCCCAACTATTGTTTCTTACTCCCTTGAACTCTTAGCTTAAAGACATGTTTGCAGCTAAGCCTTCCCTGTTACACAGGCTGCCATGGAAGCTGAGCAGAAAATAAGGGGAATGAGTCTTCATGTCTATCAGTTTCCTTGTGGAAAGGACAGAAAGGGTATTTCATACCCGGGGCTCACTGCCACACTTATATCCATTTTGCACTCTTCATCTCTTCTAGGTTATGCAGACCAGATCTTTGTTATTGAAATACGCATTCCATAGTATTATACGAATACTATGTGATTCACGTTGAAAATAAAATGTCAAGTGGAAGAGATACCCATATATTCTTTGTGTAAAAAAGACAAACTTTTTTTTCCTTTTCAATAAAAATACCTCACGCTTTCTGTAAAAATACTGAAAACTATGAGAAATAGCAAGAAGAAATGAAGAGTATTTGTAATCCCATTGCCCAGAGATTTCTGGGTATTCTTTGCAGTCTTAAGTGATTTTCCGATTTTAAAAATATGGGAAATCGGAAAAACAGAAAAGCAAAAACAAAACAATAAGAAATCCTTTGTATATCCTAAGATAGACAACAAAATCACAACAGTTTACTATTCCATTCTTTTCTTTTTTTCTCCTTCATTTCTTTTCTGTTTCCCTCCCTTTCTCCTTCTCCCTTCCCCTTCTTACTTTACTTTTCTCTCAAAATAACAGCATCACAGTATAGTCTGCTCTTTTACTATTTTTAGCATATCAAATTTCAAGTAATATTCATCTGAAATCTGATTTTTAAATGACTGCAGAGCATTCCATCTTGAAAATTATTTACCTAACAATTCCCTAGTGTTGAATATTTATTTTGTTTATAGTTTTTCACTACTATCCAGAAAGCTATGATAAACTTCACTGTATATACATATTTTTGCATCTCTGTTCCTTCAGGATTTTTCTTTTTTTTGGTACCGGGGATCGAACTTGGGACCTCGTGCTTGTGAGGCAGGCGCCAGAACCACTGAGCTAAATTTCCAGCCCCAAGGATAATTTTCTAGAAACAGCATTACTGATTCAAAGTTTACATACATTTAAAAAACTTGTAATTATCATGACAAAATCACCTTATAGGAAGTTTGTGCACTGTAATTTCTACCATTAGTTTATTGGAGGGCCATTTAATCATGCCTTTAGCAGTGTTAGATGTTATAATTTTAATTTTTACAAATAAGTAAAAAAATTATCTTTTTTTGTTTTCCTTTGACAGTGGGGTTGAAAAAAATGGGGAAACCCATTTTTCTTTTAAACATTAATTTTTAATCTCCTTTTGCCATTATTCTTAGAGTATTTATTTTTTTTTGTTGGGCTGTTGGGTTTTATATCTTTTTTTTTTCAATACTGGGGATTGAATGCAGGGCCTTCACATTGAGCTATCTTCCCAGCCCCTCCCCTTTTTTTCCTTAGACTGGGCTCAAAATTGTAGTTTCCCTGCCTCAGCTTCCCAGAGTGCTGGGATTATATCATTGCACCACCATGCCCCACTGGCTTTTTATATATGAAGACATTTTTTTTCTATGCTTTTCATTTTTTAATATGTTAAGAAACTGATATTTTAAAATCTATTTTTAACATATTTCCTAACTGACCATATAACAGCCATGATGTCCTTGTGTCCTTGTATATATAGGTGTCCAAATATTTTTACTCCCCAAACCAAGTCTATTTATGTAGTAGTATTTTGAGCTGTTTACATTATGATTTCTTACATTATTTTTATTCTTAGAAATCCCTTGTCAGAGATCAATGAAATTGTCATTTATAGTTTCTGCCTTTAAAAATTGGTTTTATTTTTAACATTTGACTCTCTTATTTATGTGGAATTTCCTTGACATTATGAAATTATACCATGAGATACAGTTCTAAGTGGACTTTCTCCAAATAGTCAATTTTCCAAACATCCTGCATTGAGTAAAACATCTAATTCCTATTATTCTTTGATTCCTTCTTTATCACATTTGAAGTTATATACTAAAGTATGCTTTGTGCTTTGTGGTTATATATTTGCTTCCTTTAATTTTTTATTTGTATGACACATTCTTATTGGGTATCTATTCCCACTAGGTCCAAGACCCTGTGCCAGACACTGAGATACATGATGCTGAATTAAACAAACCTTACAAGTCCCAAAAGGACAAAGGCCATCTCATTGCAAAAATGTATCACTACCCCACTGATTCTAGTTCAAGCTTTCTTATAACTAAGTTCTTTCTTCCTCCACATGCTTTTTACACTCAGTTAATTTGAAAACCTTCGGAAGGGAGGAAACAAATCTTCTTTTTCCACTCACTCCTCTATGGTGTTTTTGCCAGGGCCAGATGGGCTATAGGACCTCATGGGAAAATCAATCAAAACAATGTTCAGCTCTTTCTGTCTCACCTTAGCAAAAGTGTAGGGTCTCTTTTTTAAGATGTGAGAAGGTAAATGAGAACATTAAAGCTAGAGTTAGAAAACCTGGGTTTAAATTGTGATTATGTACTAACTTCATGGCTTTTGAGAAATGCCTTCACTCTTGGAGGCTAATCTTTAAAATGCAGTTAACAGTACTTGTCTTTGAGGATGAAATGAGAATAGGTATTAAAACTTTGAAAACTGTAAAATGTCATGGAGATAGAAATTATGATTTTTATTTTTTTGTCAAAGTACAAATAAACTGAAAGCAGGGCTCACATTTTTGTGATCCTACTCCCTCCCCAACCTGAGCAGACTATTTACTTGGTACTTATATTTATAGGAAGCCTTCAATAAATATTTTTGAATACATAAATAAACCTCCCTGTTCATGTAGATGCTGTTTTAATTTAACCTAATGGAAACATCCCCTGCCCAGAAAGTCTAAGAAAGTACTTCATTATTTGCTATGGATTTCAGTTGCCTTTAGTTGCTTAGATTAAGAAGTACCTTGATACTCCAGAGTTGGGAAACCATCTTAAATATTCCTGAAAAGAACAGCATGGATCTGCAAGAGAACACACCAATCCTTTGATATTTGAGAGAGGTACTTCCCTAAACTCTCACAAATCTCCAAATTTGCAAATACTACTGTGAAAGAAAATGAAGCAATTAAGGCTAACACTTTCTAAAGTGGAGTCAAGAGACTCAGAGGGTTGTGCTTGCACCTGTCAAAGATGAATCTGCCCAATGTTCCAATATAGACTTGGATAAACAACTGAAGTAAGTATCTTCCTTCCAGTCTTCAACATCTCTCAGGTGGGAGTAGCTAACTGACTAACCAACCAGAATGGGTTTACAATTTAGGATTTCTGCCCAGCTGAAGTACTGTTTCCAAAATAACTTTTTGTGGAAATTCCTTATAAAAACAAGACAAAACAAAGCAAAAAATCTTCTTCTGCACTTGCCTTATGAGACACTACTCAAGGTTGCCCTGATTCAGTATACCCACATTGCAATTCTTTGTTTCCAAAATACATTGTTTCCTTTGACAGCTATGTTAATCTTTTATTTAAAGTTAACATTATGATAGTACACCATTTCCTCCCATGAACATACTAAAATGGATAAGTAAAATATTTGAATCAAATTTTTGGTGATTCTATAATTCTCCAAGCCCCTTAAGTGTTGAGTCCAACTGTTTGGCCTTTGTTTTTTTCTTGGGTTAGAAAGGTGGTGGAAAAATGTATATGGTCATTAAAAGAAAAAACATACAAAAAGGATCACTGGATTTTATAAGAAGGTCATTTAATGGTCTTGCAAAATACCAAAAGAGGCAAACAAGGGTGACAGTAACCAAACTAATGCTTATATTTGGTTTGATTTGATTTTTTCTTGGCTCTCTTCCAATCAGCCTTTAGGGATCAGGTCAGTGGAGAGTGTCATGAAGTCTCTCTGTCCCTCTGGATGGGTTAGGTGCCACATTCTCATGAGTTTCCCCAACACCCTGTACTCTCCTGCCTCAAAACATTAATCACACACTATGTATAGTAATCCCATGTTTACCTACCTTTCCACTAGAAATAGAACTGTGTGAGAGAAGGCCATATTTTATTCTCAACTACATCTTCAGGAACTAGCATACTGATGGCCACATAGTACAAGTTTAGAGAATCATTGGTGAATGAATGAGTAAGTGATGTGAAAATAAAAGGAAAAAGGGAAGACCTTTGTTGAGAGGTATGGCCATAAGAGAAGGGCAGTAGTAGAATTGTAGTTAGAAAGAGCATCAAGGTCAAGTGACGAGCTGATCTTACAGAGAAGGTCTGGTTTAAACTTGTTATGGCCTGTATTTAGATTTCCCCCCAAAGCCTCCTGCCATCATAGGTGGGAGTTTTGAAGGTAGATGGATTAGAATGTGATACTAGGATTAAGAGTGTGATGCTGGGATTAACAGGGTGGATAAGGGAAGGCCCACCTTGGGTGTGGTTGGCACCACCCAAAAGACTGGTAGCCTGGATGGGATAAAAGGAATAACAACTGCTTCTAGGCTGAGTGTGATGGGGCATGCCTATAATCCCAGCACTTGAGAGGCTGAGGCAGGTGGATCTTCGAGGCCTGGGCTAACATAGTGAGTTCAAAGCCAGCCTGAACTGCATAGTGAGACCCTATCTCAAAAAAAACAAAAACAAAACAAAACAAAGCAAACTGCTTCTGCTTCTCCTGCTGCTGCTGCTGCTGCTGCTGCTGCTGTTGCTGCTTGCTGCATTCTGCCAGTCACACCAAGACCTGTTTGTCCTCTGTGATGCCCCTCTGCCATGCCACCTGCCTTGGAGCCCGCTGTGTATGGACTGAAACCTCTTCAAACTGTGAGCTGAAATAAACCTTTCCTCCTTTAACTTGTGGGTGTTGGGTATTTTGTCTCAGCCATAAGAAAAGTAACTAAGACAACTTGCTAGAACCATCTAACCTGGAAACTAAGGATGCACCCAATGTTAGGTTTTGGGCTTGGTCAGTGGTAAGACAAAAATCTATATTTTTGGAAGGCCAGGAAACAAAATATCTATATCATTTCTGCTACCCATAGTATCTGTGAATGATCAATGATCATGTGATAATTCAGATTACCTTAGCATTTAGTCAACATAACATTTGTGATGTAAACAAGACATGTCATACTGATTAATTGATATTATAAAATGTTCATATTTAAATTCTAGCAATTTAGAGGTAGTCATTCCAGATGTAACTTGGAGTAAAAACCTCCTCATGTGCTTTATACATTGAAATTCTTTGAAGCTGTTGAAGTATAAATGCATATTTATCTTTGCCAAAGTTAAACACTGTATAATTAATGTTGATGTGAAAGCTGTTAATTTTATATTCAAAAATAATTATTAAGAACTTTCAAGTAGTTAAATAAGTAGAGATGTAGATTGACAGTTTATACTACATTAAGAGTATTAGTTGATCAGTTTAAGAAGAATATTAATTCCTTTCTAAGACATTCATTGAGCATCTAACAGAAAAAAAAAATCTGACATTCAAAAAAGTTCCTGGGATCACCACAGAGCAAGATGAGTAGGAGCATGAAATATGGATTCCAACAGGGTTTGAAACCCTGACTTTCAGCTCCTTGGCCTTGGGCACCTTATTAAATCTTTCTGAATCCTAGCTGTTCTCATCTATAAGATGAGACAGATTCTGACAGAACCAATGAGTTCAATATACCCATTTTTTTTCAGCTGGAGTTTGAGGTCTTCTTAGCATCCTAGCTATTCATCTGGCCTCACCAACTTTACTCAGGTCTTCACACTATTCTCCTACTAGAAAAGATTCAAAGTCAAAGAAGGATGACAATTTGGGCATAAGTACTGTCCATGCTAGATTCAGTGTTCAGGCAAATTAAGAAACCTGCTGGGGCCTGTCTACATGGCAGTCCAAGAAACCAACAGGAAAGCACCTCCCAAGAAAAAAACGAAGGCCAAACAGTTGGACTCAACACTAAGGGGCTTGGAGAATTATAGAACTACAAAAAATTTGATTCAAAATATTTACTTTTCCATTTTAGTATGTTCATGGGAGGAAATGGTGTACTGTCATAATGTTAACTTTAAAAAAAAGATTAACATAGCTGTCAAAGGAAACAATGTATTTTGGAAACAAAGAATTGCAATGTGGGTATACTGAATCAGGGCAACCTTGAGTAACTTTTTTTACCTTTCTAACATTCATTCTCCTGGCCCTCATGGCCTCATCTGCACCTGGTATTCTCATCATGGTTGATGTCTCTTTTTGTTCTTCCTTTCACTAACTCTTTTTTTTTCCACTTATATATGAAAATTAGGTCTCATCTACATTCCTTTGAATTTTCTTTTCCTTTTAGAGTTTATGAATCCTAAAAGTCTCCCAACCGCTAGTCCAAAAATTTTATCCTCAAAATCTCCTGCACCATCCATCATATTAGCTGGATTTAGGGGGAAGGGATTGGGAGATGATATCTAGTAGGTAGTGTTTTGATGTGGGGTAACAAAAGTGACTGTGGTTATAGTCATACAACTCTGTCAATGTGCTAAAATCCATTGAATCTTACATTTTAAGTTTGTAAATTATATGGTATATACATTTTTAGTACAATAAAATTGTTTTGTTAAAAAATACTTGCATGTGGAGACATTCCATGTTGTCTTCATGTCTACATCACTACTATCATGACCTACCTCCTATAACAAAACTCATAAGGAAGAAAATGGAGATCAGCCATTAATAACTCAATTCGAATTTGTTTTCTCTTTCTAGCAAGAGTAGTGTGATAGATAAGTTAAGTAGAAATATTGTAGGCAGTCAGACAGGGCTGGGACCTTGAGGGAGTCAACGCAGAAGATGAGAACACATCAAAACTGTGGCTAGATTTTAGGTATACAATATAATGACATTCATCATTGGAAATTTGCACCTTTACATAATCTCTCTTGGTTCTTATTCTTCTCCCTTCCCCTGTCCTCCCTTCAACCCCTCCATCCCTCCCTATTTACAAAGACTTTGGTTCCATTTTTCCATTTTCTCATATTAATTCCATTCCATTCTTTCCTTTCCCCTAACCTTCCCACTTCCCCTTTCCCTTTGCCCCTTTTCTTCCTATTTCACATTATTATATTGTATACCTAAAATGTACCAATGATTAGAATGAATAATTGATAATGCGAAATAGAAAGAAAAGGTCCAAAGCGGCAGGGGAAGTGGGAGGGGCAGGGGAAAGGAAAGAAGGGAAAGGAAAAATTATGAGAAATGGAAAAAAAAATGGAAACAAAGTCTTTGTAAATAGGGAAGGATGGAGGGGGGGGGCTAGGAATGGGTAAAAAATAAGAACCAAGATGCATCATGTAAAGGTACAAGTTCCCAATGAGAAATGTAAATGTGTTGTATACCTAAAATGAACCAATAAAAGAATTTTAAAAAAACCTGTGGCTAGAGGCACATCTGAAGAAGATTAAAGTCACAATGGCCAGATTTACATACTTCCCTAAGGAAGCTTGAGATTACTGATACCACCCTTTTGAGATTTCCCATTTAAATAAGCCATTATCTCATTAGGAGTGAGCTATCTTCTCCCACCTACTAAGACTAAGACTATTAAGAGTAAAGACAAGACTAAGACTATAGATCTGTATGCCCTTGCCACCATTGGATCAATATTACCTAAGCAACTATACTTGTATTCTTATTGGTTGATCATAATTTTGTATCCACCTCATGATTTTCTCTATAAAACCTCCTCTCTAAAGTGTAGTCCGAGGCAACCCACTTTCCAGGTCCCCTCCTGCCTCTCAGGAGCTCTCAATAGGTTTTCTTCTCTTCACCTCCGTTGTCCCTCAGAATTCATTGTTTGATTTGGGGGAATACAAACTTGGCATATCGGACATCTAGCAGGCTGAGAGTTATAGTATTTCCCCTCTGTCATTTGGAGGTTTTATATAAGTAGTAATGGTTACATTTTAAGCCTGATTTTAAATTGTATTTTACAGATTTTATCCCTTGTTAGAGAAATTTTTTACCTCAAAAGACATACAAAATACAAAGCATTAGTAGTTTGGGGCTGTGTCTTTGTATGCATGTGTTTGGGTTTTTTTGTTTGTTTTTTTGGTTTGTTTTTGTTTTTACTATGTTTTGTTTTTGGCAGGGGTTATGTGCATTTCCTGACTTTAAAATGCTATCCTTGAGAATACATATGGAAAGAGATTCATGATGTATTGTCAATCAGAAATACAAAGGGTTACAAAATGTATGTGAACTGTTTTCCTATTTTTTGTAGATACATATAGTATATATATTTAGATATATACATATATGCACATATATAGTATATAACTTATTTATTGTTGCTTAATAAATTACCCCCAAAACTTACTTTCTTAAGACAATTTATTATTTCATAGTTGTTGTGTATCTGGAATTTGGAAACAGTTTATTGTTGATGGTTCCAGCTTAGGGTCCCCTTTGTGGTAGAAGTCAGAATTCTGGTTAGGTCTTCAGTCTCTGAAGACTCAACTGGGGCTGCAGGATCTGCTTCCAAGATGGCTCACTCACATGGCTGTTGGCAGGAGGCCTCCGTTCTTCACCATATGGGCTACTCCATTGGGCTGCTTGAATGTCCCCATATGGCAGCTGGCTTGCCCCAGATAAAGTGATGAGACAAAAAGAGGGAGAGAGAGAAGAAGAGGAAGGGAAATTGTGAACTGTAATACTTTTTTATAACCTAGATTCAGAAACCACACATGTGACATCTGCCTCACTCTGTTAACCAGAAACCAGTCACAAAGTCTGACTCACCCTCACTGGGAAGGTAATTGGGCTCCATCTTTTGATGAGAGGAGTGTCAAAAACTTTGTAGACATTTTTAAAAACTATTGCAATTTGTGAAAAGAATCTAGAAGAATAAATGTAACATTTTATGAGACTGACACCTTGCCTGCTGTGCTAAGAAGGAACAAATGTAACATTTTAAACAATGGTCAGCGATGAGTGGTGAGATTGTGAATTATTCACTTATCTGTATTTTTTATATTTTACATGGACATTAATGCATTAAAATAATAAAAATTTTAAACAGACTAAAAATTATATAATGCTGATGTTGCGTGACACTGGATACATTTCCCGAAACATTCTCAATGGATTTACTTGAGATAATTTGGCCAGAAATGGTTCACGTCATGGAACTACTGAGGTTAACAAACTTCCCAGGGTCATAGAGTGAATAAATAGTACAGGTGACATCAGAGCTAGACAGCCTGGTTCTATAGCCCAGCTCTTAAATGAAATGACCCATGTACAATACATATTGGATTGTATAGAACCACACTGTAGATGATACAAACAGTAGCTCAGAGAATGAAACAGCTGAGAATGACATAGTCAAGAAAAGCTTCATAGAAGAGGTAGATGAGCAGATATTCCTTGAAGGAGAAGTGGGATTTGGGTAATCTAAGGATGGCATTTTAAATGAGAGATACATCCTGGTTAACATCAAGAATGGGTTGGGGCCTGGTCTTTCCAAGGATATCTCAATGACAAGATTGGTCCAGTTGCCTCAGTTTATGTTCACACACAAACTTGGAGATCTTAGACTTAGGAATGTCTAGTCCATTCTCCTCTCTTTCTTTCTTTCTTTCTTTCTTTCTTTCTTTCTTTCTTTCTTTCTTTCTTTCTTTCTTTCGTTCTTCCCCCCCTCCTTCCTTCCTTCC
>NW_004624762.1:13156389-13167216 GCF_000247695.1 Heterocephalus glaber | reverse complement strand
TTTCTTCCTTCTTTTCTCTCTGTTCCTCTCTCTCTCTCTCTCTCTCTCTCTCTCTCTCTCTCTCTCTCTCCCTCTCCTTTCATTCTGGCATACTGGGAATTAAATCCAAGGCCTTTGCACTGAGCTATATCCCCAGCCCCTTTTCATTTTATATTTTGAGACAGAGTTTCCCTAAGTTCCTAAGTTGCCAAGCCTGGGCTTGCACTTCTGATCCTCCTGCCTCAGCCTCTCAGAGTGTAGGGGTTATAGGCATATACCATCACACCTGGCCTCTCATTTGAAATATGGAAAATTAAGGCTCATGAAAGAAAATGATTCATTCACCCCAAATTTATTTTACTTATTATGCTATGTTAGGGATTGTTGAAATGGTAAGGTATTGTATTTTCTTTTAAAATATCTTATCACTCTATGTTTACCATTAAAAATAATAAGAAACACTTTTTCTAAAATAGGTTACCACAAACTATAGCTTGTTCTATTATGATTGAAATTATATGAAGTGTGTGTGCTAGACTAAGACATTGATATTGAAGAAGACCCATTCCAAAATCACTCAGTGCACTTCATGTTGATGTGGAGAGATGTATTTATTTCTTTGCTTATTTATTTAGTACAACATGTTCTGGATACAATGAGCTTTTAAAACCAGACTCCAAGGATTAAGCAGCTTGAAGTCCATGAAAACTTGGAAATTGCCAATATTAGATAATTTTCAGCAGACACTGGAATTTTATTATTTTCAGAAATAATTCCCACATGGAAAGTTTAAAAACACCCAAATAACAAAAGATTGGGTTCGTTTCTTCTTCATTTGCTGTCTTTTTTCTGTTTCTCAAAGTCTATGTTGAAATGTAGCACTTCAAGAGCTGGGATCAGTGCTCCTCACTACTTAGTACTGTACCCATTTTACACAGCTAGTCTTAAATGATCTCATAATGTTAATTACCTAGAAAGGCCAGAAGAAACAATTTTTTTCTTTGATGACTAATGATGAATGATGGGTATAACCCCCTCTCACATGTTTTTCCAGCAAGGATCCAAGAAGCTTTTGCTACAAGTTAGATATGGGTTCCAACTCTTGGATTCTTCTGAGTTCTTTAGTTCAGACCAAAGATCAGAGGTGATTCAGAGTACACATACATGGCCCTAGGAAGTAAGTGGGACATCTTTACATTGCCGGGTCATTCCCAGGAGACAAACAATATGCATGGCTGTAATAGTTTTCAAGAATGAATTATAGCTTGCTCTTCCTCCCTCTCTTCCTCACTTCCTCCCTCACTCCCTCCCCCCATTTCCTTCCTTCCCAGCAAGAGTGTAAGAGAAGCAGTATGCAATTATTAAGGGGCACTTCAAAACTAATCAGAGAAAGTAACTGTGTATGTGACATTGTCAAAGAGGTCTGGCTAATAGCAAGGCAATTAATGTATCCAGTGGTCCTTTCATTGAAGGTCAATTCTCCTTAGTAGTTATGTGGGCAAAATGATCTTCAGCATCCATTAGGCTCTCAGACAAATGTTCAAAGGAATGAATTCACTGGCTACCTCTACTTGGGAACATTGTGCTATCCTGACCTGGAAACTTCTTATCCAGCCACAGCTCTGGGATTCACTTAGGTGACTCACCTGGCTTGGTGACCTACTGTTCACACACTCACATAGTGAGCTGTCTTCTCTTTTTTGGGGGGGTACTGGGGATCAAATTCGGGACCTTGCACTTGCAAGGCAGGCAGTGGCACCACTGAGCTAAATCCCCAGCCCTTGAGAAATCTACTCTTACTGAGCTTCCTTCCCATCATCCCAAATTATTCAATCAACCTTAATTGCCTCCATTTTGTATTTCTTCCTCTCAGACTTCTAATTGAGTGCCATTTCCTCTTCAGTTTTCTACCTCTTTGAGTTTTCTTCCATCATACTTTCTGCCTTTTGTAAGTTTACTGTGGTATTTTAAAAAAGAAAATTGCCCCTGCTAATGGAGTTTAAATGATAGGAATGTACAACACACATTTAGCCAATGTTTCCTAAGATAACTCAAGTGATTTCCTTTTCTATATATAGTTCTTATTTTGATTTTTTAAATACATGACTTTATTTTGGCATGAAATTATTCTATAGATGTTATATTAACAGGGAAAAAAGGTTGAGTTCAATACTTGGTTATTCGGTTATAATTTCTGTCACATATTAGATTTCTATTGAGATAATGCTCCATAAAGTAATACCTTAAATCTCAGCAACTTATAACAACAAACCTTTTTTTATTATTCTTGGGTTTGCAAGTTGGCTGGAAGAACAGCAAGTAGGTACATGTGATTGAAACACAGACATGTGGTTACCAGTAGGGAACAGGTTGGAGATGAAAGCCCAGAGAGAGGCAGGTGGCATGTTTTCAAGAGTAAGGTGGGATGAGGGGCATCACAGAAGAGAAACAGTCCATGGCATGGCATACAGTGGGGGAAACCAGCACTTTTAAAGCCTAGTGCCCCCCACCTTATTGATAGGGGCTATGTTCCAGGACCTCCTGTGGATACCTAAAATCATGGATAGTATTGCATTCTCTCTCTATATATATTTATATACAATTTTTCCTATACAAATATACCTATGATATGATTTGATTTTTAAATTAGATACAGTAAGATGTTAACAACAGCAATAATAAAATAGAATATGTATTATAATGTACTGTGGGGCCATTAATAAGTACATGATGGTTATTTTAACACAAAGATTTTAATACCAAAACAGTTGACCTGATAACTGAGGTGACTCCTAAGTGATTAACAGACGGGCAGTAGATATAGCCTGGATATGTTGGACAAATGGATGATTTATGTCCTGTGTGGGATGGAGCAGGATTTCACAATACTACTCAGAAGTGGATACAAATTAAAACTTATAAGTTGTTTTGTTTTCTGGAATTTTCCATTTACTCTTTTGTTGCCCAGGTTGACCACAGGTTACTGAAACCTCAGAGAGCAAAAGCACAGATAAAGGGGCTACTGTGAAGAAATGGCATGATTTTATTTTAGAGGATCACCCTGAGGTGTGGAGGATGGGCTGAAGTTGGAGTTCCCTGGTGTCAGTTGCCTACCCAGATGACTGTTATACTCATTGAGAAGAGAAATAGGGAGCCTGTGAAATACAGCCTTGGCCATAAAGTTGGGGTCCAAGTAGAGATTCACTCCAGGAAGGTGAAAGTTGACAGTGTACAATGTAGGGAGTAAGGGGAGGAGAGGCCAGGATGAAGTCAAAATTCCAAGGCCTTCTGGGAAGAGGGTGGTACAGCCCCGAAGAGAGTAGGTAAATGCTGAAGATACAGGGAGGAAAATGTGACCCTTGATATTTCATACAGACTCCTCCAGGATAAAAAAGGACAGGCATGAAGGACCAGGGATTTAGCTCGGTGGTTCTGCTGCCTGCCTTGAAAGCACAAGGTCCTGAGTTGGATCCCTGGTACCAAACAAACAAACAAATAAAAAAGACAGGCATGAAAGCTTGTTTCCTTAGCCATAGAATTAGTTCAGAATTCAGGAGAGGTAGCTAGATGATGATGATGATGACGACGAAGACGACGATGGCGGTGGTGATGACAATTACCGTTAATGATGTTGACAATGAGCCAGACATTGTAACTTGCAATGAGCTTAGCTCTTCTGATCCTCACAACAATTCTATGGAATAGACACTTCCATATGACTAGCTCCATTTCACAGGTGAGGAACATGAAATATCGAGTTGATGAGTTTCCAAAGGCACATGGCTGATGAGTAATAGAGTGGAAATTTGACCCCAGGTATATCACCTTTGCTTGATGAGGCAGTTGACAGAGTGGACTATGCCTAGAAAGATGATTTTACACTTCTTCATAATTGGAATCCACCTAGATTTTATTCCAAGTATTAAGAGCTCTGGCAGTCACTGAACCATGTCATTGAAATGAAATCATATTCTTTCCCAATCTAGTTTTGAAGAACACTGTAAATACCTGGATGCTCTGAAAACAGTACATACTTAATCTATGCTAATTCACATAAATCAGCACATCTGGTTAAACATTACTGGGTATCACTAACACCACAAGGATTCTCATGGAAGACCCAGTTTCCCCCATTCTTGTATTCAGTTTTCTGTGTTGAAGAGACTAGTTCCCTTTGCCAGATTTGGAATACTTGGTACTTTTTTCTTGATATTTTTTCTGGAGATTGAAGAAACTAAAATTATGAATTGGGTCTTTAAATTTGGGGGGTCTGATTTTTTAAAGTTCTTTATATATTCTAGATAGTAGTCCTTTGTCTGAGGTACAGCTGCTAAAATTTTTTTCCCAGTAGTCCTTTGTCTGAGGTACAGCTGCTAAAATTTTTTTCCCACATTGTAGGTTCCTGCTTAGCTATGGTTGGGTGGCTTAAAAATTGTTATAAGCTTGATATCTAAGCAGGCGTCATGTAGCCTTGACACAGTCTGAATTTGTTTGTACTTTGCCTTACTCAAATTAGAGATACAATACAGTATTTAAGCTTGTGTGTCTGATTTATTTCATCCATCATTGTATTTTCAAGGTGCATCCATTTTCCTACAAATGTCTCAAATTTATCCTTCTTTATAGCTGAGTAGTATTCCATCATGTATAGACACCAGATTTTCTTTATCCATTCAGCTGTTGATGAGCATATAGACTGCTTTCAGGATTTAGCTATTATGAGTTGTGCTGCTATAAATATTGATATGCATATATCATTGAATGTAAAAAATATATCTCACAAACATGAGCTAAGAATAATAACAACAATAAAAATGAAAATAGGGAAAAGGAATTTGTGATAGAGGGAGGGGAATGGGTGGGAATTGGAAGGGGATTAAAAAAAGAAACCAGCTGTATTATGTTCATGCACCTACTCCCCAACATGAATGTAAACTTAATGTATTGCAAACATGTACTAATCAAATATAAGAAAACTGCCTGATATTTAGAATTTTATACAATCATTGATTGATTGCAAAGACTTCATGACAATCATCTTTCTAATTAATAAAATTAATCCCTTACATGAGTAGTTTTATTCACCTTACAAAAATCTTTTACAGTACAAAAGTGCTACAAGGAATTCAGGGCTGATATTATGATCACTACCTTTCAGTCCAAAGGTAAACACTGTTTCCTTTAAAAGCCAGATGAACATTGTGAACAATATGGTGTCTGTAGAACTACTCAACTCTGCCATTATAGCATGAAAGCAGTTACAGACAATACATAGATAATGTTACATATTGAAACAATACAGTGTTCTAACAAAAGTTTATTTACAAAAATACATAAAGGGCTACATTTAGTATGTGGGCTATAGTTTGCCAACGCTTGCTCTAGATTAATGAGTTCCTATTCTAAATGATTCAATACTTAACTTCACACTGCTTGTAGAAGTAGTGATGAATTTTAGGCTTCCTACTTTATTCATTTGACAAATATGTATTCAGTCTCTATTTATATATTATTTATATACTGAGGACGAGAAGTCCCTAATCCTATGTTGCTTATCTATTTAGGGGAAACATGATGAAATGAGAGAAGAAGATAACTTCAGAAATAAAAGGTGACATGAAGAAAATAAAACAGTGACAAAGGATGGTTTTAGCTACAGGAATCAGAATAAGGTAGCCTGAAAAGAGAAATTTGAGCTAAACTCTGAAGGAGAGAATAAGTCAATTGCATTGGGATTTGGTAAGATTATTCCAAGATTATGCCAGTAGAAACAAAAAGGTGTAGCTAGAACAAAGAAATAGGGGACAGATAGGGAAAGAATTATAAGCCATGGGAAAGGATTTAGATTTTGTTCTAAGTGAAGTGAGAAGCCAGTGCTTTCTTGACAATAACATACCGCCTTTAAATCTCTTTGTGTCTCCTCTGCTACCCAAGCATGTGGCAGATGCTCTCAGAACATATTGGTTGATTGATGGGTTCTGTCAACTTGAGTTCTTTTGAGGCATGCAAGACCCACCAACACACTAGTATCATTGAAGACCCTTGTGAGGGGACATATTTTAATAGATTCTCTTTCACTGGAGATTTCCAAAAATCCTGTGCCTAATACTTTTGTCCAGGGACAGCATAGCAGCCCTTTGTTCTCTCCTGGGGTGATTCTGAGCACCATCCAGACCACCTGCTTTGGCCCAGGTTCCCTGGCCATCCACTCTGCCACTGTTTGCCAAAATGCTCCAAAATCCATGAGTGAGATGTCTCTGATATCTGAGCCACTGTGTTGGGATGAAACATCATGGTGGATTAATGATTTTTCTGGTGATCCAGTTCTTAGCATGCCATTGATCAGCTGTGCATAAGTCTTTCCTGCCTAAGATAAAAGAGTTGTTGTTCCAGTGAATTAAAATCATGTATGTAAAAAAGTTCAAAGCCTAGTCTTCTGCCTGGCTATAGAGTGCTCTTATGGCTTATATCTAGACGTCCCCCCAAAGCCTCATGTGCTCATAGGTGGGGATTTGAGGAGGTGATGAGACTCATCAGTGGGTTAGTTCACTGATGAGTTTATAGCTAACCTTGATGTTGGGAAGTGGAACTGATCAGAGGATGTGGGTCACTGGGGCATGACCTGAAAGAGTCTATCTCCTTCCCTCCTCCCTTCTTCTCTCTCTGCTTTCTGCTACCATACCATTAACTGTTTCTCCTCTGCCACACCCCTCTGGCATGCTGTCCTGCCTTGAAGCCAGTCCACTATGGACTGAATGGGCCAAAAGAAAGCTTTTCTCCTTTTCACCTGGGTGTCAGGTATTGTGTCTTAGCGACAAGAAAGTAGCTAAGACAAGTGCCCAGCAGAAGTCAGTTCTCTTGCCTTCCAAAAGGCTCCTGTATTTAGTGATTACTAGAGAGTGATTCACTTACCATCTTCACTTTATTAGGGTTTAAAAATTATAGCAAGCCTAAAGGTGATTGGAAATGTACTGAACCAGTTTCACTATTCCTGAAATAACTCACTCTCTGGAGAGGATAGAGATAGGAGATTGGGACTGGGGTAAACCAGAAAACCAACCAAGCAGAATGGCTAAAGATCCTAAAAACCAATGGCTAATAGGTTGAGAGAGATGTTTCCTAAAAAGAGAAGGTATGTGTAAAACACAGGACCCAAAAGGACGTGAGGCTACTTTGGACTATACACAGAACCAGTCAGAAAGCAGTATTCTCAGTCCTTCATTTGAATCTGGCACTGTTTGCAGGACTAATAGAAGATGCTTTTTTGTGCTTGATTTATTTTTTTGTTAAATTTTTAGTTTTGTTGGTACATGTTTGCAGTACATAATGATTACATTCCACCTGGGTAGTTGGTACATGTACATAACTCACCTGTTTTCTTTTTTCATCCCCTTCCCCTCCCCTCTCATTCAATCTTTCATTTACATGTGGGCACAACCAATCAAAATACACTGTTTTTGATCATTTATATCTAACAAGAAGCCAAGTGAATTTTTTGATAAGGTGGTTTATTCTTGGCACCACATGAGTTTTTAATAGAATAAATATCCCAATGCCTTATTTGCACAAGAGGAAGGACAACACAGGAATTTTGGATACAAAAGAATCCGTTTCCCCTCCTCCTTAGGGCCGCCATGAGCCTTTTCATTGGCCTGCTTTAGCCCTGTAGGGCATACTTCCTCTCCACCTTCAATAAATATAAACTTTCACTGCTTCTCTGTGTGTCTTTCCAATTATTTGTTTGGGTCACCAAGGATCTAGAAAGTAGTCCCAAGAGACCCTCCATTCAGTGACAGAACTGTTGCGGAGGATACTGAGATATTCAGATCTCCCTTCAGTGGAGGACAGATTGCCCTATCCACCAGGAGTGCTGTTGGAAGTCAGCCTTCAGTGTCAGCTCCTCCAGAAATTGCTGCAGGCTGCAAATAGTGGCCTCATCGAGGTCACTTCCTTCCCAGGTGGCTACTTCTAATTCCTAATTGATGAGGAGTATGGAGAGCCAACTCTTTTGGGCCCACTTGGGACAACACTGAAGGCTCTGGAGTTCCTCAAGGAAGTTGACTGAAGCTATTGTTGAATCTGTATCACAGCTCAACTTTTCCTTCCACCCAAGCCTGCTGTTGTTGCCTTCTTTGCCCAGGAGCTGATCTTAAAATCGTCCTCCCACTGCAATGAAAGCTGTGTATGTTAAACTCCATCTCAGAGTTTGTGTTCCAGAAAACATAGCCTGCAACAATTGAGTATAGGTGTTTTGCTTTCTGTGACCTTCTATTAATGAATTTGGTGCTTATGTAAAATATTTTCAACAATTGTGGGCAGTTCTTCTGTTTCTGTCTGAAAGGGTACATGACTCATGCACTGCTTACAAAAGACCTTTCTTTTATAAAGTTTAAAACTGACAAAGAGAAGTAAAATATTCAGTCAGGTTCCTGGAACATATAATTTCTAACTGAAAGAATTTTAGGGGGCCTCTGGTTACTAAACATCCATTAATTGAAAATAAACAACATGGAATTTTTTTTCAAGTCAACGAATAATTTCAGAGTTGTCAGTGTGCAAGGAAAATAGAAGAAAATACTGGCATTTGAATGGCTTTTTCAGGGTCACAAAAATAATGAAATTTATAATGTAATATAAAGAAGATGGCATAGTATATTTGTTTGACTTCCAAGTCAGACAAATGCCTTTAAATGCATATATATGGCAGAGTGTGTCCTCAACAAAGAGTGTCCTTGGGAAAATTAGTCTTAGAGAGGTGAAATGAGCTTTGTTGTGGTGATTAAATGAGAAAATGGATGGGTGGTACATGGTAAGTGCTCAATAAATGTTAGCTGCTGCTGCTATTGTTATTCAAACAGGCATCTGGCTACCAGTCCCCAGAAGAGTTTCTCTCAATATCTAACAAAAACACTAATGAAGACCTGGAGGAGGATAAAATGTCCAATAGGAAAATAAGATTGATGGAGACTATATTGCCAGAATCTTAAAGACACTGAAACTAATTCCAGGTGAAGAAGACCTGGTTTTGGATACACAGATAACATTATAAAAGACAGAAAAATATTTTGTGTCTTAGTCACATAGAGATTCATGATTTGAACCAGTCAGAAACTTGGAACATATTACTTTCTTTTCTCCTAGCCATGGGAAGCAACAGTACATTCTCAAGCCACAGTGTAGCAGGGTATTATTTACATGGGCCATTGTGGGAAAACTCCAGGTAGCGGTGCATGCTGGGAATTGTAGTTTTTCATATAACACAGTTTGGAGTACTAGGGAACCTGAAGGTGGGTTAAGAAGAAGACACCTACTCACAAGGTACAAAGGCTCATTAAGTTAAATTTTACATAAACTGAAAAAGGGCATTCTACACTAATAAGGGGCAATGTACAGGAACAAGGGCTGATTAACATAATACAAAAAAGTAGCAATGGAACCTGTGAAAAATACCACAGAACAAGAGACTAGAAACAATATCTAGAGGATTCAGAATACTAAAATTCTGATAATTAAAAGAATCTAGAGAAAAACTTTAGGAAACAGGCATATGCAAGAGAGCAAAAGAAAATGTAATCATCATGAAATAGCTGCAGATTGTTGGAGAGGACATTATTTAAAAATCTGATTATAAAATAAAAATGTCAAAAATATTCCAAAATAATATGTGTGACTTTTAAAAATATGATAGATTGAAAATTCTTTATTATGTAATTAATAACAGAGAAGATTATTGGGGCCCAATACTCAAGAAAGTTAAGACTGTATTATATCCCTTGTCTCAAATAGGGAGACTCAAATGATATAATTTCACCCCTCATTAATACATATTAATAAAGTGAGTATAAATTCTTTACCAAAATAGTTTTTGAATGACTACTAGTACAATTAAACATAGCTATTGTCAAAGAAGAGAAAATTAAGAAACTAGAAGGATGGGTTTAATATACAAAGTACAGAATAGAATGATAGAAGCCAAATTAGTTATAATTATTGTGAGTAAGTTCAACCGGTGGATTTCAAAATTTTAAGTACTTGAATCTTATTCTCATTTGAAATACTATGTTTAGTCTCAAATTATAAAGTTGTACTTTTGTTTAGTTGTGTTTGTTGATTATAAAGTCGAATAATGAGATTAAAGTTAATGAAAAGTAACCTTCACTATGTGCATACCATCACTTTGTGGATTGTTTTGTTTTTTAAATTCTTTTATTGGTACATTTTAGGTATACAATACATTTACATTTATCACTGGGGGCTTGTACCTGTACATGATGTATCTTGGTTCTTATTTTTATTTCCCTATTACCGGTACACCCTTCACCCACTCCACCCTTCCCTATTTACATAGATTTCGTTTCCATTTTTTTTTCTTTTCTCATAATTTTTCCTTTCCCTTCATCCCTTTCCCCTTCCTCACCCACCACCCCTACACCTTTGGACCTTTTCCTATTTCAAATTATGAATTATTCATCTTAATCATTTTAATCCTTATTTATACTTTCAGTTTCTCACACTAGAGAAACTATTCGGTATTTATGCATGTGTATCCTATTTATTTCACTTAAGAGTATGGCCTCAATAAACATCCATTTAGCTATAAATGACTCTAATTTCTCATTCTTTATGGCTGAGTAGTACTCCATTTTATAAAAAAAACCCAACATCTTCTTTATCCAGTTTCCTGTTGATGGGCATTTGGGCTGTTTCCAAGCTTTAGCTATTACAAACTGTGCTGCTATAAACATAGGTGCACATATATTGCTGTGGTATGATTCTTTTAATTCTTTGGGGAAGATACCCAGCAGGGGAATAGCTGGGTCAAATGGGACTTCCAGTCCTAGTTCTTTT
>NW_004624762.1:13139550-13151159 GCF_000247695.1 Heterocephalus glaber | reverse complement strand
AGAGAGAGAGAGAGAGAGAGAGAGAGAGAGAGAGAGAGAGATACAAGAGAAAAGAAAGAAAAAAGAGAAAAATAAACAATTTTAAAAGAGTAGAAAAAGAAGGAAAAAAATTAAAAATAAGACAGGAAAAAATAGTGTTAATTATGAAAATAACAAAAGATAAAAATGAAGGAACTCCTTCAGGGTATGTCTCTTCTGTCACAATAGACAACATGGGCAGCATTGTGCAGTCATAAGTCAATGAGTCTCAGTAAGACAGTCACAGACTCGTGAGATTCAGGCAGATTTCTGGCTGCAAGTCCCAAGCTGAGCTCCTTGTCCTCCTGCAGGGTTGAACTGTGCAAGGTTCTATTGCAGGTTGCAGCTGCCTTTCCCCTGGAGATAGTCCAGGTTGTGATGGGAGGTGATGATCCCTCTAACTTACCGATTATGGTGGTCTGGTGTGCCTTTACTGCAGAGATTCTCTTCACTTTTCCAGTGGGCTTCAGTTATCATCAGGGAGCCTGAGAGAAGCCCTCTCTCTCTTGTTCACTTCTGCAGTTCAGAACAAAGACCTTTATGCCCCCCTGTGCCTCTGTAGTGTGGAACCAGGTAGCTGCACAGCCAAGAGCCCGGGGTGGGGTGGGGGTGCTGGCTCTGTTGTAGGCGCCCACGCAGGTCCATGGGCGGCTGGTGGGCGTGTCCCAAGGGCCTTACCAGCTCTTGGTCACAAGCAGGCATAGCCAGCCAGACAGAGCTGCGCTCAGTCAGTCCTGGGCACTCTGCTCCCCATAGGGCTCTAGCCTAGCGGCTCCACGAGTAGCTGCATACCATCACTTTGAACTGTCAGTTTTTCTGAATTCCAATCTATATACCAATGTAATTCCAGTCCAACTCTCATTTTTTTTCTGAAAGTTAACCTAGAGATTGATACAATTCCAATTAAAAAGTGTAATTTTGGTATAATATGACAAGAATAGTCTAGAGTATTTTGGAAAAAAGGAGAAAAGACAACAACAAAAATTTTAAGAGTATGTGAGATTTAGATTTCCTATAATATATATTAAAATGCACTGAAAATTTTTAATAACTAGAGACATGACACTAAATCCAGAATATCAATAGAGTTTTAAAAATCCAAGTATATATGCACATATTTATGTTTTTAATTTAGAAAAGATTGCAATTCAACTCAGTTGGGTATTATCAAATAAATGATATTAAGTCAGATGACTAACCAGTTGAGAAAAGTTAAATGAACAAAATTAATTATGAATGTATTATAGAAATTTTTAAAAGTAAAGCCATGAAGAGCAAGAATGTAGAATAGAATACAGAAAAAAGTATACATCTTTGTGGTGGAGAATTACTTTCAAAACATGACATGAATTGCTTAAACCAAAGATCCACTTGTTGAATTTAGAATGCGCCCATGTCCATTCATTGACATAATTTGTATCTGCTTTTGCTCTACAGAGTTGAACAGCTGTGACATATACCATTTGTCTGGAAAACTAAAATATGCATTCTTTGATCCCTTACAGAAATAGTTTGATGATCCTGGGCATAAAACATTTTATGTGGTCAAATCTCTATAAATTTTTAATTTTTTTTGGTACCGGGGATCAAACTCGGGACCTTGGACTTGCAAGGCAGGCGATGGCACCACTGAGTTAAATCTCCAGCCCTATGTGGTCAAATCTAAAAATGTTGGCACAGAAAACATCATAAAACAATACAGAATTGGGAATAATATTTGTATACGGTATATATGGTACAAATATATATATGGTAGATATATAAATAGCTTTTACAAAACATTAAGAAAAGTTGTACATTAGGAAAGAAATAAACAAAAGACAGAAATAGCACCCAAATATTATAAATACTCAATAAGCCAATGATAAAAATTGTCATCCAAATAAATACATTTTTAAAATAGCACAAGTAGATATTAAACAAACCAAAAGAAGGAAAATACTAAGTGTGGGACAAAATGTGGAAAAACAGACTTTCATGGACTTTTAGTGGATGTGAAAACTGAAGGGGAAATGGCAACAAATAAGAAAAGCTTTAAAACGTATAGTTATTCCTTGTATCCAAAGTAGATTGATTCCAGGATACCCCCCATAGCAAAATTTAGCGTTACTCAAGTCCCTTGTATAAAATGGTGTAGTATTTGCATAGAACCTATGTATATTCTTCCATATACTTCAAATCTTCTTTAATTTACTTCTACCTAATACAGTGTAAATCCTGTGTAAACGGTTGTCAGACTGTATAGTTTAGGGAATAATAAAGAAGTCTGTACACGTTCGGTACAGGTACAGTTTCTTTTTAATATTTTCAATTTGTGATTGAATCTGCTCGTGTGCCAGTTGTGGATACAGATGGTTACCATTTCATAAAGCAAGTTCATTACTGGGATTTACTTTAAAGAAATAATTAAGGTTATATCTAAAATGTACCAATAAAGTAAAATTTTTAAAAAAATAAATAATAAATAAAAAGAAAGAAATAATTAAGGAGAAGTAAGAAGATTTAGTTCTAAGGATCCATTGCAAGATTGTATATAATGGTAAAACATCAGAAACAACTTTAATATAAAAAGATATGGCCTTTGCTTAAGTAAATTATTGACTTATAGGAAAAAACAATCTAAGATTATGTTATATGCTTTTTAAAAAGCACAAATATTCAGAACATATTCCTAAGAATAAAAGATAGATTTAAAAACACCAAAAAATGATAATTGCATTTTTGAAAAAAATTTACATAAAAATCCATGTCAAACATTGTTTAATATTAGTTGGTTATAACCGCTCTGTGGAATAATAGATGATTTTTATTTTCTCCTCTTTGCTTATTCATATGTAAGTGTTTTATTGAACTGTCTCATCCCTGTGGAGTACAAAGAGGAAATGGTTATATTTCCTCCATCTTCAGTTCTCATTTTCACAACTATGCCATATGAGAAGTTTCTCTCTGCTAGATGACAGACTCCTTAAGGACATCTTGGCATGACTCCTTAACTTTACTTTTGGACATTTAGAATCTGTCCATTCCATGTATCCTTCAGAGCTTTTCTCTTGCCCTAGGGCTTGCAAAGTAAGTTTGTGGCTTGAGTGGCATTAAGTAAACATGGTGTGTGGTAGCCTCCTCCTGTATGCCCCTTCTCTGCTCCTTGCTTTGCATGTCATTGCCTGATGTGGGTAGAGGAAAGGAGGAAGAGTTCAGAGAAGAGCCAGTTGGGCCCCCTTGCAATCTTCTGATGGCTGTTGCTACTTCTCTGACAGGTTCTTGTTGCCCTCTGTGTAGTGGGGTCTAAACCTGTGCTCTCATGGGGTCGGGGTCAATGAGATGTTTACCATCTACCTTTTTTCATCTCTTCCAATCCCCACAACCTTTCCAGCCTGCCTGGCTCTACCTCCAAAATCCTCACAGTGGGAAGACCTGCAAACGTCTTTGATTTCGGCTTCCTTCAAAGTCATTCACATGAGCCACATGAAACTCAAGCATCCATGCCAAACTCCATGTAGAAAGTGAACACTGCTCCTGGGCTTGCTCTGCTGTCTCCCTCACTGCTCTTCTCTGCTCAGAAAAGGCCACAAGTGGATCAGCAAGTCCTTTTCATAGTTAAACTTCAAGACAGGGGTCAGAAATAATCTTCACTTTTTTTTCTGGGACCCCCAAGGTCTCTACTGATGATTCTCTTCCCTCTTGCTTAATTTTGTCTGTTTTTTCTTTTTAAAAATTCAGCTGTGGCAAAGGGAAGTACATTTCAGGGAGGTGCAAAGGGAGGTGCAAGGTGCACTTCGGGACAGAGAAGGAAGGGAACTCTAGGCCCTCCTCACTGCTCCAATTAGAAGGATTCCTTTCTCTTCTCTCTGCCCCCTCTTGTAAATTGGTTAGATGGGATTATTCAAATCTTAGCAGAATTATTCTCAAAATATTATAAGAAAAATTTTCTCCTGAAGAATGACTTGAATAATAGTGTTACAAGATGTGAAAATGTGGGCAGTTTGAATGACTTGCTTTACCAATTATCACACAAATTATAGAATTACAACATAATCATAACTAGGGATATATGAAAATTAATATAGGAAAAGAGATAGCTCTCAAACAGATCCCAGCATGTGAAAAGCTTTGTACAATGCAAAAGGAAATATCACAAAATAATGGGAAGTGATGACATAGTCAAAAAAAGTGTTCAGAAAATTATTTGGGAAAAATTATGTTACACTCTAATGTTATGCATCAAAATAAATTTCAAATGCATTTAGAGATAAAATATGACCACAAAACCCTTGAAGATAGAATAGATAGTTGTAGGACTGATCTTAAATTGAGGAACATACTTCTCAGCCTGAAAGCATTGGAAGGAAATAGAAAGAAAAAATGGTCAATCATTTGTGTTAAATAAACAAATATGCAAATATTTTATAGGCATATCCACAGTCCATGAAGTGAATAAATTGGCCGAACCTTTCAGGTAAACAACTGAGCATAATATAAAAGGAACCTTTAGAAAGCTGGTCTTCTTCCATCCAGCAATTTCACTCTTACATATCTATCCCTGGACCAGGGATTTAGCTCAGTGGTTTCGTCGCCTGCTACACAAGCGCAAGGACCTGAGTTCTATCCCCGGTACCAAAAAAACCCCCACTAAGCTACATATCTATCCCCAACGATGCTCTGGTTGCACAACATAACATATATAAGGATGTTAATCATACATTTGTTGATAATCATTAAAAGTTGGAAACAAATTTTTATTCTATTATTAGGTATTGAAAGAATCTCTCCATTAGATGGTTTTTCATATCTATGAGATATGCCAAATATTCCAAGTATTGGAGAATTTTAATTGGAATGGTGAAGTGCTTATGCAGAAAGAAAGCTAACTACAAAACTATAGCATGATTAGTTTTTTGTTTGTCTCACAAACATGGCTCTGATCACTTTAGTGCTTATGCCTATTATATTGTGCTTTTTCCATATGGGCAGAGACAACCTTCCCAAAACTTGAGAGCTTCAGCCCAAAAAGAAAACTGAGTTATTCAATCTACATGCCATTATAGGAGTCATTCCCATCCTTGTCACTCTCCTTTCATTTTTTTGGTACCTGGGATTGAATTCGGGACCTTGTGCTTACAAGGCAAGCGGCGGCACCACTGAGCTAAATCCCTGGCCTCACTCTCCTTTCTTAATGCATCCTTTGTCCAAGGTTTTCCTTTTAATTATTGTAAATTCAAATGTTCAATTTCTATTTTCTTAATCATATTTATGAGTAGTATGTATTTTTTCTTATATTGTTTACAGTTTTTAAAAAAGGCATAATTGAGGTAAAACTGACATACAATAAACTGCATATATTAAGAAGTCCAATTTGATACATTTCGATGTATCTATCTGCCTATAAAACTATCTCCACAGTCAAGATAATGAACATAGCACACTGAAATTTTATTATGAAAACATATGGTCTGGAAAGAACTGTGCCACAGAACTCAGATTATCTATATTTGGCAAATTTTCTTATGAATGTGTTTTCAAATTTTTATACAATGTGCATGTGTTACTTTTATGGGCAGCAAAAGCCTTCATGGGCAGTGACTGAGGGTGAGTGGTAGAGTGGTCTAGAGATGCTGCCTTATGGAAAACAAAGAAAGATATTAGTGAAGAAGGCTCAAGACTTTTAAATCCCATGTATTAGATAATTATGCTTGTCCAAGAAAGGTTTAGTGCTATTTTTGAGGTACATTGATGATGGAGATAGAAAAGGAGCTAAGCAATAAATGGACTTGGCAGAGTGGAAGAAGAAGGGCCAGAGCCCAAATGACAAGAGAAGTCTTGACCATGAGAAAGAATACCTCTTTCCTTGAGACCAGAAGTGTGAAGATAGAATGAGAGATGTTAATCAAAATTTAGTATTCAGGGTGGAGAGTTGATGACAACACATCAGGACCTCCCTTTTGCCTGCAGTACATGAGGTAAAGTGGTTTCTTACCAATAATGTGACTTAGATGGCATGATGGCGAATGCTGGGAACTGAGAAGTGTGTATGGATATGAAGACTGGGTACCTGTATTGAAGATCTACCGGAGGAGGAAGACCCTCTTTTGAAATTGTCCCAATTTTTCTGTCTTGCTACTTTTGTCAGTAGAGTAGGGATAGAAAAGAAGAAGTGAGTTGTGGGATTAATTCAGTGATGAATGTTTATGAAGAAGGGGAAGTAGGTAAACAAAGAAACAGAGTTAGGAATACAAGATAGGCAAGAGATGCTTTATTATTATCTGACAAGTAATTATTTGCTGCTATGCAAATAAGGAACACCTGTTATTTACAAAAGCATAAGTTGTGAGGTTTTTATTTTTAAATTCAAATTACCATCATCTTTATTTTTGGTACATAGGTGATTTTGGTCATGTTTCAAGTTTGATTATCACATTCTTCTCCATATAATTATTTACCCAATACCTTTTAGTTCATCACAATAATCCCTGATCTAATCCATTCCATCGTTACAATATAGCAGATAAAATAGCTCCCATGTTTTAAATGAAATACCAGAAGTAATGCTTGCCCAAAGTAGACTTTCAACAAATACTTTGAATAGATGACCAAGAATTCCCGTGCATCTGCAGTCATATATAAAGCACGGCATCATTGAATAATGGTTTTGATATTCTCAGATAGACATTAATAAACAAAGGGAGCATTAGCATTATCTGTAACAGATACTTGGGTAGAAAACAAATTTACCAGTATTCTAGTGCCTCATATGTGGAGAAATATCCTACTTAACCAAATGAATGCCAAATCTGGTGGTGTTGTCTGTTCTACACAGATCAGATGAGAGCTGAAAATGGATGTTACCTAGTGAAAATTTTCACCATATTATACTTGTTTGCTTTAGTCATTTTCATATTGTATAAAGTCACTAAATAAATTAACATTTCTTTTCCTTTGTCTTGGAATGTTCTAAAGTTTCTGAGAGTCATTATTCTTCAGAGAGCACATGACATTATAGATGTTTTTATATCAGCCTTAGATATTCCTTTGAGAGATGAGCTTCAGGGATACAATATCCATACAATCTAAAGGAAATTGTCAAGGACTGAAATTAAATAGCCTGAATACATTTGCATTAATTTTAGATATAATATTTATCAATCATCATTGGGGGCAGTTTCCGTATGCCTCCTATTTCTGCTGTCCTTATTATTTAAGCTATGAAGAGTTACTGAAGAGTCACTGTCTTCAGCTCACATTCTGAAAGATGCCAACTTGTTGATGTACAACGTATTTCTGTGGCCAAGTTTCAGATTTAAATTTCATCTTTTTTCTGTAAGGAGGCGTATACAGTGGTGAGGTGAACTGACTGGTAAGTGATAGCTCATTGAAGGCACCTGAAACTTTCCATGCCTGTTTTTTCATTTATGAGATGGTAATGATATGTCTGGATTTATATTTTCAGAACTTTTCAGAGATTCAATATGATTTTGTGTGGAAAAGCACATTAAAAAGAATACAAGACAAAACAAATAAGGGAGATTTTTCTTCTTGGAAGGCAAACTCAGGCCAACACAAATAACAACATTTTTCCCTTCTAGAATGCTGCCATTGGGATCCTAGCATCACTTCTTTCAGTGTTTTTGTAACCAGTAAAATGGACCTATAAAACTTAGATGTTTTTCTTTTAGACATAAGGAACATCTCCAAACTTCCTTCTGCTGAGCACATAACCAACACCTCCTCATCCTCAGCCTAAAAGCAATGACAGACTATGCTGATGTTGGCCCCAGGAAGCCAAAGCCCAGTTTCCTTTCCACAAGAAAGAGGAGGAAGAGCTGAACATGGCTTGAAGTAATAAAGCAAGTGCGGAGATCTGCATAATCTCTCTGCACTCCCTTTCTCTCTGTTCCCACTGTAAAAGACCCTTACCCACCTGTACAGGGTGAGATGGTGATTTGAAGCAAATGGACCCCTCCATCTCCTTGGAGCTAGTTTAACTATATCTGCAGGAGACCAGCTTGAAACCGCACTCAGCAGGCGTTAGATATTATCGGTTTGGCTTATTATTTGGCTGTTGATTAAAATTATGAGTCATTTCAAGGCCTAAGTGTGGTTTACTAAACAAGCCTTTGGCTGGTGTATGGAGACAGACTTCCCTAAGCCATCAGTCACAATTGAGGTACTTAGGGCAAAATGGCACCCACACTCTAAGACATACATTGAATACCCTTTTAAAAGTTTGGTAGTTGGAGCTCTGTAGTCTTACTGAAGGGACAAAGCCATGTTTAGTTATTGGAGAATAGTTTTAGTATGTTTGGTTTTATTTTATTCCTGATAATTGTTATACTGATTTGTTTATAATATTGAAATTGCCTTTCAGTTCAGTCAGTAATGATTTATTTTGACATTACAAAAAGTCATTAAAGGTAAGATAATACTCCTCCTTCTATTACTTTGTTGCTTTCCTAAAGATAATTGCCTTAGGATTTATAGTTTTCCTATTTCTAAAATAAGAACATTTGCCCACACAAAACTACTTACCTAATTCTAATAAAATAATATCTATATAGACTTTTTCTTTCTTGAGGAGAAAGTACACTTGAATACCAAACACTTTCACTCTGGGTTTAATCTCTATTGCAAACTATGAAGATGCTCAGTGTGAAGATATTTTGGGCTTTATTCTTCCAGAATTTTTCAGAGGTTCAATATGGTTTTGTATGGGAAAGTACACAGAAAAGAATTCAAAACCAAAGAAAAAGGAGGGGGAGATATTTGTCTTTTGGGGAAGGAGAACTCAACCCAAGGCAAACAACAACCCCTTCCCCCAATAATGCTAATGGGATCCTAGCCTCAGGGAGTCAGTCTTGGAATAAGTAGTAGTGTTTAGTGCTTTGGGATGGTATGACTAGGTTGTTGTTGGGATAGTTAGGACTTCGTTTTAGGATTTGCATCTAGCTTTCTTTTCTTTTGTAAAAGCTGGTGGAAGGACTTCTACCTAGACAGGCCAATAACAGAGTTACAAGTTACTTCTGATTGGTTGAGGCACAGGATACTGCCAAGTTCCCACCCATCTCTCTCTCTTCAGCTTTAACTATTTAATTGTACTCTTGCCTGGCCCAACTTCAAAAGCTAGAAATTGCATCTTTGCCTTAGGGCTTTCTCTGGAACTTTAGCCAACTCTGACCTTAGCAGGCTAGAAGTTCCAGGAAATTAATGCCATCTGGGAGTCACCTTCAATCAGTGGCTAATGAAAGTGGTGGAATAAATCCCTCAGCCCCCTTGCTCCTTTGATGGAGTAATATTGAGTTGTGTGTTCTCCACTAAATCTGAGTTCCCTTCACATTGTGGTTTTTCTTGACCGTACTGAGTTTGAAACCAGAGCTTCCACACTGAGCTATATCCCTAGCGCTTTCAAAAAATTTTTAAATTTTGAGAGATCTCATGAAATTGCCCAGGCTGGTCTCAGATACACAATCTTCCTGCCTCAGCCTCCCAGGTAATGGCCCTTTTCTTGACCTTTCCTTCCCCTACTCCCTTACTTTTGGTTTCTGGGATGATCTCCCAAAAAACCTGCTTGCACTTATATGCATATTTCAGGGTTTGTATCTAACAGAATCCAGGAAAGTACAGTTGGGAATGTAGATTGTATCGATACAAATATATTTAGGAAAAAAGGTTGATCAATGTAGTTGGCAAAGTGATAATGGAGACAGGTGAGTGAGTGTATGAATTCACATTGTACGACTTTTCATGAGGCTGTGATGGCACTGGGGAGAAGGCTTTTTGTTTGTCAGTAAAGAGGTAGGTGAACAAGTAACTGATTCATGCAAGAGAAAGAGAGCAAGAACGAGACTGAGAGAGAGAACTTGAGGGGCAGGAAAAGAATTTGAAGTTGGGAGTGACATATGAGGGATTGGGAACCACAGCTCAACTCACAGACAAAATAAAACAATCGAATTGCTTGTGGTAGTGCAGGGCACAGTCCATCTGGACCAGTGGAGTGGCAGCAAGAGTTTTAACATTTCTGCCTCCACTAGTCCTTCATTACCAATACTCCATTAGAGGCAGAGCTAGGACTTGGTTCACACAGACTTCCACGTATCTCTCCATAACAATGTTATTTAAAAAAACAAATATAGAATGATCATGATAATGAGAATGAGAAGCCTGTAGGTAGTTAATATTCCCAGTTAGGGGATGGAAAGCAGCATTGTAAGAGGAGCAAGATGTTGTTTGACATTTAAAAATAGACCTAACTCTACCAATTAGTCTGTTCTGCCCATGGTAACCTTATTCAATGTTATGGTGGTAATCGCTTCTGGAAAGCTTTGACATATTTTATAATTGAACTGCCAGGTTCACACTTTGCTATAATTCATTCACAGATAAGTGTGTCTTGTTAACCAAATTATGTTGACTCCGTTGGAAAGCCAGTATGAGGACTTTCCTGTTTCCTGTCTTCATGTGGTTTTACAGTCTCATGAAAGACCATTAACATGATGAAAGATTGATTATTGTCTTGGGTACCAAACTGCAATTTGGTCCTACTTTCATTTTTCTTTTTCATCAGCTGCAGAATCATATGCATTTATCAAAATGGATGTCATTTGTTTTGAAATTCATGAAGTTAGATTGCATACTTGTCAAACATTTTTTTCCCTGCATTGACAAAAAGATCAACATCAAGCTTCATTTAAGTTGTTTAGAAATAGAGATGTCCAGGTGAAAATGGAGGAATGAAAATGAAAGGCTAGGGGCTGAAATGGTTCACTCATCCTACCAACATTTTTAGAATGCATTCAATGCACACAACACCTTGCCAGACATGGACTGAAGGCTGTGAGGAGTTGGAGGGACATGAGACTGAGTCGTTCATTCAAAAATATTCAGTGCTTGCGGGCTTGACATTGTACTAGACACTGGGGGAAATGGCAATATCAAAACAGGCAAAAATCTCTTCCTTCATAAAGCTGGTATTCAACAGAGCTTATATGATACAAAAGAAAAGAAAAGAAATATTTAGTCCTTATCCTTACTCTCTACTTAGATAGAGTAAAGGCACTAAATTAAAATTGCTAAGCAATACAAAATGGGTACAAATGAATAAAGAATGCATTTCACATGTAGGTGGTTAAGGCAACTGCAGTAAAAGAATGACCCAACACTGCTTCTTGCAGAAACTTGATAGGATCTCAAGGAAGTCACTTAACTGCCTATAACTGTTCCCAGAACAGTGGTCCAGGGTCAATTTTGCTGCTGATTAGAGCCTCTGAAAATTCATCCTAAAGACCATTCACTAAGAACAATCTGGAAGAAAGACAATCTCTGAATGCAACTTGAAAACTCTACAGTAAATCTCATACTAACAAAATAAGGTTGCCTGTTTTTACTGGTTGGATTTAGAGGAGGTTGCAATCAATACAACAGACAAGGGAAACTAATACAATTTTAAGAATTGGGTTCATAGCAGTTAATACGCATATTAGGAAAACAGAATGAGCCCAATTAAACAACCTAATGCTGCACCTCAAGCTTCTAGAAAAAGAAGAGCAGGACAACCCCAAAGCTCATACAAGGGAGGAAATTATAAAGATCAGAGGAGAAAT
>NW_004624762.1:13111405-13136774 GCF_000247695.1 Heterocephalus glaber | reverse complement strand
TTTGTAAATAGGGAGGACTGGAGGGGTTGAAGGGAGGGCAGGGGAAGGGTGAAAAATAAGAACCAAGAGAGATTATGTAAAGGTGCAAATGTCCAACAGTGAATGTCATTATATTGTATACCTAAAATGTACCAATGATTAGAATGAATAATCAATAATGCAAAATAGGAAGAAAAGGCCAAATGGGTAGGGGTAGTGGGAGCAGCAGGGGAAAGGAAAGAACAGAAAGGAAAAATGATGAGAAATGAAAAAATGGAAATAAAGTCTTTGTAAATAGGGAAGGGTGGAGGGGGTGAAGGGAGCGCTGGAAATGGGGAAAAAATAAGAACCAAGATGCATCATGTAAAGGTACAAGTTCCCAATGAGAAATGTAATTGTGTTGTATACCTAAAATGTACCAATAAAAGAATTTAAGAAAAAAAAAAGAATTGGGAGAAAGAAGTTAAATTGTCCTTATTTTCAGACAGTTTAATTGTTTACATAGAAAATTCAAGAGGCTCTACAAGCTAGTAGAACTAAGAAGAAATTTCAACAAGGCTAGTGGATAAAAATAAAATTTGAAAATCAGCAGTGCTCCAATGCATCAGCAACAACCAATTAGAAAATGTAATTTTAAGACTCCTATACACAAGAGAAAGAAGTCTTTACCTATGAACAAACCCAACAAAAATATCTACAACTTAATGTAGAAAACTAGATGGAGGCTGCTACATGCCTGTGGATGTTATTTCAATAAAAATTCCATCAGTTTTGTGTATGTATGTATGTATGCAGGTAATTTGATAAAATCTTAAAAGCCAATTGGAATGATAAAATGCTAAGAACACCAAGATAATTTTGAAAAATAAAGCAAGGTGGTAGAATATACCCTACCATGGATATAAATGTAGTTTTGCAATATATATGTTTATTGCCATTCTACATTAATTCAAAATGTAGTCTTGCTACAGGGATTAAAAGCAGACCACTTCTCACAGGAAAATACAAATATTTCTGTGTGAGTGGGCTTGTGAATGTATGTTAAAGCACATGGGAGTATGGCTTCTTAAAATAAGACTCCTGTCTCAGTTCTCATTGAAGCATGAAGATAATAAATCCTGTACTCCAAAGACATCACCATGCAAACATTTCAAAGTCAAAATATGAGAATTGTTTATTCAGTTTTTAAGCCTTCCTTTCACAGAGGATGTAGGTGGCAGTAGGTACTTGGTGGGAGATTTGTGAAGAAAATGTTTTTGGTAATTGCTGATTGTCACCCCAAATACCTTCCAGGTAGGATTGGAAGTGCTCTCCCTTCTCCTGAGTTTGAGAAGAAATAAACATGAGAAGTTGGGATGTAGGTCCTATGGTTAGGGGGACTCAGGGGGCTGGTGTTGTGCTCTTTTGGAAATCCAGAGACTGTGAGGAACAAGGACTTGCTTTCATGGTGGAGCAAAATGTGCCTGTGCGGAGCTTGGCTTCCAGTTCTAGCTTCCAGCATCATAGCTGATGCTGTGATGTCAAAGGGAGGACAAGATGGAACTCCATGGAGAAGAGAGCACCAACCTGGAACTCTACACATCTTTGTTGCAGAGAATCAGCAGCAGGGTCAAAGGAATATTGAAATGGATGGATGGAGATAGATAGATAGATAGATAGATAGATAGATAGATAGATAGATAGATGATAGATAGATAGATGATAGATAGATAGATAGATAGATAGATTTATATGGAGTGAACACCCTGAAATACAAGGGCCAAGAGGGAAGCAGCCAGCTGGAGGAGCCACATTGGTCTGGTTCATAGAAAGTTTACATAATGCCTCAGGGAGATCTCTGTAAAACTCCAGGGTGGGTGACCGTCAAATGTCTACCAAATACAGTGAGTATAAAGTCATCTTTCACTATGTCTTCTCTCTTCAGCTGCTTTAGAATCAAATAGTAAGAAAGGTGGGAGCAGAGACTTAGAAGCTTTAGGTGGAGAAAGTGGCAGGATCATGCACTGTTCCCATGACACAATTTCTCATTTGCAGAGGCCCTAGCTGGGTGAGAAAATAGAATTTCTAATCATGTTTTGAATTTTGATCATTATATAGGAGTGAACTTTCATATATGCATGTATATGCAAGCTCCTGCAATAACACCAAATATGTATTTCTCTAAAACCTCTCAAACTGAAAAATCCCACACTATGAATAATTGGCTATGGAGAAAATATAGTTAGGGGGAATCATTCAAAACCTATTGAAATTTATAACTAGACTACTAATAAAAACTGTAACAATCCTAATAAAAATCCTAACTAATATAGTTCAATTGTCACTGAAATTTACATTGGGCCTCACAATTAGCTGATCCTCACCCACTCTTGGCCATAGGCACATCTTTTTGCCTTTGAGATGCAAGATACTGAGAGCATTCAATTCTGAGGAGAAGTTTCATCAAAACTAAAAATCAGATCGATGGTGTAAATATTTTTTTTGAAAAAAAAATCATTTTCTTTGTACACTTAAAAAGTTGTACATAAAAATTTGTAAAACAGCTCTGTAAAACAGAAAGAACTGTCAAGGGAAAGGAAAAGTGAAAGTTTTAAACATTGAGGAAATTAGAGAAATAAAACAAAAACAATAAAATGTTTAAAAATTAACATTTTCCAAGTATAAATTTTATAAATATAAAACAACTTCACAAAGTATCTAGTGAATAAACTCCAAGGTATAAACATTTTTTTTTTGGTACCAGGGATCAAACTCGGGTTCTTGTACTTGTGGTGGGACCACTGAGCTAAATCCCTGGCCCTGGTGTAAATATTTTTAAATCCAGGTCCTTCCCCTCCCCTGCCTTCTTCCTTCCCCCTCTCCTCCTTCTCTCTCTCCCCCTTCCCCCTCCCTCCCTCCCTCCCCATTCTTCTTTCCTTCCTTCTTTATAACTGATCAGCTTTGTATAATGCCTTTTCTGGGACAAGGAATCTGAGTATCAAATTTTGGAATGTGCCAAGTCATTTAATTGAAGTTACTGAAAGGAAAATTTCAGCACAAATATAAAAGTTGCTCTCTAGCACACTGGTTTCCCTAGACTTATTTTTACCTCATCTCTTGCTCAGCTTATCTTGGTTGCTTGGACAATTGGTTATTTTGCCAGCCATTCCATGCCTTCATTTGGCCCTCCATCCACTATTCAGCTGCCAGGCTCAAGTCTCTACAGTCTGTGTCTGGTTTATGTGCTATTTTGCTTGTGTCCTTTTTTCTTCTCTTTATGGTACAGATAAATACGTGCAGAAACACAAAAACAGCCAACTAAACTATAAAAGCAAGAAATATCTCCGAGTATCAGCTAAAATCCCTAACACTGTGGCTGCAAAAACCATACCTAGGAAATGATACTATGTAAAATTTAAAAGAAGAAATTCAACTCAACACCTAAAATGTACTAGATGCTTAAAAAAGAGCAACATAGATTTCTCTACCAGTGATCATCAACTGTGGGTAGCCACAATGATGGTAGAAAAGAGTTGAGCAGAGGAGACCAGTCAGAGAGACCAAAGAAATAAATCATAAGAAAAAGAAACTATCAGCTCACCAGGCTAATTTCTAGAACAGTCTCATTTGCAGCCTCCCTTCTCCTTCTGCCCCTGTCTCAGCCCATACCTCTTCAAGGGCACCTGCCCCTTTCCCTGGTGACAAGTCTCTTAGGTCCTCTATATACTTGTTTAATATATATCTGGACAGCACTAGGTTCCATTGATAGTAAACTTATTTCCTTTCATAGCAAGATTTGCAGCTCGTAAAAGCAGGTGATTGACAGAATTTTAGTCCTGTGTTTCTGAGAGACCCACAGTGATTAGGACAAATCCTGGGAAACACTGTTTCTGTTGAACTATCTAATCTTCGTTGTGGTCCTATGATATCCAAATGAAATCTAACCTTGTGACTTTACCAGCAATCTCAAAAGGGAAAAAGAAAGCACCTAGAAGCCAAGGTGAATAATTGCTACTCAGGTTTGATGGGGGCATGATGGATTTAAGTAGTTTTTTCTCTCCTCATTGACTGAAATAAAATTATTTATTATTAGTCAATTTCCCACATGTACCAAATAATGGAGCTGGAATCAAGATTATCTTCCATTTGTTTCTAAAGTCTAGTCTTTGATAACATGGTCATTAAATTCAGAATAAGGGACATAATTTCCTATGGAAGCTATGGAAGTTAAGAGTATAGTATCTTTGTGATCTGGTAGATATTGCATTACTACAAAAACATATTTCCTGTTATACAATATAAAATTCTAAGAGCCCTTGTAATGATACTTCCTACTGTGTGATGTTGGACTCTTTTCTTAACCTCTCTAAGTTTCTATATCTGTGTAAAAGGAGTAATGACTTATACACTATGAAGTTGTGAGAATTAAATGAGATTGTATATTTAAAAATTGCCTCATACAATGCCTGAAACATTTGTGAATAGTCAAATAATATCTTGTTCCCATATTTTGGGGCTCTGTATTACTTTCTATGCATTCATCTAGTTGGTACAAATTCAGTGTTTGTCACAGTCAGGATGACCTATTTATGCTATCATAGCAAATAATCCCAGTGTCTCAGTGTCTTCCAACAATAAAGGTTGGTTTTCTATTCTTGCTACATATCCACTATAGGTTAACTGTTGTCCTAATCTACATTACCTTCTCCATGGGACCTAGGGTAGCAAAAGAGCCTTGATCTGGAACATTGCCAATAGTTGTTGCAGAGAGGAAAGAGAACATGGTGAGGGAGAGGTGCTGGCTCTCAAAACCTCTACCTAGAATTGAGACATGCCACTTCTGCTCACATTTATTGGTCAACTCAAGTGACTTGGACATAATTAGTCTAAACCGGATGGAAAAAATACTCCTCTCACATGAAAGGGCAACCAATATTGGTGAAGAGTAGCAGTGTAGTACAGATTGATCCAGCTGAGTACTTATTTTCCAACTTCATTTCCCTGAACTTTCCAGAAAAAAATGGGAGAGAACGAGATTCTGATTATAGGACTGTCCATTTATATGAAAACATTTTTATATAATCATACCTAATTATCCTTTAAGTCTCAAGTGAGATGCTGCTTCCATCATAGTCTTCTTAGATTTTTCTTGGTGGAAAATAAACTCTTTCCAGTGTAGTATGACATTTTGCTTCTTAGAGTATGCACCACACTCTGCTGTGTGTTTTAATATATTATGGGTTGAGCATCCCTAATCTTAAACCAATATGAGATATTCCAGAATCTGAAGCTTTTTGAGCACCGGCATGACACCATAAGTGGAAAATTTCATACTTTAACAGATCAGTCAAAATACAAGTGCATCAAAATGTTATATAAACTTACCTTCAGGCTATGTACATAGAGTGATATGAAGCACTGCATTTCATATATAGTCTTGGCTCCCAAGATGTCTCACTGGATGTGTGCATATATTCCAAAATCTGAAAAAAATCTGAATTCTGAAACAATTCTGATCTCAAGCATTTTAGATAAGGGATATTCGATTTGTATTTGCATAGGTACTTTCTTGGGTGTACTTACTTTCAAGGAGTTTACAATTTGTGTCTTAGTCATCCTTAGGACCCTCAAGTTATCTAATTCAGTATCTTATACATAATCAATTCAAATATTAGTAAAGATAAATTGAAGATCTGAGATGATAAGTAAACAGTATGTGTGGGTAGGATGGAGAGAAGTGGGTGTCATATAATGGAGGAATATCTCCTCTTTATGTTTGCTGTAAGTCCTTGGTAGTAATCATGGGAAATGCCCTGGGGAGACTGGAATGTCAATGAAAACTCCCGAGAGAATCACTCTTACAAGGTTCAGAAAGGACAGAGGCTGTTAGAGAAAATTAAAGCCATCAGAGAACTACATCTGCTAGTTTATAATTAGCAATTACTGCAGGAAGAAGAAACATTTATTCCATTTTGACAACAAAGATTGCATAATTGCACCAAGAGTATTTGTCCACACCCTTTCCAGGATGTGTTAAGCATTTACAAACAGAAAAATAAAGCCTTAGCACTGGTAGGAACAGCAAGAAAATAGGCTTTCTTGAACTGTCACTGATCCAAGAACACCAGACAACATGTGATATGGAATGTTTATCATGTGGGTGGATTAATCACATCTTCGCGAATTTTTTTTTTTTTTTTTACCAACAATCTATTGCTAAGTCGGGTCTGAGAACAAATCAAGAAAGATATTTGTTGCCTATTGATTGGAGATGGCAAGGAATCACTTTATTTTAAATTCAACTACTAATTACTGAGAATCTACTATACACCAGCCACTGTGACAATTTGAGTCCACTCAGTCTCTTAAACAACATAGAGTCTTATTGTCTTCATATCTTTATAAATATTTTTCCCTCTGATTGAAATATTCTGATCTCTGTCCCCTACATATTCTTCTGGTTTTAGTTCATACATCACAGCATTTGGGAAACACTTCTAGACCTCCAATCAAAGGTTTACATTTCCTTTCTATGTGCTTTCATAAAAATATAAACCCCTCTTTCATAAAAATATAAATACAGTACAAACTGTATTTTACTTTCTAGTATAATTTTCTGTAACTTCTATCAGCCAATACACTGTCATAGGATAAGATTATTTCTTGCTCATTTCTATATCCCCTGCATTTCTGTGATACTTGATGAAAATTAATTAATGTGTCATTATCATTTATGGCTATTATATGATTATATTATTACAATATACTACCATGTCAATGCCCTAAAATAACGCTAAGTGTCTTGCTCCTTTGAGTGATTTAGCCAATTGCAACTAGCTGCAGTGATTGAAGAGCTATCTTCAGAACTTCTATGGACTGCTTTGTCAGAGCAAGTTGAACAGAATGTTTTATTTTTTCAGTAAGTTGAGCAAAGCTAGGAATCAACACCTGTATATTAGGTTTGGCTCTGCAACTATCTTGCTGTGTGCTCTGGGGAAATAACTTCACCTTTCTGAATGGTTTTCCTCATCTGTCAAAACAAGCAAAAAAAACACAACGTGGAATTAGAGAAGTCACATATCTGATATTGTTACTACAATTGTGTAGCAAATTCAAAACATGACTAGGCATTCTTTGACTCTTCCTACATTTGGTGGAGGGGTCTATATTCCTTCTTGAGTCGGGGCTCTGGGGTTGAAGGTCCAATAGAATACAGAAGGAAGTGATACCGTGTTCGTTTCCAGGCCCTGACTAAGAAATTGACAGCTTCTACTTCCAGCTCCTTAGAGTGCTCATGTTTGAAACCCAGCTACCATGCCACAAGGAAGCCCAAGCATCTTGTAGGGAGGCCTGCTGTGGAAAGGAAATGAGTTCCCTGGTTCTGAGCACCAGCTGAGGTCTCAGTTGATAGTGAGTTCCAAGTTATCAACTATGAGAAGGAGCCATTTTGAAAACGAATCCTCTAACCTCCAGTTAAGCTGCCCTAGCTGATTCACAGGAGTTGTCCCTGCCTCTCTCCCTTCTCCAATTGCAGAGTTGAGAGCAAAATAATGATTGTTATTCCTTTTAAGTCAGTAGTCTTTGGAGTGTTTTGTTACAACACAATAGATAATTGATACATATCTTTTGCTATTTTGTAATGTCTCTGACTGCTCATCCAGCATGATATTCTGGTATGTGTAAAATTAGCTCTAAACTTTTGACAAATCAATGCTTAACCCAAATTTGTAACAGGAACAGCAGAAGTGAGAATATGCCATTAAATGATCAAACACTGGTTGAGTAGTGCTCCTTCTGGGCTTCTCAGCAGAGGTTAATGGAGAAAGCTTTGGTTAAATTAAGTGATGTAGATGACAAATGGGCCAACCACTCTCCATTGGAATGTAAGTTCTGTGATTGATAACAACTCTCTTGCGGGACATTCTGGAGATTATTGTTAATTATGGGTGGGTCTTCAAACAACATCAAAGGCTTTCCCTTTATTTATTTTGTGCAAAGTGATGTTTTGAACAGGTGTGCCAAGGAATCCATCACCATTGTCTCTTTCAGTGGCCTGGGTCTTGGAGATAAAAGCTATATCTTTAAAATAGAATTATACTGTATTACAAAATAACATGTTTATACCCAAATGAATAAATAAATCTTTAGCTAAAATGATCCATGCTTTATAATAAAAACTCTTCTTTCTTAGTAGCTAAGGAAGTCAATCTTCAGTGGGCTTGGGAACTGAGGATTGATAATGTCATCTGTGTTGTCATTGTGGTTTATAGGACTGATGACTTCTGGACTAGGTACTAGGACTGAACTTCTGGGATGATTGCCTTTCTATGTGAGGACTGTGGTCTTTCCCCCTTGAGGCATAATGGCTGTCAACAACACCCATAGAGCCAAAGAATCTGGGTAAAAATCTTAGCTCACTAGCTGCTTGACTTTAGATAAGTTACTAGGCCCATCTATGCCTCAATTTCCTCATTCTGATAATAATATTAGTGTTTTTATCATAGGGTTGCTTTTTTTTAAAGGTTACATGAGTTAACATACATAGAGCACTTAGAATAATGCCTGCAATGTGGAAAACACTATATAAGTGTTAGCTATTTGTTTTACTATGGCTGATATTATCATTAACTGCTATTATTTTTATTGCCTTCTTATCTCATAGATGAGAACCTTGCCTAGCATTAAATTCTTTATGTGTAATTACCAGAGCTTTCTATATCCAGGAGTCTTTTCATTAATTGTAAAAGTGCCAAGCACATCACTGAAACAAGGAAGACTTTGAGAGTCTCTTATTTCTGAGATTTTTACCCCTGAAACACTCCCCTCCCAGTTCTGCTTCTCCCCAGGAGATACCCACTTCCATCTCACTTCTACAAGTCACTTTTCACACCATTGTTTAACCGGTATAGTTGAGACCATATTTGGGGTTTGAAGCCTAGTGGGTTTTTGTTTTTCCTCTCACTTATGGCTCAAGTCTAAACCTTAGATTGAGTTCCTTGGAAACTGACACTGAGACAGAGTTGTGTGTGGAAGTTTACTGGGAAGTGCTTAGGAAATATACTCACAAGAAAGTGATTGGACCATTTCTTCCATGGTGTGCTAGCTACAGAGGCCTCCATTGATCCACCAGGGAGCGCAAGAGTAGGGAAGACCTTCAAGATGTACCAAATTGAAATTGACAGGGCCAAGCCTTGGTATTTCCAAATTAGACACTGAGGCTGAACTCACTGGCAGGAGTTTTAATTGGGCAGGGCTGTTTTCTGTAGCCAAAGACACTTCACGCTGCAGGACACAGCTGTGAGCTGTCTGCAGCTGATAATTCCAGCAGCTGGAGATAGGAGGCGTGGCCCCAAGAAAGGATTTGAAACGAGTGCTAGTGTCCACTAACTGCAGAATATTGGTCTAAAGAATGATATATTTCTAGTGAAAGGAGATTTGAAGTCTACTAACAAAAGGCAAATGGCTCAGGCAAATTACTTAACCTCTCTGAGCTTCATTTTCTCCTATACCTTGGAGATGAGATCATTTATAAAGACTAACAGAGCTATACTACTACATGTTTCTCACAAGAAACAGTGAATTCTATTTCCTGCCCATCTTGCCCAATTCCATGAGACCAGAGATCTTAGGTCTAGAAATTATAGTCCTTTTGTTGACAAATAGCACCAGACCCTCTACTTTTTCTTTCACTCAGGGCTTGCTCCAAGGGCAGAAAATGGATGTCTTTTAAGTACCTACAGTGAGCCAGGCTCTCTGCCAACTCATGTCTACCTCATTCTAACACTGAGGGGTAGGTGTTATTGTCTTCATTTCATCCAGGAGGAAGTGAAAATCAGAGAACTAAAGTGACTTCTCAAGGCTATATGCATAATAAGGGGCAGAAACAGGGTTTAGACCTGTGATCACACATTATTTCATGTTCTGGTACTCTATCCCTCTACTTTAAAGCTCAGGTTTCCAGAATATAGCTGGGAACAGGAAGTTAAACTTTTAAGGAGGATTAATATTTTACCAATATTGATGTAATGTTCTAGTCTGCTTTGCTGAGCACATGTTCATACTCTAGTTTGCTCATGATACCCAAGTGCCTGTATTTTTCTTAGGTATTGTGTGTGTGTGTGTGTGTGTGTGTGTGTGTGTGTGTGTGTGTGTATGTATGTGCACTAATGCAAGACATATGAAGGTAGAAATCTTTGCTCATATTCAGAATATGATTGTGCATCACGACAACAGCCATGTGAGTCAGGTCTTTTGCTCAATATTTAAAGCTCATTCCCCTTTTATAACCTACCATGTTCAGCCTCAAGGATCCAAAACTGAGTCTCTACAAGTCTACACAGCAAATCCATCTCCCAAGAGTCCCACCCATGAGTGCATGAAGATTTGGGAGGACATCTAGATTTAAGCTATAACATTCGTCCCCTGGCCCCCAAAACACCATGCAAGTCCCTTTATGCAAAGTTCATTCAATCCATCTCTAAGAGTTGCCAAAGTCCTAACAATTTTAATATTTCTGAAAAGTCCAAGTCCAAAATCTTCTCTGAGATTTAAGGGAAATTCTTAGCTGTAAGCCTCATTGCTGAGACAAAATACCTGACACCCACAAGTTGAAGGAGGAAAGGTTTATTTTAGTTCACAGTCTGTAGAGGTTTCAGTCCATAGTTGCTTGATGCCAAGGTAGGGTGGAATGAGGGGCATCACAGAAGAGAAACAGGCCACAGCATGGCATACAGAAAAAAGTAGCAGTAGTGAGCCTCCCTTTCCCTCTTTATTCCATTCAGGCTACAAGCCTATTGGTTTGTGCCACTTACACCAAGAGTGGGTCATCTGGTTTTAGTAAATCCCTTCAACTACACCCAGAACTATCTACTAATCCAATCAGTGAACTAATCCAGTTATCACATGTCCATAATCCATTTTCACACACCCTAGATCCAACTGTCTCCGAAAAGCTCCACTTATGAATGCGTGAAGATTTGAGAGGACATCTAGATACAAGCTGTAACAGTACTAGAAGGAAAATATGACTGATAAGGATTCCATGTTAAGTGTCCCACAAGGGTTCTTGTGCTGGAGGCTTTGTTCCTATTGTGGTAATGTGAAAGTGGTGAAGCATTCAAGAGGTGGAGACTACTGGAAACTAAGTAGGTGAGAAGCCTCTTTCCCCAACCCTTGGAAACGATTAATACTTGTCTTGAAAAGTGAAGTAGTTCTTGTGAATATGGGTTGTTATAAAGCAAATCCACCCAATGTACTTTGCTGCTTCTTATGAAGCTGCTTTGCTTTCTGCTTCTCTGCCGTGTTGTGATATAGTCAGAAGGCCTTCATCACAGGCTAAACAGAATGCACAGGAGCCAACACCCAATCCTAGATTTTTAGCTTCCAAAACTGTGAGCTCACTGAATTTCTTTTCTTTTCTTTTTTGGTATCGGAGATCGAACTCTGGACCTTGTGCTTGCAAGGCAGGCACTGGAACCACTGAGCTAAATCCCCAGTCCCTGAATTTCTTCTCTTTATAAGTTACCCAGGCTCAGGTACTTTGTTATAGCAAGGGAAAACAGAAAAAGCCAATGACCCAAGGGAAGTAAGAGACAGCTGAGCCCCATTTCTTCTCAGAAGAAAGTGGAAAAGAAAAAGGAGAAACAAGAGGGTGAATAATCCAAGCTATGGTGGGTCCCTGAATCTTTTTTCTTTTTTCTGTAGGCTTCACTAAGGAGATGAGGAGGGGATTCAGAGAAATCAGAATTGCACTGAGAGTGAAAGAGGCACAGCCTGGCTGGATGAAGGGAGATCCTTGGCTTTAACTTTTTGGCACTTCCAGCTCTCAATTCTTATGCACTATAGACCTGAAGTTGCGTATTAATGAACTTTCCCTAGTGATATGAAGGATGTTTGAGCTGAGGTTTTTTTTCTTTTGGTACTGAGGATCGAACTCAGGACCTTGTGCTTGCAAAGCAGATGAAGTGCCACTGCACTAAATCCCTGGCCCCTGTTTGTTTGTTTTTGTTTTGTTTGTTTTTTCCCCCTGGTACTGGGGATCGAACTCAGGACCTTGCGCTTGCAAGGCACGTGCTGCACCACTGAGCTAAATCCCTGGCCCCATGTTTTTGCGTGTTTTTTGATTTTGTGGAACAGCTGGCCCAGAAGGCAGGATGGAGCATTTGGCAGAGACCCAGGGATTGGTCAGGAATCAGTGGAAGCTGAAGTGAGGCCAAGACACCATTGAGCTTGAAACAGCCTGAGAAAGTTAGCAGGCTAGGGCAAGCAGCATATTCAAAAGAGGAGCTGAAGTATCCCCTTTATTATCTTGTAGGCAGAGGTCACTGTGCCCGAGGACCCAAAACTCATCTTGCCATCATGAGGACACATTAGTACCTCCCCTCCCATTGAACCATGGTGTGTTAGATATTCTTTCCCCTACCCCCACATAATGTCTGTTCCCATCCTTTTTCACATTGAGAAACTGACTTTATGGATTGTGTCTACAGAGATTCCCTGAACTCTGGCTTCTGCATGCCTTTGGACGATAGAAAGCACCAGCAGAAATGTCAGAGTGTGGGTGTAAAGAGAACTCAAGGTTATTTTTCCTCCTGTTCTCACCTTACCTGGTAAGTTTAAAGGGAGCTGCATTTCTCTGGTGAAGGTCACAGCGTCTGATGGATATCCCTGTCCCAGTGCTATAGGTGCCACCAGGTTCTAAAACCTTTCCTTCTTTCCCTTCACCCATTCAGGTTTAGAAATAGCAGTACCGTCCTACTGTGGGAAGCCCCAGGTGTTCCCTTATCTCTACTTGGCTTCTCTTAACCCTATTTACACCTTTTAAAAATAGTCCCTTAATTAAACAGACCATTTTTAGTGTGGTTTTTCTGCTGGGCAGAATGACTTTTTTTCCTGGTTTGTTTTAAACAGTTTGAGCCTATTCCAATTGTTCCAGTATCATTATTAGAGCATTCCTGTTCACTCTCAGAAGATCCTTCTTGGACAGTGTTCTGCTTCTGGGATTCTGGCTACTGTATCAGTTTAGGGAGGGTGGTAGGAGGACGCATTATGGTTGCACTTAAGCCATGTTGAGCCTTAACTAATTGGCTTTCCTGCTCAGTCACATGAGGGCATCAGATCAGTGATAAACACAATCAAAGAAACTAAAGTTCCTCTACACTCTCAGGTTGTACTGCAATTGATTTCTCAAATCTTTTTGCTCAGTTGTCACCCCTTATAGACCTTTGTCAACTCTGTTATACCTAATGGTTTGCTCGGCCTAAAGTTCATAAGCACTGTCTGAATGAACAATAAAAGAATAGAGTCACCATGTTCAATCAGTGTGACAACTCATTCACACAGAATTAACCATGACACTAGTTCTTAAAGGAGTGATGTATATTTCACAGAGGGAGCTACTGTTAAAGACAAAGAAACCTGAAGAATGTGTGTGTTTGTGTGTGTGTGTGTGTGTAAATTTGGGTATAAGGTTACAATCTATGAATTCACAATGATGTGTCATTTCTGTTATTAGAGTGAGTATGAAGTTTAGGGGCATATAGTACATTTTATATTTTAATTCCTCCTGTTTTGCTTTTCCTCACTAAATAAAACAGAAGGCATGTGGCCAGCCATTGTCTTGCCTGGGTGGAGGCCAGATTACTCAGTTCTCTTTGATTTTACAAGCATTTACTGATCATGTGCTGTGTGTCAGGACCCTTTACTAACAGGTGTCCCCTTGAAGGTCTACCTGCAGATGCTGTGGTTCCAACCATGAGCATTCTTGGGTCCAGTCATTCTTCTCACATCTTGAGTTGGAATTCACTGCCTCTACCTCCTGCCCAACCCCATTCTCCTTTACCTGAATAAATAGAAAAATCTCTGTAGAACTCCAGTTTGTTCCTAGAGGAAAGTAAGGGCCATCATGCTCAAGAATCCCACTAAGATCTATGGCAACCTCTCAGAAATTCAGCCAGCAAAGAGCACCCTTATCCCTCCTGGGCAATTTTGCACTTTCTCCCAGGCAACAGAGTTCATCTGGGATCCAGCAGTGCTTAGTGGTGGGTGCTGTGACAGGAAGATTCCTATGTGCCCTGAGCCAGGCCTAGGTGATAGCATAATTATAGACCTGAAAACAACACTCACACCCTGCTTATCAGGAGCAGCACTCTGAGTGCTCTTTGATTTTGATTACTGCTCTGCTGGGCTCCTTCTCTCTGTCATGTAGGGCTCACCCTCACCTTAAGAGCTTCTATCTGCAGATCTGAGATCCCTGTGGTGTCACCTCTTTGCTATATCAAATTGTACTGATGCTCTCTGCTCTGGATCTTGCCACTAATATTTAAAGACTCCTTACTTTTTCTCTGGCCCCATCCACACACAGCCTTGAGATCTCTGAGACTCCTGAATTCTGACTCTAGCCCTTGATGGCTGGCCCTACCTGCTTCCTACATCCTCTTAGGACAATGGGTTTCCCCAAAAAAGATGCGTCATAGTTTTAACATATCGTTGCAAAGTTTTTGTCACTCCTTCCATCAAGAGGTGAAGTTCAATTCCCTTCTCTGTGAACATGGGTTGGCCTGAGTGGTTTGCTTTTAGCAAATAAGATGTAACAAAAGTGGTGCTCTGTGACTACATTATAAAAATGTGAAATACCATTGACTTGGCTCTGTCTCTCTGTGGAAACTCACTCTTGGAACCCAAACACTATGGTTTGGATATGGTTTAAATGCATCCTCTAAAATTTCACATGCTGGGTGCTTGATTCTCAACAAAATGTTATTGAGAGGTGGTGAAACCTTTAAGAAACGGGGCCTAGTGGATGGTAATTAGGTCATAGGGTCACTACCCTCCAAAAGAGATTAATGCAGGTCTTAAGGAATTATTAGTTCTCTTGAGAATAGGTTGCTTTATAAAGCAAGTTCAGCTGTACCTGCTTTTTCTTTTGCTTTCTACATTGCCTTGTGATCTCTTCTGCACGCACTCCCACTATGGATATGCCATTCTCCCTCAAGGCCCTCACCAGAGCCAAGCAGAAACTGGCACCATGATCTTGAACCTCTAGAACTGTGAGCTAAATAAACCTCTTCTCTTTATAAATTATCCAGCTTCAAATATTTTGTTATAGCAACACAAAACAGACTTAGACACCATCCCAGACCACAGGGACAAGCCCCAGCTGAGGTCCCGGTTGCTAGCCAGCATTAACCACTACACAAATGAGCAAGGATGTCTCATGATGTCTCATGATATCATGATGTCTCCATTTGGAAAACCCTCAATGGAAAATTAACTAAGCCCACTCAATCCTAAACATATGGAAAATGATATTAATAAATGACTATTGCTGTTTTAATGCCACTATGTTTGGGGTTATTTTTGAAGCAGCTATAGCTAACCATGAAGAGTGGCAAAAACTTGGAAAAAGTTCCTAGAGCCAGAGGGTGATTAAAAGGTTATATATAAAACATGATACCATGCTGGGGAGTCTGAGCTTCTTAGTCAACCAAAGGAAAGATCAAGAGGAAATTTTAAAATATCTTTTAAAACACAGCAAAGGAGACTAAAGCTTCTTGATTTCCAGTGAGGGCAGCGTAAGAGGAAATCAGCTTAAATTGCAGCATGATGAATCTGGGACTGATGTAAGTGGTGATTTTTGAGTGTGCATGGGGGGGAGCCAAGGACACTCATAATTCGAATGAATCATGTGTTGTCTTTATTGTCCTCCTAGCCAGTTTGATGCCTGCCCTCCTTTCATGTTCATTGTGGCCTCTAAAATTTATTAATATGTAATAAATACATATCAAAGATAAAATGTGTTAATATATTTAGGTACACACATGCCTCTTAATTTAACATGTGGTTATTTCCCAATAAAACCATTGTAAGTTAAAAACAGTAGGTCAAACATGCATTTAATGCACCTACATACTGCCTATCCTAGCTTAGCAACAGAGTACACTATGCAGTGCGGGTTGTTTCCCCTCGTGATCACAGAGCTGCCGGAAGTGTGACTCCCTGGTGTTGCCCAGTATCTTGAGAGACGCTGGGACTACATATCACAAGCCCAGGAGAAGATCCACATTCAAAGTTTAATGTTTAGTTTCTATTGACTGTGAGATATCACTTTTGCAACACTGTAAAGTCCAAAAGCATTAAGTGAAACCATTGTAAGTCAGAGATCATCTTTGTGTTATTTTATTCTAAAGAATTAAAATAGAAAAAAAATCCTGCCCAAACCACATTTCCTTAGAATGAGATCATCTCCTTAAATAGTATAATTAACAAAACTTAACACCCCTTGTTAATTGGTTTGGAGCTATATGATGTAATTTGCCACAATAATCACATCAAAGTTGGTAGACTGGAGAAAGGTCATTTCTCAACATTCTTATTTCCTCCAAAACTCTTTTGCAATTCCATGTCTTTCAACTTTCTTGAACTTGGAAGATGTCTTCACTCTGCCCCATCTCACCTCGTCTACCTGTCAATTAATTATCACTAAGTAACTGTGACCCTCTTCCCCAAAATAAAGTATTATGTAGCTTAACAGCCATTTCTATAGCTTGTGATTCTGTGGATTGGCTGGATCCTATGGTGTCTTTGAAGCTCTAATCGGAGATTTTGCTGTAGACAATTTTGAGATGTGTTAAGCCATCGGATAAGGTGTCTTATAACCACTAGGAATGTGAAAGCTCATGAATAGAGACTGAAGAACCCTTCACTAGATCTCCACTCTCACCCCATCTTGAAATATACTTTTGTTTCTTTTCCCCACCCCTTCAGCACTTATCCACCCACTGCCTCTCTTTGGTCAGGATACTAGATTTACAAAAATCATCTAGTAACCTCTTGGAGGAACAAGAGCAGCACTCCTTCAGTGTCTTATACACAATCACAAAAGCTGAAAACAATTTTCCTACTGCTTCTGCTGTAATTTTTTTACGCTGGAGGGCATTTATTCAGCTTTTATTATTTTCTTGTTAAAGAATATTTAATCTTAGTGGTGGGTGGGTGTGGGAGGCAATCACATCAGAAGGAAAAAAAAGAAATCCAAGCACATTTCTGAGGCAAAAATATGTATTAACCATTATATGATGGTGTATTCTTTATAGTTAATAAATATGTAGGCAAGAGCATAAGAGACGAGATTCCAGACTATGCAAAAAGCAAAATCAACTCAGTATAGATCATATCCTAGGTTTACAAAATCTGAGCTATGTTCTCTGGGAAAGCAGATTCATTTGCTGGGAGACGGTTTTTAGAACTTCTTGTTTATAAAGTGCTCTGTGATTAGAAAGTAATATTGGTTAAACAGTAGGTCAGAGCTTCTTTTGACCTACAATGCATGCTGAAGGCTGAACACAGAAAACTAAAGAGATTTAAGAGAAAGACTTGGAATGTTTGGAATATAAGTAATGATGCTAGAATCTTGAAGAAAACATTTAAATGATGCTGCCATTAACCAGATTACAGTTCAACATGATCTTGTCAATCTACATTTATCATATCATTTACTAAGGTAGAACAACTGCTTTAGTTTGACTCCCAGGAAGTAATACTGTGTGACAGGTTGCTTATTTCTTAATGTGTTCAGTTTTTTCATCTGTGAAATGGAAATAATAATGATAACACCTCCTTTGTGAGATTCTTTTGAGGATTATACATAACCAAGTGTAGTCTAGTCCTTGGTACATGATACTAGTTAATATTTAAAGTGATAATTACTGCTGGAAGGCAGTGCAGTATATGAAAAAGTGTGTGTTTTGAAATTTGATAGAATTGACTTTAAATCTCAGTTGGTTTTTAAAATGTAAGTAGCAATATGTCCTTGGGTATATCATTATAAAACTGGGATAATGCCACTTACATTATATGGTTGCTGTGAGGCTTAACAGAAATTGCTTACAAAAAGAATTGAATGCAGTGTTTGACACATGGAAATTGATGAATGAATGATAACTATTATTACTCTATGGAATTTTTATAGTATCTGGAGAGATATGATTGGCCTGTACCATACCTGATCCAGTGCAAAAATGAGCCACTGTTCCTCAGGGTTTGTGGTAACTGTGGGCTGAGTCAGTTCAGGCCGTCCTAGAAGATGGGATTACATGCAAAGGAAAATCCCTTTGATGGATAAAAGCAGAGGAAGCAGGAAGAGGCCGGGGGAGTCTTTATATCAGGATAGGGGTCTGAACCTGTGGAAGGAGGGTAGGGAGGGAGAGCCCCATGTGGTAGTGCAGTTCTGAGAAAGATTTAGCCAGGCTGATGAGGAGCCCAGGGCAAAAGCTGACCTTCAGAGAGGTTCCAAGTCAGGCAAGAGTGGCCCAGCACTAGTGCTCCTGCTATGCTCAGTTCTTGGCCTGAGGTAAGCATAGCCTTGGCATGGAAGCCATAGCGGATCTGAAGGTGCCATATTGGAGGCTCTCAATGAATCTGGCTCCCTTAGAAGCGTCTTATGAAGGGAAATCTGAATGCTGTGCCTCCATGGCCAACCCAAGAAATCAAGTTAAGATGCACCCCAGGCTTAATTCTTTGCTCCTTTTAGTTTGGTTTCTAGTCTGAATTAAACCTTCCTAACAGATCCTCTCTAAATGTGGAACTGAATAACATTTTCTAAGAAAAGAAATACTGCAGAGTATTTCTGGAGAACAATTGAGGCATTTAGCTGGAAAATAAAATATTATGAAAAATCAACTTAGTTTCCATTTGGAAAAGAGCAATGCAAGTGCCAATTTACCCTGTTCGAGTCCTTAAAGGAAGCTAGACCTTAAGCCTCCTTTCCAAATGGAACTGAAAATAAAATTGCATATTTTAAGTGATACCTTTAGTTATTGTTTCAATAATTCATTCTGGTTTCTCTTCCTCTTTAATTGTACTACTTTGATTTGTTTAAATTTTTTGTTTTATAGTACAGGGATCTCAGGAGTATAATAGTAGAAGCAGGTTAGAGGGCTATACCAAATCTACTTTTAGTTGTGAGTTCCCTTATTATGAAGCCATTATTCTTTCATGTGTTTCCTCTTTATCTTTCTTTTCATTTGTGATGTTGGGGAAGAAAATCTTTTCCTCTACCCTCTTAGGGTCAATGATTGGGGCCTAGGAATTAAAGCAACAAAAGACAAATTAGCAGGAGAAAAAGACAGATTTTGATCACCTATATGAATGTGTATATGGGATTTCACAGAGGAATATAAGTGAAGGGTCAGTTAGAACTAGGTGCTTATATACCATCTTAGTAGGGAAAGGAAGGCAGAGAAGGGGCACTAATAAGAAAACAAAAGGCTTTTTTGAAAGATATATGGGCTCTTAAGATAATAGATAAGACATATGACAGGCTTTGTGACAACATCTGCTTTGGTGTAATGTGGAGACTCCTCAGTCTCTGGTGGTTAGAGTCAATCTTCCCTAGTTGCTCCCAGAGAGATTTATGACAATTGAATTCTTCTGAGTTTTTTTTGGAAGACTCTGCTTGCAGACAGATAAGGGATTTATAAGAATTACAATGCCCTCTGCTCAAAATATTTTTTATACTCCAGTGGCATGTTCTGGATCCCTTCGGTGATGTGGATGCCGAAATATTGGTTTGACACACAATTTGAGGACTCAGATAAATAGTAAGGTCAAATAATACTGCTGGGATTATCTCAGCAGGTCAATGTTTACTCTCTGAATGCAATTTAATGGTGATGAAAAGCAAGTTAGAGGAGCCCCTAAGTGACATTCACTGATGGCCTAGGTCATGTGCTGATTTGGGTATGGTTTGACACCCCTCATAGGTTTATGTGCTAGAAATGTGGTCATTAGTGTGATAATATTGGGAGATGGTGGAACCTTTAAGAGGTGGGGCCTAGTAGAAGATAATTAGGTGATGGGGGCTCCACCCTCATGGATGTATTAATGCTAAAAAGAGCAGTTCATTATAAGAGACCACTCCACATGCCTGCCCCTTCTCCAGATAGCTAGTTCCCTTTCCACTTCTCTGTCATGCTGTGATATGGCCAGGGGGACTTCACTAGATGCCAGTGCTATGATGTTTGGACCTTCTAGTCACTAGACTTGTGAGTCAAATAAACCTCTTTTCTATAAACATTGTCCGGTGTCAGATATTCTGTTATAGCCACAGAAATTGGACTAAGACATCATGTAATCAACTCTTTAGAAAGAAAATTACAGTCCACCCAATCAGTACATTGTTATGACAATGGAGAAGCACTGAAACTAAAGGTAGACAGACAAGGGGCAGGATGTAAAGTACCAGACAGCCAATGTAAGGCCAAGCAATAACTGGTTGTGGCTGCATAGCCCCACTGCCAAAGAAAATCTAACAGGTGTTGGATATGTGAAAGTAATGGAAATGTCACAGCACTAGGGAATTAACAAGAATAGTAAACTGACTGCAGGCCTGGAGAAAGCAAACCTTATCAGTGCAGGCAGGGCCCATGACTAGAGTTGCTATGACCTACTCTAAATTTTCTACCCAAGTTGAAAATGAGTTGAGGGTAAAAACAAAGCTCAATTTTTTTTTGCTGTTATACAGTAGAATCATCTTTAACATTTTTGATTTAAAAATATGGATTACATTTTTTACTTTTTTAAATCATAAGTGTCTCCAAGAGGCAAAGGCAATGGGTATTAGATAGTGGATGAGTTTACCCACATGACTGTGCCTTTGACTAGAGCGGTGCAGGACCAAATAATTTACTCAGTCTTGTACTGAAAGTGTGCTCAAAGCTATACTGCAAGTGGGCAGCTGTATGATGTCTTTGTCTAAAGAATACACCTATTCGATCTGGGAATCAACTTTCTTTGAACAAGTAGGCATATATTGAACAATATTTATTTCACTATTGTGTGACAAAAAACTGTAAATAATATGAACATATAGTAATAGGGCAATTATTTAATAAATTACAATGTATTCATACTATGCAGCTATAAAAATGAATTGGATCAATACCCATTGAGCTTAAGACATATTGATGAAGACAAAAGTTCCATGTTTTTCAAAAACTTATTCCAAAAATCCTACTTGAGAGACTTTAAAACTGAGCTTGTTGGTAATGAATAGCAAGTTTATTAAATTATAGTTCTTTTGAATTTAGGTGGCTGATAGATTAAATTATACTTCTTTGTGCTTGGCCCACTTTTCTGTGCCTCAACATAGCTAAAATAATTTTGAGAATATGATGATTGCAATAGCAAAAGTACCACTTTTTAAAAGTTAAAAGAGTAAGATGATTTGGAGAGGTGAGAGGTGGTGTGGTAAACATGCTAAATTATTTGGTTAGGTGCTTTAAAATGTTTTTATTGAGAGAAGGGAAGACTAGTGCAGCAGGGCACTGTTCAAATAGGAGGAGAGAAGGTAGAAGCAAAACTGGTCAATGTAATAGGCCTAGAATTGCATATATAAACTCATATCTGATAGGACATTGTAGTTTGAAAGGCATTTTCACATCCAGTTCTTTACTTGTCAGAGAGCTGGATAGATGCTTGCCACTTCATGGAAAAAATAATAGAACTAGATTAGTTCTGCCTAAGTTCTGCTTCTGAGTACTAGCTAAATTGGATAATTGATAAAATCTCTATGTGAAGTTAGTCAAGAGAAAATTAAGTTTTTCTTCACTGGAGTTTACAATTGAGACATTCTTCAGAGTAAATAAATGTATGAACTGCACCATGGACGATGCTCACAGCTCTCCTGTATTTTACACAAGTTCTGGCTGATTTGGAAGCAGAATAAGAATGAAATAGAAGAGGCAACATTTGGGTAATGATACTGGTTAAGAGGAAAGAGCAGAGAGCCTAGAGTAAGGAGGTCATGATGAATTGAGGTGATGATTGTGATCTTGGGTACAGAACTTCTTCTTCTGATAAGGGTGGACTGGTTAAGACTACCTCTACTGCTGATGCCTAGCCCTCCTTGAGATATCTCACTTTCCAGCTTTTCTTAGATTATGTGAATGTGTGCATACACACACACACACACACACACACTCATGCACACATACAAACAACTCAGCATATAAAAAGTATTGTGGAAAGTGACAGATCACATAGTTAGAATAAGAAAATTCAAGAGTTACTGGGCCAGGGTCCAAGGGAAGATAGATACACAGGGAGTGAGCCAGTGTTTCAGACTATGTTTTCCCTGGGGCACTTTGCCATTTCTTTAGCTCATGACTGAGAATCTAAAAGGTTTCCAAGTGGTATACCATCATGTCACCTCTACCCTATTCATTAGAAGTGAGTGACTAGGCCTGGGAGTATGGCTCAGTGTTTGAACTCCTGCCTACCATACATGAGGTCCTGGCTGACTTCCCTAGCACTGCCAAAGAAAATATTAAAACTAAATAAATACAATGTTGTCTTTGAAGTTTTTACAAACATAGAGGTTGAGAGTTTGGCATTCAGTGCTCTCTGAGGCTTTGGGACTGTGGAAAAATTATCATAGTGGTAAGGATGCACCTGCTACAAACAAGTTATATATGTGGCTTAGGGAATCTCAGAAATAGAGAAATGAGAGTGACACTGGAGCAGAGCAATACTGAGAACATTCTAAAACTGATAAAAGATATCAAGAAGCCTTATTGATTCCAAGCAGGACAAATGAAATTAAATTAATACCTAAGCACACCATATAAAATTACTGAAAACCCAAAATAAAGAGACAATTTTAAAAGCAACTAGAACAGAAATATCATCATTTTCAAAGAAGAAAAACTAGAATGACAACTGACTTCCCAACAGAAACACTATACCCTCAAATACTTTGAAATGACACCTTTAAGCTGTTCAAAGAAAATAAGCACCATCCTAGAATTTACATTCAGTGATTAATTTCCTCCAGTAATCCAGGTGACACAAACACATTGTTTTAATTATGTATTGCTGCATAACAATATTACCACAAGCTTAGTGGCTTAAAGTAATAGATACTTATTATTTCACAGTTAACGAGGGTCAAGAAAGTAAGCGTAAGTGAGCTAGGTCTCCTGCAAGTCTGTAATCAAGTTGAGTCTTGTGTGAAGATCTACTAAGGAAGACAAGGTTTCTAAACTCAGATGTTGTTGGCAGCATTTGTTTTCTTCTAGGCCATGAGATTGGGACTTCTGTTTCTTCCTGGCTTTTAGCTGGAGGCTGGAAGTTTTAAATCCATGGATTTTAAACTCATATATTATGAGAGGGAGAGTGAAAATCAATACAGTAAGCATTCATCTCAAGAAATCAGAAGGAAGACAAACAGAATTCAGGAAAAGTAAAAAGAAGAAAACAATGAAAAGCAGAAATTAGTGAAATAAAAGGAAGTACAATGAAAAAAACTGACAAGGATTAAAGTTCGTAGTTTAAAATCCATTGATGAAATTGATTAAAACCTACAAAACATCATGGTACATCATAAAGTATAATTAGATTATTTTATACAATTGTGGGCCAATAAACTTGAAATAGATGAAGTAGACAAATTTATAGAAAAGAGAGCGCAGAGGAGCAGAGGCCCCCAGCACCTAGCAGCTGACCTTTTGGGCTGCTGTACTACTGCCCCCAGTGCAGAGGATCAGAGCCCTGACCAGTGCTGAGGAGGTGAGTGGAGCAGGTACCACCAGCACACCTCCCCCCACTGAAATGAGAAGACACGAAAACATGTCTCAAAACCAGAGTTCCAGATCACCTAAAGCAACCACAAGGGGAAATGAGATGGAACAATCTAATACTCAACCACCTGGATTCCCTAAACTGGCAATGAAAGAGGATCTGGCAAAAATGAAATCAGAAATAATTTCTCAGATAACAGCAGAGATTGCACCGTAGTGCAAGACATGATTAATAAAACTAGAAAGGACACAGATGAAAAAAATAGAGGAGCTGTGGACCATGATAGAATCCCAATATAGAAAACAAATGGAATCCATAAAACAGATTTCCAGGAGATTAAAAACTCCACTGAAATTTTACGAAGCAGAATGAACCAATGTGAGGACAGAATTTCAGATATAGAAGATAAGATTGCAATTAGTGACCAGGAAAAGAAAATTTCGATAAAATAGTAAGGGACCACAAGAAATCAATCCAGCAGCTGATAGATGATGCAAAGAAGAATAACATAAGACTGATCAGAGTCAATGAAGAAACAGGAGAGAGTGCAGACAACATAAACAAACTGTTCACAGAAGTGATGGTAGAATACTTCACAAGCAGGCGAAAGGAACTTAACATACAGATAAGTGAGGCATATAGGACTCCAAATAGCCTTGATAAAAAAAAAAACTACACATAGGCATACAATAGTTAAGCTTCCAGAAAATCAACAGAAGAACAAAATTCTACAAGTAGTTAAAAAAAAGAAACAAATCACATACAGTGGAAAGCCCATCAGAAGCACATCAGACTTTGCAACGCAAATACTCAAGGCAAGAAGAGTTTGGAGTGATGTATTCCAAGCCCTAAAGGAAAACAACCTCCAACACAGATTGATGTACTCTGCAAAACTATCTCTCAAAATTGATGGAGAAATAAGATACTTTCATGACAAAGAGCACCTTAGGAACTTCATGAATACTAAACCAGCACCGTAAAAAATTTTAGACAATATCCTAGGAAAAGACAATGAGGATCACAACCCCATGAAGCCCAGCACAATGAATCCATCAAGCACAACAAGAAATTAAATGCAAAGGAGGAGAATCCAACAAAAAGAAAAAGTCATGACAATGATAAGACAGTTATAACCATCAATGATAATGGTCTCGATTCACCAGTTAAAAGAAATAGACTGGCAGAATGGGTCAAGAAACAAGACTCAACAATATGCTTCATACAAGAAACACACTTAATTCAAAAAGAAACTCATAGACTGAAAGTTAAAGGGTAGAAAACAGTACTCCATATGACAGGAACCTGAAAAAAAGCAGGAGTAGCTATCCTCTTAGCAGATCAAGTGGATTTCAAACCAAAACTGAAGAGAGACAAAGAAGGACAATACATCCTTGTAAAGGGAACAATCCAAGAGGAAGAGATAACAATCAAATATATATGCACCAAACACTAGTGCACCCAACTATATAAAACAAATATTAACAGACATGAAAAATCAAATAAGCACTAACACAATAACAGTGGAGGACCTCGATACCCCACTGGCAGAAATAGATCAACTAGACAAAAAATAAGAAGCAAAATACTAGAACTCAACCAAACTCTTGAACAGATGAACTTAACAGATGTTTACAGAGTGTTCCACCCCACAAAATCAGAATGTACATTCTTTTCAGCTGCACACGGATCATTCTCCAAACAGACCACATACTTGCTCATAGAACATGTTTAAGTAAGTGTAAGGAATTGAAGTTATCCCCTGTATATTATCAGACCATAGTGCGACAAAATTGCAGATCAATAACAAAAGAAACCGCAAGAATTTCATAAACAC
>NW_004624762.1:13051232-13086306 GCF_000247695.1 Heterocephalus glaber | reverse complement strand
TTTCTAGGTTTCTAATGAGTACAAATACTTGTATATATTTTTTTCAATTTTATTTTAAAATTAATTATTAGTGATGCATAGAAATAATATTGGTTTTTGTATGTTGAGGGTATATTGAGCAAGCTTCCCAAAATCTTATTCTGACAGGTTTATTTGAGATAGTCTCATTTACTATGTAAGCAATAATATCAGATAAAAATGAGCACAGATATGCTAAAATATAAAATAGTATTACTTTCATCCCTAATTTGCATTTCTTTACTTATTAATGAGGGTGAACATCTCTTAATTTGTTTGTTGACCATTCGAGTTTCCTATTAATTCTTCCTTTGCAAAGAATTTCTATACGTATTTTTTATACTGACAACTCAAGAATTTCTATTCTGGTCTGAATAGAATTGATCACAGAATTTTTTTCTTTCCAGTACTGAGGATTGAATCCAGGGCCTTTGCATTAAAATATATCAATACTTTTTTTTTTTTTTTTTAGTTAGAGTCTCACTAAATCACTACTTTTCCTGGCTGGGCTCTAATTTGCAATCCTCCTGCCTCTGCCTTCCAGAGTGCTGAGATTACACATGTACATGACCATGCCCAGCCAGCATCCTCTTACATTCTTTAAATCTGTACTGTGCTGATAGTTACATCATTTTATATATTTAATATTGTTTTTATGTGCCTTTTTATTTTCCTTGATCATTTTTTTGGCAATCTCTCTCTCTCTCTCTCTCTCTCTCTCTCTCTTTTCTGCTACTGAGGATCAAACTCAGGACCTTGCACCTGCAAAGCAGGCACAGCACCACTTAGATAAATCACCGGCATGACCTGCTGTGTTTTCTTTATTTTTATTTCAATATATTTTGGTCTCATATTTACAATTTTTCTCCTATTTTCTTTAACATTAATTTTTGCATTTCTATAATTTCCATTGAATATTTTAAATCATTTAATATTTGAAGCAATAATTTAAACTACTTATTTTTTATACTGTGTATTTCCTAAGATTTTCTTAAATTTCTTTTATGGTTTCTCTTTAACCTAAAATCCTTAGTCCTTATTTTTAAAAAACTCTACACATTTGCTTCTGCTTCTGTGCCCTTGCCTCTGACCCTAACCATGTCTTCTCATCAGACTTTCAGAATCAAGTGATTCCTGCCAAGAAGCAAAAGCAGAATCATCCCATTTCTCAATGGATTCCGATGAAGACTGTTAATAAAATCTGGTACAACTCCAAGAGGAGACACTGGAGGAGGACCAAGCTGGGACTGTAAGGAATTGAACATGAGATGAAGCATATTTCTCTCCTGGAAGTCACAAAATGATACATTCTTTATCATAGTTGAGGTTACATTACCATATCAAGCTTAAAAAATACCATTGGCTAGACAGTTGAACGTGCTTAATCAGGAATCTTGTTCTGTGATTGCACTAATAAGTCAACAATAAATGTTTTGAAACTTAAAAAAAAACTACACACTTAAAAATTCTGCAATTGTATTCTATTTTTTTAGCCCTGAGAAAAGTTGTTATTTTATTACACATGATCCTAAGGTGTAGCTAATAGGATATAACTGGAAATTATGTGGATTAGATTATATCTATTAGTAATTTTCAGTGGCTACAGTCAGAATAACTCTGTTTGCTTCAATCTTCTGGTTTAACTGGGACAGTAATAAAATGTAACCCTTTCTCTAGCAATAATCTCAAACAATCAAATCTTTCTGGCAACCAGAGTGACTATCATTGCACAGCAGCAATAATATACTGCCCATAACTTTGAAAAGTAACCATCTCTGGATACATTTTGAAAAGAAAACTGCTTTAAATTCTAGTGGGAACTGAGTCTAACTCTGAGGAAAATAATCTCAAAAGGACTCTAGATAGAGCCAATTTTTAATGTTTTAGGAGGAAGTATAAAACAGGAATAGCACTAGTTTTAGTTTTGAAATTTTTTTGTTTTTTAAATTTAATTGCATTGTGGTAAAAATTGTGATACATAAGATATTGATTCCTCATACAGTATTTCTGTGATTTCTTATGTGATATAGTGTTTGGTTAATTTTTATAATTGTTCCAAGTATACTTAAATTTAACTATAGCCTCTTTCAGTCTCTCTCTCGCTCTCTTTCTGTCATAGTTTTAAGTTTCATTCTTACTTTTCTCCATTTGATCTATCAATTTGTGACAGAATTATTTTTAATGGTTATCTAATAGATGGCCTATCAATTTTTACTTGCTCTGTGTGTTTTGATGCTATATTATTTGATGAATTAAATACATAATTCATAGTACTCATGGTTACATTTTTACATTGATTCTTTCCTCTGTTTTAACGCAGTGTTCCTATTTATCTTTAATAATGTTTTTGTTTAAATCCATTTTAACATTAATATAGCCATATCACTTTTTTGATATATTTTGATATATCTTCTTTTGATATATCTTTCTGATATAACTTTTCCAATTTATTTATTTTTAAGCTTCCTCTATGGTTTTGTTTTACATAGTTCTCTTACACGAAGTATGTCGGAGGGTTCATTTTTTAATGTTCATTCTATATTTTTTCATAACCATGAAGTTAATATATGGATACATTTTTCATTATATCTCTTTTTATCCTCTCCTTATTTTAACACTCTAGATTATTGCATTTCTCTTTTTCTAGTTATCTTCAATATTTGGCATATACATAGTACTTAACTATGCCATGTTAAACACTCTATAATCATTTGCTAATATTGATCTTTTCCCAAACATAACAAAGACCTTATCATGCTACCCACAAAGTAACACTCATTTTACTATTGTTGTCTAGAGATTCAGTTTTACCATTTGTAAGAAAAACAACTTTTACAGAAAATAGCAAATTATCTTTTGTTCTTTCTTGTTATTTCATTAAACCTACTCTTTTTCTCCAGTCTTTGTTATTTTCTTCCCAAAGAATATCCTTTAGTGTTTCTTTTAATAGGATCTACAGGCATTAAACCTTCTTAATCTCTGTATATCTGAAAATTTCCTTACTGCCTTCTTCCACCTCAACCTATTTGGGTAGAAAATTGTAGGTAGTGATTTTTTTTCTCAGTTATATGAGATAGTGGTCCATTGATCTGGCATTTATTGCTCATAGGAATTCTGTTGTCACTCTAATCATTATTAATTAGTAGATATACTTTCTTTTTGGTCTGATAGCTCTTTCATAATATTTTTCTTCAGTGCCTCTTTTATGTATTTGTGCATGGATTTATATTTATTTATTCACCATGTTCCTTAGAGAGCAATTTTGATTTGAGGATTCTTCTCTTCCTTCAACTTTAACTTCTGGGCTCTTAACTTCCTTATAGGTCTACTTATAGTCCCTATACCAAAGATCCTAGTGCCTTCCAACCACCAAATCACTTCCAGTGTGTCTTGGACCTTTAGAACTCACAATCTAAAATCAGTAACATCCGTTACATCCCCAGCCTCTTCCCTGTATTTTTCCTTTTCATAGCCACTTAATCTTGTTTCAGTCTGCCTTTTCATTTATAATCTGTATCATTTTTAAAATGTAAATTGTTACTTCACTTAACACTTTGGATATATGGAACATCCTTATTTTATGTCATTGGCCAGTCTGTTCTAGTACATTAAATTCTTTTTTAAACTCATGTTTTAATTAAAAAAGACCTTTGTTGGCTTTCTTACTTACCATAAACCAGTTTTGTACGTTATGTAACTTTGGTTTTCAGGCATATTTTAAAGCAATTTGTCCTATCTCTTTTCCTGCTTTCTTACTCCTTCCTCCCACCTGGGCCCTAGATCCTTGGTGCAAAGTCAGCTTTTCCCTGGTGTTGTTGACAGTGTGGCAAATGTGTCTCCACACTGGCTCTCAGCTTGGCCTACTTTCTGGTTTCCAGGCTAAGTCAGCCTCCCATTTATGTATTTGCTAGCTGAAACTCTCTGTCATTAACTTCATGGACAGCTGTGTTTTTTCGGCCTCTTTGCAGGAAGGTATTTCCCCGCTTTTTTCTTTAATTGGTGAGCCTGGCTCTGTTTTCTTATTTCATATGGAGTGATTTTAGTTAGTTTACTTTACAGAAGGTAAACTTCCCATTATCATTGTCTGTTTGAGCTGTGACCCTAGTAGTATTTACCCTTGTGTATTTCTGTTTAATTTATGATCTAGGGAGATATGTTTTGTTAGAAAGGTTGATGGGAGATATTTTTAGTTCCTATAGTTTATGAACCATGTAGTATATTGGGGCAGATGCAGCGCCTTCCAATATGAGCTTGCTTCCTTATCTTGTCCAGAAGTTTCCTTTTCACTCTTGAATCCCCAGCTTAGACAATACCACTTGGAGAATGCCTTTCTTGGCCGCCCTCCTGTCCACTCTACCAGAGGAAAAAGTGGGTAATTTCCTCTTTTCTGCTTCTCTGTACATGGTACACTGATATACTCATAACATGGTAAGATATTTAATACTGGCTTCCACTTGTAGTTACTGCCTCCTCCCCATGAGTCATTAGAGCCCTGATCTATGAGAAATCTTCAAATTTCAGAATCCACTTCATTGTGTTTATATTACAGTCTACTCTAAGCATTTAGATAACTATAGGAGATATTTTTGGAACTGATATCCTCCCAGATCTTTTTATCCTTTTTAAGTAACCTTTCTTTGGCTTTGATGTGCTTTAGCTTTGAAAACTCAACACCTGGCACTCTTCTTTGGAGGCCTGCCGTTGGACTACTGAGCCCTGCCTGCATGTCTGGGAGCTGGAAGGGCTGTGTGTACCTGTTAGTCCACAGCTGTCCTCAACCACTAAGTAATGACTATGGGAGTATAAAACCTCAGCTCACTTGTTTGTGGTAGCAACAATTTAAGGTAAAATTTATACTATAGACCAGTGATAGCGAACCTTTTAGAGCTCTTAAGGATAGCAGACAGCCTGCTGCGGCACACATGCTGTAGGTCCACCATCACTGCTATACAGCTTCCTTGCAAGATAAGACTGAAGATACCCTCAATAGGATTTTGCCTAACATTGTGCCCATACTAGGTTTCTTTCTCTTCACTGACCTACTTCTTCTACTCCTTATAGGGTTTCTCCTGGGAAAAATTACATAATAAAGTGCTTACATGTGAATCCTCATCTTATGGTCAACTTTTGAGGATCTTTAGCTAATACACCAACAGCTGGGAGAGCCCAAAATACAAAGGATGATTTTAAAATACAGTGTGTGTTTAAATTAAAAAATATTGCTGTAAAGGACACATTACCATGACCCCCCCCCTCAAAATACTCCCCCTTAATTTGAACACACATATGCTATTATTCTTGTCAATTTCTGCAGCAGTTCTGGAAGTTCTCTTTTCTAGTGTCTTTATAAGGTGTGATCAAAACTGTTGTGAATTCTGCAGCCAAGTGCCATCCAACAGAAAGGCAGGTCAATAAAAACATTATAGTGTGTCCTCATCTATCTTATTCACTGGATCTGGCACCATGAGACTTCTGGCTTTCCCCAAAGACAAAATGACCTTAAAAAGTGTGAATTAATCCTGATCTGTCAATTTCATTGGTCTGGGTAGGTCATGGAGGCATGGCTTTGGGTGCTGTATATGAACCTTCACTCTTTCTCTCTAGCACAGTTTCCCTGGTCTGTTTATGCACCGTGAACTAAGCAGCTTTGCTGTACTGCATCCTTCTGCCATGACATTCCTGCCTTGGAGCCAACTGACTATGGACTGAATCACCTCAAACCGTGAGTTAAATTAAACCTTTCCTCTTTTAAATTGTGAGTACTAAGTATTGTGTCCAGCAACTGGAAATGTGACTAACATAAATGGTAATTGTTTTGAATCTATTCAGGACGTTGAGGTAGCCATGACAGTGCAACTAAAGACTCTCAGGAGAAAGGACTTCCAGAATTGCTTCAGAAAGTGGCAAAGCAATAGGATAAGCATGCTCCAAGTGGAGGGTTATATTTTGAGGGGGATAAACAGCAATGTATCTTTTACTGTAATAAATGTTAAAAATTTAGACACTCACTGTGCTTTTCAAGCACAACTAAATAGAGATAGATTAGCTAATTTTCTCTCCAATATTGCACTGAAGTGTGTTCACCTCCACCACATCCACTTCTGGATATTATCCATGTTCCTTCCTTCCTAGTAGCTCCTTGTCTTTTATTTTCACCTTGGGATCATTCTCGTTTTCCCTTGAGTAGAGGATCTATTTCATCCTTTCCTTTTAAACTCTACTTTTAATTCTCAGTTAGCCCAAGGCTTATGATGATTCCTACCTCCCAGGAACACATGCCTAAACCATTTCCCTTTTTTTTTTTATCAATTGGAACCCTTACACTGAGGTTCCTAGACTTATGATGAGGTTATGTCCCAATTAACCCATCATAAATTGAAAATATTATAAATCAAAAAAGTATTTAAGCATCCAAGCTTAGCAACACAACCCACTGTAGACTTTCAGTTGTTTCCTCTCCTGATTTGGAGGCTGCCTGCAAGCTGTGGCTCACTGTTACTGACCAGTATCTGCAGAGAAAGAATTAGACCACATATCATTAGCCCAGGAAAAGATCCAAATTCAAAATCTGAAGTATAGTTTCTATTGAATGTGCATCAATTTTGTGCCTTTTTAAAGTAAAAAAATTGAACCATCATTAAGGGGAGAACCATCTGAAAACTGACACATTTGTGATGTAATTTTGATTACAGCAATAAAAAGAGACATGGGTGGTTCCTGGTGCACTGAGTAGTTTAGGATTGTGGACTGTATTTCTGGTATGTTTTTCTCATATGCTACTCTGTTATTTTTTGAAGGCGCCGATTAACTTCTTTATTTTTGCATCCCAGTGCCTAGAAAATGTGCCTAGGGTGGTTGTTTTCAATTTGTGGTCTGAGGATCACTGCGATCACAAATACGTGGAGAAAAGGCAACAGCAACTATTAAAATTTAGAGTGCTGCAGCCAGGTGTGAGGGCACATATCTATGATCCCAGCACTCTGGGAGGCTGAGGCAGGACCCCAGCCTGTGCAGCTTAGTGAGCTAGCAAGACTTTGTTTCAAAATATAAAATAAAAATAGGGCTGGGGATATAACTCAGTGTGAAGGCCCTAGGTTCAGTATTCAATGCTACAAAAAAAATCCTTCCCTAGGCACTGAAGCAGAATCTCTAGAGGTAAAGTCTAGAATTCTGCATTCTAAATAAAATCATCAGGGAATTTCTACACTGTTTGCAAATTCCAGGCCTAGAATTCAGATCTCCCAGTAAATAGTTATTGATTTAAATGGACCTGTTAAATGACGAATGTGGAAAGTGAAATATATTACAAATTTGGAAAATTAAACATATTATGAATGTTCAGTTATGACAGATTGCATAAGATTTATAAATTATCAAAAAATTCTACTATCATCCTTTCCTCCTGCCTGATAAAATAGGTAGCCTTTGTCACATGAACCAACTTAAAATTATGGAAGGAGGTGATTGTCAATTACATATAGACAGATGCTGAAGCTAAATGTTCAGATCAATGTCATTAGTTTAATACTCTCCCCAGCAGCAAACCCTTGGTTTTTCATTTTTGTTTCTTCTTGTGGACAAACACCCTTAATTATAGGAATTAGTTAGACTCTCATATCTGTTGCTGTTAGAGAAATTCAGTCCTATCAAATCCCAGTCTGAGTTCACCAAAATTGATAAGCAATCTCTGAAGTTGTTACTGCAGGTTTTTGCGAAAGCCTGTTTCCATGGAAACAGACGCCAGCTTGCTGGAAACAGAGGAAAGAACTTTAGCATTAATTACTGTTTCAATTTGAATTCAATTGATTTCAGAGTAAACCTGGAGACAATTTGGCAGTATTATTGTGAGAGTGCTGTAGGCATGCCCCACACTATATTAAAACACCTTAATAATGTAACAAGATACTGTGGGTTTAAGGGAATTAGAATGCAAAAGTAAGCACAAAATTATATAGAGTACTGAGATCTCAAAAGTCAATTTATGAACTCTGTAGATGAATGAGTGGCTTGGTTCTTTCTTTTTGGCAGTGCTGAGTACCAAACCTAAGCCTTTGTGCCAGGTGGGCAAGTGCCTACCACTGAGCTACACCCCCAGCCTTGGTGGCTTACTTTTAATGAATCCACACTTCCCTGATACAGCTAGTTCATTATAAGATTAATTTTTATGTTCTTTCACCTGAGGAAGAAAATGCAAAAAGAAATGGAGGAAAAAGCCTAGTTTTAGAAAGCTCTATGTTTGGATCTGTGTAGTTTGAAGGTGAGAGTCCTGGTTTCCTTCCATTATTTGTCTTAAACTATCAGCTGTTGGATTACTTAGCTTCACTCCTTGGTCTCCTCAGTGTGTGTATTTGTGTGTGTGCCTATGTGTGTACTGTATCTCAGGGATCTCTCATCAGTCGGTCTCAGCACAGGCTGGGACTTGGCAGCATTGAATTTCTTTAATAGCGATGGACATGACAATCCAACTAATTTCTAGAATAGTTGCTATATAATACATACATACACAAGTATGTATTTATTCAAGAGTTTCTAATTTGAAAGTCCTTGGGAAGGGTTATATATTAGAACATATTTAGCCTAGAAAGTAATAGGATGGGATTAGTTTGAAGTTGCACAGAGCTAAGAATAATATGTAATAGGTGAAGAGTCAGGATAAAGAGCCCTGAGAGGAAAATACAAAGTTTGTCAAAATCAAGTTTTGTCTATTGAATAATTCACTAAGACAATAAGTATATATATTTTTAAAGAAACAAGGTGTGATGTATATGTTTCAATACCCCATGATGAATATATTTATTAATGTATCTCAAACATGTCCTAACAAAATTTTTTTAAAGAACAAGACAAAGATTTAAAAAACAAAAACAGAAAAGAAAGGTGAAGAGAATATTGCCTATCAATGAGACTTTAAGTCAGATTTTTCTCTAGAGAGGTACGTGGTCATAGTTGCAGAGGATCTTGATAAATAGCCAAATGTTGTAAGACAGAAAGGCTTTAAGAGTGAGAATTCTGGAGTAAGATATGACTGGGTACAGAAGGACGTTGTTAAGAGCCCCACTTAGATTCCTGCAGTTCCATTTCCCTAGTCTCTGAGCCCATCTCTCAGCTTCTGTGTGCTTTACACTGCCAACATCTGTGACCTTATTTCCAGCACTGTCTTTTGGGTTACTGGAGCTGTTTGCTTTGCACAGAAAGCCAGAAATTCTTAGAAGTTCTCATACCATGCTGATTCCTTATGTTGTGGAACTATCAGAATCCAGATTCCTCTTCTGGAGTGGAATAAACTTTGATTTTGATATTCTAGAGTTTACTGCACATCAGGATGAAATCTTATCCTTGCTTGGTTTGACATTTCTTGTCCTGTGTGGCAGCCAGTGTCCAAAATGACTGGCAATTACTCTTGTCTCCTGATTTTTATGACCTAGTGCAATCCCCTCTCACAATGAATAGAGCTAATAATGTGACTAACGTGGGTTACTGTGGAAATGATAGTATGTGACTTCCAAAGCTAGATTATAAAAGTCATGGTGGCTTCCACCTTGCTCTGTCTTGAGCTGCCTTGGCTAGGAAGCCATTTATCATGTAATACAGAACTAAAACATAGTCCTATGAAGAGGTCCATGTGGTAAGGAACTGAGCCCTTTCATTGGTAGCTACCATGGCATTGACATGAAGAAACCATCTTGAAAGCAGATCCTCCAGCCCAGGTCCAGCTGTCAGATGACTACAGCCCTGGCTGACATTGTGACCACAGCCTCATGAGAGACCTTGAGCCAGAGCCACTCAGCTGAACTCTTCTGGATTCCTGGACCACAGAAAATGCATAAGATTATATATATATATATATATATATATATATATATATATATATATATATTTGTTTTATATATCTTATTTAATTTTCAAGAAATTTTGAGGTACTGGCAAGTGCTCTACTCCTGAGCTACATCCCCAGCCCCTTGTTATTTTAAGTCATCAAATTTTGAGATACTTCTTTTCTGGTAGCAATAGGAAACTGATACTCACAACTTCCCCTTCTCCCCCACTGGTTTCTCCTGATGCCACATGCTTAGTAAAAAATTTCCACCTCAATCTCATCTCAGTCTGTTTCTGGTGAATCTAAACTAAGGCACATAGATTCAAATTCCAGCTCTGCCAACTATTAGCCGTGTAACCTCAGGCAAGTCACTAATCTCTCTATAGTGCCTCACTCAATAAAATTTGGATGGTGATAGTGCTGGCCTCTATGAGTTGCATAAGGAATAAAGGAGTCAATACTCATAAAATTCATAGCCTAGTACCCAGTACAGTGCTTAACAAATGCTAGTAATTATTTTCAGAGTTGCATAGGATGGCACTTGGTAGCTGCAAGTTCTAACCAAGTGGAATCTTTTCACAGCCTCTGTGGCCCCAGTCATCAGTCATGCTGACTTAACTTCATAGAAGTATGAACGGGAAGCTGCGGAGTACAAACAGGAGGCAGTGAATTCTTTAGCCCAATTTTAGGGAAAAAACCCCAACAACAATTCAAGTCTCATGTGTTCCTTATGGTAGGTCAATAGTGTCAACTTTATAAATGAAACTCAGACCACTGCATTACTGTGATACAATCTGCCATTTTACTTTAAGTAAACAAACCTTGCTGCCTGATCCATCACTGTTCCTATCCCAAAGGAGATGTGGAGCTGAAGAAGCTATTTCAACAGCTAAGTAACAATGTTTTTCTGTTGGAAACTGAAGTCTAGACACTGCCTTCCTCTCAAAGCTTTTTAATCCAGGAAAAAGTGTATGAAGCAATGCCCCAATTAAGCATCTTTACAAACGGAGATTCTTTTCTTCTAGTAAGCTTGGCTCAAAAAAATTCTTCATGTAACATTAATGTATGCATATGAATAGGTATCAGGCAATTGTAATAAGCTGGAGAAAAAGATGATCATGTTCTGACAATGAGGGTATAATGAAGAAAAATTAGAATTCTGCAAGCTGAACAAGGAGTGGAAGATGAAAGGATTCTGGACCTCAGACTCCAGTTAGAGAACAAGAAAGAATTCTGCTTTAATGAGGAGCATAAGGGAAGAGACTCAGCTGTAAAGCTACCCGATCAAAAGGCTGCCCACACACCCAGGGACCACAAGAAGCTCCCTTGGTGCCATTCATTCCTCTACCAAGGCTGAGAAAAGCACCTATAGGAGCCCCAAGAGTGCCTTGAAGAACAGCTTATCCTGAATCTTGTTTTTACCTCCATAGTCTAATTTGTAACTCCCAGTTATGAAGACTTATTGAGTATTTCTTGTGGGACAAAGCACTAGAAGTTGAAGGAGGGAGATGGAAGTAGGAAGCATGGTTGGAGAGATGGTCAAATACTACAAAGAATTTTGAGACTTGACAATTTGTAGATTCATCACTATTTGCTGTATGTTGTGGATTCTCTGAGGAATATTCTGTAGAACTGACACTGCTCATTATATTGTTTATCCTTTTTGATATTCCTGTGGAATCTGCAAGGAAGGCAACTTGCAAAGCTGACAACTGATATCAGCAGAGAAGCTCCTTTTGGATCAGTAATTGTTCTGCCAATAGTCATTGGAATGGTTCACCAGAGTATAAAGAAGGCATATATGATTGAGAGCAAAGGCCACATGAAGAGCTTTCTAAGGTCCTTGGTCAGTTCAAAAATTATTCTTTAATGGGACAAGGAGAGGGGAATCATAAGCAGCTCTGACCTTTTCTTATCCATTACAATGAATTGACCATTGTATGTTCATCGTGGACTTTCAAAGCATGTGTTTAGTTCGTGCTTGTACTCCTTCTAGCAATATGCACAAAGTGGATTAAATGGTCATTCTTACATACATTGTTGGTGGGACAAATATCTATAGCCTTTGAGTAGACAATTCACGAATATGCATCAACATTCAAAATGCATGGTATCAGTTTGGGTCCCAGCACAAAACAGATGACACTTTCAAACTGGGTAACAGGGAACATGCAATAAAGGGATTAGAGAAACCAACAAGGGGTAGTGCAGGGACAGAGACTGGTCAGAGAAAGGTGCTATTACTACTAGTGGACTGAAGGGACAAGCAGAGGGAGTGGCTAACAGAACTTGGATCTCTGTGAAAGGGACCACCCAGTAGCAGCTGTGGCCTATGACAAAAGAATGCAGCCAACCTTCTGTGCTAGAAAGTAGGGTGCTAAGAGAAACACCCCAAACTACACTCCATTCATTTAATCTCTTGCCTGTGGCCCCTATTAGCAAAACTCCCAAGAGAAGCAAGGGAGCTCGTGGTTACAGCTAACATGGACCAATCTCCTCAGTCAAGGAGCAGGGTGCTATAAAATAGAGTGGGTCTGCAGAGACACAGAAACTCTCCAGCGTATGCATATGCCTTTAGGCTATGCAATCCTATTTTTACATTCCTTTCAGTAACAGCAGTACTGAAGGCTTTTGAAGATAATCAGCACAGGTTGAATATCCCTAATCTGAAAATCTGAAACTCAAAGTACTCTAAAATTTGAAACATTTTGAGCACCAACATGATACCACAAGTGAAAAATTCCACACCTGACCTCATGTGATGATGCACAGTCAAAACATAGGTACACTAAAAATATTGTCTAAAATTGCATCAGGCTATGTGTAATGAGTTTCCCCCCACCCAAAGTATCTCATTATGTATAAGCAGATATTCTAGGATGTAAAAAAAAATGAGATCTGAAACACTTCCTGTCACAAGTATTTTGGTTACAGGATACTCAACCTATCTTTGTGATGGACAAAAACTGGAGAGGACCTAAAATTCCAATAATAAAAGAAAGGTTAAATAAAGGCACATATACATTATAGAATATGCTACAGCTCTTAGAAAGGAGATAAAATATTTATGTGCTAATATAGAAACATATCCAAGAAGTATAGTCATATTTAAAAAGCACATAGAGAAATGTAGACACAAGAGTCGAATAGTTATGCATATATATAGAGAGAGGGGGAAAAGATAAGAGACAGACAGAGAGAGAGAGAGACAGAGAGAGAGAGAGAGAGAATATCAATATGATCTATTATTAGGGGATACAAAACAGAAAATGTGAATACCAACATGTACATCTAAACATATGGAAATCTAATTGGGGATGAGCAGAGGGAAATTTTAGTATTTTTTTCTAGATATATTTTTATGGTTTCAAATGTTTACAAGATATATATTTATATATTACTGTGTAATTAGATAAACCAATACCAAAGTACAATTGAAACACTTGGTGTCATTGGGGAGCTCTTGGAGGGCAGAAACAAATCCCGCCCTACACTTGGTCTTAGCCAAAAGGCCGAGAAGTGATACAAATCCTGTCCTTAATGCCTTTCTTGACTCTATGGCTCTTGTCTGCTTTGTGGGCATTGAGAGCCACTGTTGTCTTATTGCCTTTGCTTGTCAGGCAAGTGCTTGGCAAACCTGGAGACTTAGACTGAATATTTACTTCTTCAGTCTGTTGGGCAGAGAATGTGCTTCTTGATTTGTTCTCCTTCCCTTTGCCCTGTTATTTCCTAAACTCATCCATATTGTACTGAGACTTAGGCAAGATATAGGAAATGCACATTGACTCACGCATTTGGGCATTGCACTGGCTGGAAACTTTGAACTTTCCACTTGAGCCTCATCACTTCTATGTTGTACATTATCCCCTTGCTTCATCTTTTTACTATTTCCTATTTGCTCTCATTTGGCCCCCACAATGTTTGACTCATCTAGCTGATCACTGTTACTTACTGTTGTTTTTCACTCTTACATGTTTTTATTGTATTTCTGGTAACCTGCCCCTTCTGATGGATGGAGAGCCACTTATTTGGCAGTGCCATCTTATCTGATAGACCTGCCTGACATGGCCCTCTTTCCTCCCTGCTCTCTGGCTGACCCTAGAAGGCCAAATCCATAGAAACACCTGCTTTGGTTTTCTAATGCACCAAGGTTTCTTTGAGCCTAACATCTTGTCCTGGACCCAGCTTGCTTAGTTGAGACTTGCCCATCTTGTCTGATCTCTAATAATGTTCTCTCATCAAAGTGCTTCTCCTTGCTTTCTCTACATCCATATTCTTTCTGTGTTGTTCTAAATCAAACAGGCCATCTCGAACTACTTGCAGTAAAGTCCTGAGTCTTATCGAGTGGTGCTCAAAGTGTGACCCCCAGGACTAGTAGTGTATATACCAGTGAGAAACTTGTAAGAAGTGAAAATTCTTGATCTACTGAATCAGAACCTCTAGGGCTGGGGCCTAGAATTCTATTTTAACAAGCCTTCAAGGGGATTCTGATACATAGTGTATTTGAGAACCACTAGTCTAGAAACTCTGGTTATCCCACAATAGCTCTTATCTTTAAAATTCTTAGATTTTAGTGTGTCTAGGAATCATCTGAAGAGCGTATTTATAAAATACAGATTCCATTGCTCTACCTACAGACAGTCTGATTTAAATTAAGCTGGGTCCAAGTCTTATGCTCCTTTATCTCAGTTAAGCACATATTTTGGGGGCATAGTTCATGTGGAGTGTGGTCATTGGTGAGTAGTTGCATCCTTTGGTGTATTTAACAAACTATACCAAGCACATATATATCTCGTGACTATTTTCCCTTTCTGTTGCTAAATATTGATATATCATCTCTTCTCTTTTGGCAGTATCTGAATGATTTTCTGAGCAAATATCCTGTCAGATTTTTCCCTGATTGAAACCTCCAAAACCAAGTTTGTTCCTGCCAAGTCTAGGGATTTTGCAGCCCAGGTCTGGGTGTTTGTCTCACTTTCAGTTAATTCAATTCATTCAACTCTGCAAGTATTCAAGTGTTTCCTGGCCTTCAGTCAGCAACTCAGCCTGGTCTGGCTTCAGAATCATGTCCCAAAGCCAGGACCCGCTGATATTTGCTTTATCAAGCCTGCCTTGATGGGTTACCTCCCTATCAATGTTATTCTTAAGCTCATTATTTGTACTGTTCATTTTTCTTGTGCACCAGAAATTGAAAAAGTCCCTCTGTAATTAAGTACCAGTGGGGCATACTTCTCAAGACTACACACGGTTCTCGAAAGTAGAAATTATATTTTCATACTCTCTTGTATGCCCTGTAGCACATGGTGCAGTAGGTGTTTGAAATGTCACTTAGATTGTATAGGGAATTGAAAGGCTACTTCATTATCCAAAGGGAGCCTGGAAATCCAGTCATTCATACCAAAATTCTTAGGGATTAGCCATCTTGATCCATGATGATGAAGTACATGTGACCATTCTCCATAGCAAGAAATGGCAACATGTAGTAAAAAAGTTGAGGTAGTGCTAGTTGTGCTTAAATGTAAAGATGGTAAAACTATCTGTGGTACTTTTGTAACTCATTTATACATCTCTTTAACTTAAATTTATTAGGAATCTGCACTGTGCTGAGTACTGTACAGGATAAATGGGAGAATAATATAAGGTATTCACCCCAACTCTGCTGGATATACATATATATATATATATATATATATATATATATATATATATATATGTATTGTTATATGACAATACAAAGCAGTACCTAAGTATGAGGGCTACTAGATCTCAGAGAAGGGAGTGATCACAAGTTCTTGTTTATTATTAAATGTGGACTAGGAAAGGTGGGCTAGAAAAGCTGAAATAGTCTGGGGAAGGTGGCCTGAGGAAGGCTGGAAGAATTTAATTATAGGCCAAAAGATATTCAAGTCAGAAGACTTGTAGATGGAATAGCACATATGTCTATGGATAGAGAACTTAGTCTTTTTATAATAAGAAATCCAGTAATCTTGATCTCCCATCTCTGTTTATAGGGTCATAGAAACTGTAAGTGCTACTTTCATTGCTCAGACATAATTTGGTTCCTGTAGCATTCAAGCCTCTTGGTTACCAGATATCCACATACTAACTTGAGCCAACTGGTTACCCTACCCATAGGCCACATCTGGCCATAAGATACTTAAATTGCAGTGTTTTTCTTCTCACTTCACACAGTTTCCCCTTTGGGATTTGGTTACTCATGTCCTCAGAAACTGCACTGACACTCAAGCTCAATTCCCTACTTGGCTGCATAATTTGAAGTAGGAGGTATTCATTAGCTGTCCACTCCTAGGACTGCAAAGTATGTGTGTGTGCGCGCATGCACATGCAAACCATAAGTTTTACAATTTTCCACACAGTTCCCACTATGGGGCCTAGAAATTCCTCTACTTATGTAGCTCCAGGGCCTTCCAGACCACCCTAGGGCTTCCTCAGGTGTGCATGCAAATTAAGCCCAAACAGTGACACCTGATGACCCTTAATTTTTATTTGGGTTTGAGTACTTTTTAAAAATAAGTGTACAAAAAATCTAGAACCATCATTAAGGGACTCATTTTGATTCTCTGTTCTCGGAAATAACTAATATGGATCAGAGCTGCATATTTTAAAGAACAATTTCAAGGAAAGTTTTCTGGGCTTGTTTTTCCTTTCTCAAGGACATCACTGTGCTCTGCATAATTGGCAAATTAGACATTATGAAAGGGGAGAGAAAATGAGCACTAAGGGTTGTGAAATCTCAAGAGGGCAGTGGTAGAAACAGCTAATGGCTAGGGTTGCTTCATGGGCTTGTGGTGAGCAAGCACACCTCCCTTTCTCAGCTGAAGAGTCAATATAGTATGCTGTAACAAGCAGGTGAGGACGTTTGGGTGTTTTTGGCTGCTTTGTAAATAAGATGCTGCATTTTAAATGTTTTTCCCTTCCTAGGGATATCACCCTAGTACTCTTATTTATGTAACAGCACCAGACAGCTCTCAGACCAATGACAACTTGTTAGACTGGGCTCCTCTGCCAGAAATATGTCAGAGACAGACAATAAAACTTCTACCAGGGAGGATTGAGATATTCTGGAAGCTGAAGTTAGAACTAGACCTACTTTGACCTCAGCTGGTACTGTGTTGCTCTTGAAGCGGCCATGGGAAGATTTGTATTTCTAATGATTCAGCATCTTCTCAACCAATGTGGCTCCTTAGAAGAAAATTGGAGACATCTTTTTAAAAGAAATGTGTTGCTCAAGAGAGAGCCTCAGATTCATGAGGGGAGCATCTGCACTTTGGGCAATCAGAGGGATGTCATGAAATGGGCAGATAATGAGTCGTCCGAGTTCATTTGGGCCTAAGAAGACTCAGGGTGTCTTATGTTCTGAGCCACTCCCCCAAGGCTGTACAGAGTTGTAATTTTTAAAGAATAAATCTTATTGGCCTGGTGGTACTTACTAACAGTGAATAGAACCCAGTGTCCTGATAAAATGAGCCAAATCAGGCTGCTTGATTTTGATGTTTTTTTAAACTCCCATTTTAGACTTAAAGAATCACAAATTTTAAATCACAAATATTAAACCACATATGAATTATGGACTCCCCTACATGTAACATTTTTTTGGTAAATATCTATTGAGATTGTTAACTTCTCTAAACAGGGATGTGTTCCACTCAGCATTATAGTCCTAGTCAATAGCACAGAGCCTGACACATGAAAGAAAGATCCTCAAGAAAAAAGTTTATGGGCTACGTAGTGAGTTTAAGGCCAGCCTGAAATACATAGCAAGACCCTGCCTTAAAAATCTAAAAGAAAAGAAAGAAAATTTATATTGAATTCATAAATAAATAAATGAAAGAAAGAACACTGGAGGAAAAGGATGCAGAGAGCTGACAAATGAGTTTTGCTATCAGGAGCAACCCAATGCTAGATTGAGCAGCTGGATTAAGTCCTTGAAGTTGTGATGCTCAAACTATTAAGCACTAGGGAAAAGATTCTTGTAAGTTTGTCAGTTTCAGATTTACTGTAGACTTCTTAAAAAGTTCACTGGGCTTGTCAATATCTAGGAAGAAAGATGATAAACTTGCTATGTGTTTACTCCTTACCTCATTCCAAGGGTACTTGAAAGGATTTATGTAAAGAAAAATTGGGCTAAAGTGATAATAGAGGATCATCTGATGGGAAGGGAAATGGATTGATTTGTATGTTGAGGTGATGCACTTTGAATGGAGCCAATCTCGGGGAGCAGTTCCTCACATGGAACACTGAGGAGGTATTCAGGGATAAGCTGCTTATGCAGAAGTAGCGGTTCTAAGGGTTTTTATGGTGACTTTTACTAAAAATTGAAAGCATAACTTTAAAAATCATCATTCAGTGAAAGCTATCCTCCAAGAAACTAGATCCTGGGCTCCAAAATGAAGGGCAAAACTGCCTAGTGCTAAAGTCTCCATAATTAGAGTGAAACTTCTCTATTGTTGGAAGTTCAAATCCTTCAAATATCAGCAATGGAACCTTAAGCAAATTAACCCACAAAAAGCTGTTTCCCTAATCAAATATATATGATCATTTATTTCTTAGGGAAGCTATGATGTTTACTTGAGACAGTATGTGAAAAGTTCTTAGTCTAGTGCCTGGCTATATAAATGTTAAAAAAATACCGGCTCTTATCTTTCTGGTGGTCTCTGGCATGTAGGCTAACACATAAAATATTCAAGATAGAGGAATATTAACTTTGTGAAGTTTTGTTTCACATGTCCAAAAGGAGTGTGCTTTAGTTTATAGTTTAAATTTACTTAGGTTACATGACTTACTGTGTTCTTCAAGCTTAAAATCATCTGTGGTGGGCAAGGATTCTGAAAATAATTAATCAATTTATGGAAAATAACATTCAAGGCTAATTCATGTGAATCAAATCAACACTTCAGGAGATGAAAACATGATATGTTTTCGGTGATTGGCCTTAGAGTAACAAGTGTCTTTGCATAACACTGGACAAATATCTCTCCAAGGCTCCATCATGACTGGAAGTTATCAGCAAAGAAAAGAAAGGAAAGAAAAGAACCCTGAACATATATATTTGGTTCGCTGGTAGCACTGTAAAGAGCCCTAATGTCTACTTGTTGTCATGGCCACTGGTTTGGTGCTTTATGTAGGTTATTATGTTGTATTTCATTGAATCTATGATGTTATCAATTGTAGATATGCCATTATTTTACGTAACAGTAAAATGCTGCCATTTAAATTATGGCCCAAGTCATTCTTATGATCTGGAATTTCTACTGGTACTAGTTGAAAGAGTTTCTTTATACCTACAAAGATAGAAAATTTTATCCTTTATTATATGTGTTCACACATAAAAAGGGGAACATGAGGGCTGGGGATTTAGCTCAATGGTTCTGCCACCTGCCCTGCAAGCACAAGGACCCAAGTTCAATCCCAGGTACTATAAAAACAGTGCATGTGGGGGGGACATGAATGAAATAAATAAACAAATTACTAAAACTTCTTTACATGGAGCCTTTTCCTTTTGAATTACTTCTTGGCTCAGAGTTATTGATGTCCATATATTTTTCACATGCCACATAACATGTTGGTGATGTAAAAGATTTTTTAAAAAGAGTATTATCTTCAGAATTTCTTCCAAAGTATTGGACATATTCTGAGACATTTGATTTGACCATAAAATGTTAGTGGAAGATTTTCAAATAACTAGGACTCATATTCCTTTATCATATAATCCTTAAATGTTCTGTAGCTTGAAATGTCAAAGAGCTGTAGTTGTCCAGTCATGTCACTAAGAAAAGACCACATTTTTCCATGTGCAGATAATGACAATTACATCCTTCATGCTTCCTATCTGGAAGCAATTATAAGATGTCCTTTATAGATATTAACATATGAAATCTTGTATCTTAGTATGATAAAACTTTGGATTGCGAGTAACTTGTTTGTGAGTGTTTTGCAAGATGAGCAAATATTTCTAATGAATTTTAACTTGATAAGCAATGTTTTGCAATCCAAATAGAACGTAATGCTGAATGTCACATGATCACAACTGAACCAATGATTTTTCTCTTTCTCTTTTGCTACAGAATTGTGGGTGATCATCTTCCAACAGCAAGAGATTATGGAGATCTTGCCTGGAGAGGAGGAGGAGAAAAAGCTGGAAAAATCTCTTGCTTTAAATGAGATTAGGGAAATGTGTGAAATGTGGGAAACAGTGCAAAATTTTATAGAAAAGCACCACCTGAATAAGGTTGTAGCAGTGCAAGCGAGCAATCTGTTTAACCACAATGCAACGTCACATTTCTGTGAAATCTTCAAAAGGAGGCAAAAGCAAGTGTCACTGGATAGGTTCCTTATTAAAGTTGCATGAAAAGAAAAAGATTCTATTGAGTAATGAATGGCAGTGATTCTGTTAGTGATAATGAAAGTCGTCCTACACAATAACCCTCCTCTCTCTTGTCTCTCTCACATCAGTCAAGAAGGTTTTCAAAGTGTAAGAAAATTAAAAGAAACTGGTGTGGTGGTACATTCCTATAATCCCAGCTACTCAGGTGGCTAAAACAGGAGGATTACAGCTTCAAGCCAAGTCTGGACCATTTAGGGAGATTTCATCTCAAAAAACAAAAAAGAGCAAGGGAGGGCTGATGATACAGCTCAGTTGTACAATGCCTCTGAGTTTGAGTGAGAGAGAGAGAGAAAGAGAGAATATTAAAAGGGATTTCTGGGTTCATTCATCATTTAACAAATATTTACTGAGCATATCGAATGAGCAAGTTACCCTATTCTAAAATTTCAATCACCAGCAAAAGTAAACATAGACACTTCTGTTATGATATTTATAATTTGATGATTTCAAATTCCATTTCTAATTTTATGACACCCAAATTTCTATAGCCAAGACTTCTGTGAGTTCCAGAGTTGTATATCCAACTAGCTACTCAATATTTCCACTTGAATATGCAAAATTGAACTTATGAAATTGAACTTACAGCCATTCTTCATTATTTTCCAACAAAGAAAAATAAATGCAACTCAGCCCTCTTCCAGACTTTCCATTTTATTGAATGTACCTTTTTAACATAATGTCTCAAAAAAACACAGAGGTAGAGATGGTATCTTTCTTTGTGTAATCTGATTCCTATTTTGTTTTCTCAAGTTGTTATCATTATTATTGTTGTTGTACTACGAATTGAACCCAGGGCTTTCACTCTGAGCTACATCCCCAGCCCTCTATATCTAATCTATATCTATATATCTATATCTATATCTATATTTTTTTGAGACAGGGTCTTGCTAAGTTGCCCAGGCTGGGCTTGAATTTGCAATCCTTTTGCCTCAGACTACAGAGTACTGGGTAATTTTACCTCTTAACAACTCATAATTCTGTCCACTTCTCTCCATTTCACCACCACAGCCACTACCCTAGCCCAAACCACATTCATGTTTTGTGTGAGCTGCTATGAAAACTCACAAACTAGTCTCCAGAGACCAGTGCTGACCCTCCTCTTCCACCCTGCAGCCAGGATGAACACAAATGCAATCAATGCACTTTGTTATACATTGCCCTATCCTTGGCTCTTAGAAGGGCACATTGCAAAAGGAAGCATTTTAAATGTTTGCTGAGTATGTTGATGAATCGCTCCCTTTTCCTTAAGATGTTAAATACTAATACAGCCTGTATGTGTCAAAATAATCCAATATCACCTCTCATCAGTGTCTGTCCTGGTCTCTTACTCTCTGTGCCTCAACCAAACTGGGTTTCTTTAAGCTTCTAAAACAAATCCTGTTCCTCTCACCACAAGATCTTGCACACACATCCTCTCAGTCTGGATTTGTAGTTTTCTTCACCTAACGATCTCTTATCATTCTTTCAACTTTTAGACTCAAAAAAGCCCACTGTCCCTGCTCTCCAAAGATACACAATTGTTTAATTAATTTACTGAAGGGGCCTATGCCCTCTTTTTTTGGAACACTATTCTGTGTTTGAAATTATATATTCCTCATTGTGATCAATTGATTAATGTCTGCCTCCCTGTTTAAATGGGAAACCCTGCAAGAACAGGGGAGATGTTTTCTTTTGCTCACTAGTGGCTAGCACTTTGCTTGGCCGATAACTGCTTCACTTTGAATGTTTACTAAATAAAGGAAAATACTTTATTGAGAAGCTCATTAGTTGCCAATTATAACTACAAATATTATTATTTAATAACATCCTTAAATCGGTTTGCAAATAAAATCACAGCTTAGGTACAATTATGGTACCATCTACCTTTGCTATTATTCTTTTCTCCCAGTACTGTGAAATTTACTATAGAAAGAAGGTGTGGATGTGTGTGTGTGTGTGTGTGTGTGTGTGTGTGTGAATTGACTTGTTCATCATCTTTTAGAAGGAAACAATAAATGCATTTATTTAGAATACAAGCTGTAAATGGACGGAATCTGATTTCTATGTTTATGGAGTTAAAATTTTAGAAGTTCATCATCTATAGCTGTTATCAGGTAGCCAAACACTTTTAATTGGCATTTCAAGGCCTAAGAGGAGATGAACTGAGTAAAAGCAGACAGAACCAGCCATGAAATTGAGAGCTTGATTTTTCACTCTGCCGAGTCTGAGGGGGAATTACTTAATTCAGTCAGTGAGGCAACAAGTCAGCCTAGTTCTCTAAATCTGGTTATTTTCCTTTGAAAAATGTATTTGTTCTCTCTACCACCAACCATATTTTCAGGGCTATTAAATTCTCATTCTCATTCTAAGAATTCTCATTCTTATTGAAAAGGAATATAAGGAGCTACATAATAATTAGACAATCGGTGTTTTCAAAACAAGATTATGATTCTCATTCCCACTCAAAATAATTCTTTGTCAACTGAGCTATAAAATTTCCTCCACCCAGAAGAAAATCAAATTCAACAGCATGCAAAAGTTCTCTAGTCCTATAAACTTATTATACTTTTAGTCATCTAGTGATGTTCTTGCTTAAAATATTTGAAATTATTAAATATTATTTTACTATATTTCAGAATTTAAATTCCCAAATCTTTTCCAAGCCCTACATATGTATCAAATTAAGTTTTTATTTTTCATTAAGACAGTCAAGTAAAAGAACTATGTGTTTTTCTTGGTAGGTGTCTTGGGTAATCAGTGCTATTTAATAAGTATTTCCACATTACCTTACAGTTTACAACATATATTCCTTAATTTGATTTTCTGAATAATCCTATAATGACAGCATTTTATCCTCTCTTGCTGTTCTCAGATGACAAAACTGGGTGTTGCCTGTCATTATCAGATAGTAAATGGTGAAGCTGACACATCATTCATGTATTCAGATTGTAAGTTCCATGCTTTTGTGATCTACACCATTCTGAAGAGAAGAACTCTCCTCTCTTAAACTTATGTTTAAATTACTTGGAAAATAGTCCAGAATCAATTGTCAAAGTTTCCACTATCCCTAAACTTCAATAAGGAAACAGTAAAGGGATGACAGTGATTATCAAAAGACTTTAGAAATACTAAGAGAGATTCTTGTTCCTTGTGACTCCAGAACAAGAAGAAAGGGATTCACCTAAATAATAAAAGTCAAGATTTGTTCTCTTACTGAGCTCCCAGGATATGCTGAGCACTGTCCAAGGTGCTGGGAATGCAAGGATGGACAAGACATGGTCTCTGTGCCTTAAGGTCTCACAATCCTTTGGAGGGGATGAACACATAAACAAGTAGTCCTAAACTAATGTGCAAGAGAGATGCAGACATGCTTTTATAGTACAGAGAAAACCATGAGCCTTGGCTCACAGTATATGAGAGGCACACTCTGACTGAAGGTCAATCCAAAGGCAAGTGAACACATGATTGTGCTGTTTGGGAACTATATACTCCATGAAAATGAGACAATTTTAACTTATTTTCATATCCTCAGCACCTAGTACATAGCTGGTGCTCAATACATCAGTTTATTTAACCAAACTGAATTGCCAGAACACAAACTCTGAGGAAATTCATGAAACACTGGTCTTCTCTCTTGAAAATAAATATGACTCTCCAGCCACATGATGACTATCTTCTCAGTTTTCCAGTTTGTCTGATCTTTCTTGCCATGTAGTATTTCAAACATTTATATTTTAAGGAAACTTGTATTATTTCCTTCTTTAGGACTTTGGGCCACAAAAGTCTTTCTGAGAGGAAGGTGCTAAAGATCTCCAGCCTGATCTTTTAAATCTTGCCTCAGATTTCTTTTACTTAAAAGAAAAAATATTTTGTCAATGCTTCTTGCATTAAATGGCCTCAATATTATCATTGTAGTCATAAATTGAAATGCCTCTCATTTGGTCAGTTACCAAGTTCTATCAATTCTATCTCAAAATAGATTCTGTAATCTTTCCTGTCTCTTTTTAAAAATTCATATTAACTTGTCATTATTTCTTACCTAGACTTTTGCATTAACATTCTAATCCCATGTTCACAAAGCTTCCAAAGTGATGTGGAAATTTTATTTTTCCAAACCTTTCATGGCTGTCTATCGCTAATGGGATAAATTCAATGCCCCTTAGCAGATTTACCAGGCCTTTATGCCCTGAAAAGTGGATTAGGCTGGGATGAATTACAATGTTGTTTTTGTTGTCTTTTTTTTGTAAATACAATAGGCATAGCCTATGATTAGTTAGTTCAATAAACTGATGTCATTTTATAAAAATACTGCCTTGCAATATCCTAATTTCTTACCCAACCAAACACAGAGTTATAAAACAGTTACAAAACAAGGCTACAAAACTGCTATAACTAAATGCTGAAAAGATTCTCTCTTTGAAAAACATACTGCTTTCTTGGAGAAAGGGAAAGCTATGAAAATAACAGCTTTTTCTACTGACAGTAGGCCCTTGCTGCACTCTTTGATGGTGATTTGGAAGTATTTATTTTAAAAGAATTGGAATTATGACCGTTTTTATGCATCAACAGAGGTTCAGTAGTCAGCCCCACAAGTTCTATTGTCAGTTCTGCTGTCAGTACAATACTGGCTTCAGACTCTCCAGGGTCTGCTGAAACTTTAACTGCTGAAAACTTTGAAGATATTGCTTTGTTCAAAAATATTATTGAGAGCTTGCTGTGTTGACTTAACTTGTGCGTGTGTGTGTGTGTGTGTGTGTGTGTGTGAATATGTGTGAACCCTGGACTTCATATTTTACTAACACACTTCTGCCTCCAATAATATGAGAGATATTTTGGAATTATTTTCTGTTGCATTGTACTTCATCATTCACCTTATCCTGGCCTACCTACTAGTCTGGTTTACCTTCAGATACTAAAAAGAATGGTTTAATAAGAGAGTGAAAATTCCAGTCAGCCAGAAAATCATCAGTTGATTAAATTGAAGCCTTTCATTTTTGATGTTGGAGTCTCTCTGGCACAATGACTGGGTCTTACTTCAGAGAGGATACTGCAGTAGATGGGGTCTTGAAAGTAGGTTATTAAAATTCTCTTCTGAAAATATCTGCCACTTCCTTTCATTTCCATGCCTTGACTTGTGTTTCTTTACTGTATCATGGTAATAAAAAGAAAACAGTAAAGGATAAGATCAGTTAATATAGCCCTGGGAAGTATAAAAATAAATGGCCTCTTCCTATCTGCTGTGCTGGATTGTCTGAGACACACCCTTGGCTGAATGACTGGGATATGAGTTAGAATCCTGATTCCTTCATGACTGGTTGTGAAGTTGATTTACCCATGGGATGAAAACATTGACCTGGTTGATTTTGCATGTGTGTGGTGTGTGTGTTTGTGGGGGGGTGTTTGTATCCAGCATTTTCTGATTATGTGTAATCTGTTCCCTACCCTAGCAAGGATTTCTCTATAGGTAATGAGGGGTTTTCTTGGCTCCTTGGTGTCCTGTGCAAGTATGAAAAACAAAGAGTAGAAAAGAGATGGAAATATAAAAATACACAATGTAATAACTATTGTTATTCTATTATTATTTGATCATGAAATTTTGTTTTATTTTTAGTAAAATAAAAATAGGTGAATGAAAAGCCCTCCGTGGGAGCAAAGAGAAATTTGGAAAAAAATGCTACTTGGGCCAAGAAATCTTATCCCCCAGTCATTTCATCTGAGTCTCTCTAGGCATTTCAATCATGCTTTCTCAATGACTCAGAAAGAGTTTCAGATCCAGGTCTGACCTCATGCCTTTGTAACTGAAACTTTCCTTTAGGGGCAGAGGAAACATAGGAATATTGGTGGCAAAAAGAGGTAGATGTTTGTGTCAAGGTTAGAATATGATTGGCATAAAGGTAAAGCAGAGTTTAAGGTGGTAAAGGACAGAAAGCATTGCATAATAATGACCATATAATGAATACTTACTATGTACAGGGAATTACTCCAGATACTTTGCATATATTAACTGACTATATCCTTCGGGAACTATGAGTTAAGTATAAATAATCACATAGTACATATGATGAAACTGATGTAAACAGAGAGGAAGTACCTTGCCTGCAGTCTCATAACTAGTAAGTGGTAAAAGCAGGATCCCAACCCTGGATTCTTAACCATTCTATCTTGGTGATTGTACATGGCTAGGATCTGATTTTTCCCTTTGTTCAAAATTGTAATGATGATGGATGTTACTTAAAACAAATGGAGTTTGGAAATAATTCAGCAGAACCTTTTCTTGCCACGGGGCATATAAATATGCAAACACTGGAAATTACTACAAAAGTGTCTACAGGGTGTATCTGTAAACATGGCAATGAGGAGAGACTATGGAAGCTCCTAGGAGTGAACTGTCTGAGTCCATCAGCTTTAGGCCACTGAACTCTGATTTCTCTAATGCACATATAGGTTCCTGTTTCTTTCCATTCACTCATTTATTAACTTATGTATTTACTTACATATACATTAATTTGTTCAACAATATTTACTGAGTGCCTACTAGCTGCCAGACTCTATTCCAGGTATTTGGAATACATGAGTGCCCAAACTATTTGAATATCCCTTCATCCCTGAGTTTGAAATTCTAGTAAAGGGAGACAAAAATAAACAAAATAAGTGAAGAATACAGTTGAAAACAAATGCTACTGGGAAAATAAAAGAAGAAAGAATTGAAAGAGTGTTGCAATTTTAAATTCAGATAGTTATGGAAAGCCTAACTGAGAAAGAGATGGTTGAGCAAAACCTGAAGGAGGCAATATCCATGTGTGCATCTAGGGGAAGATGGCTTCAGGAAGATTAGACAGATGAGACTAAAGGCAAATGTTCTTAGGTGAGTTATTTGCCAATATAGTAACAGAAAATCAAAGAAGGTAGTTTGACTGGAGTGGGGCAAGCAATGAGTAGTAGAAAGGGCCATAGTGGTAATGAGGGACGAGACTGTGAACTTAGCGACCATTGTAATGACTCTGGTGTTTATTCTGAGTCATCGGGGAGGCCATTGGATATTTTGAGAACAGAAATGACAGGATCTGACATGCTGTGAAGAGACCACTCTGACTTCTGTATCAGGAATACATCCCAGGAGCTAAGGATGGAAGTGTGCAGATCAGTTAATTTAAAAGGCTTTTACAATAATCCAGTGAAGAGGTAATGCCTGTATTAGTTTCATATTGCAGCTGTGACAAATTGCCACAAATGTAGTGGCTAAAAGCAACACAAATTCGTTATTTTACAGGTTTATGGGTTGGTAGTCATGTACAGACGTCACTGGACAAAAATCAAGGTGTTTTCAGGCTCTGTTTCTTTTTGGAAGCTCTAAGAACAACTGCATACTGAAGTGCACCATCTTTTTTATACTCTGATAGTGTTTTTTTTCTTCTCACTACTTGACTCCCAAGCCAATGCCACTTCTTTTCTGTTTTATTCTGGCACCAAATTTTCTATCAGTTATTCTAGGCTAGGTTATGGGGCAGCATCAAATGACCACAAAATTTCAGTGATGTATAACCAAAAAGGTTTATTTCTTGCTCATCGACCCATTCATATTTTTTGCATTGTAGAACTCACACTGATAAAGCACCTACTATCTGGATTATTGATAGCTTGTGAGAAGAGGACAAAAGAGATCATATAAAACTATGTACTGGGTCAAAGTTTTGCATAGAATTGATATATAACACTTTTTTCTCATTTATTTTGCTCAGAATAAGCCAATTTGCACTGGCATGGGGAAGTGTAGCTATGTCCAAGACTGGGTTAGTAAATATTTGCAACTCTATTGTTTATAGTCTAATGAAGAGAAATAGATTGAGAGTTTGGTTTTGGATGTGTTAAGTTTGAAATATCTCTTAGGCATGCAAGTGGTTATATAAAACAAGTGTTTGTATTTGATAGCTTGGAGTTCAAGAAGCATAGAAATTTTAGGAATCTAGATCATACCTAAATATTAAAAGCCAGAAGTGATGAGTGGTTATGTTCACCAGACAAGTGATCTACTAAGGAAGGAAAAAATAAAAAAGAAGCAGGAGATATGTGAGTGGTATCAGCATGATTGTATGTTAAAGGAAAAGATCTGTATAATTAGAGTAAGTGATGATACAGCACAGAGGGGAGAGTCCTTGGAACCAGGTGATACAGAACAAGGTGAGATGATTTGATACATAGTTCACAAGTTGAAGGTTTTGTCTTAGCTTGAATCTTGCTTAGTAGCAGTAGAAAATATTAAGCACATGGTATAAATGCTAAATAGATAAATGAGTTGGTGGCAAGTTATTGAAATTCTCCATTGATTCCTTCTATTTAATCAATGAAACAAAAATCAAGGTCAGCTGAAACCAGGGGAAAAAAGGTGTTAGGAGTTGAAAATGGTGGAAAATGTATAAAATAATCTTTATTTTCCCCATTAAGTTTATTGGTACATTTTTGGTATAAAATACAGTTACATTCATCATTGGGATCTTGTACCTTTACATGAGTATCTTAGTTCTTATTTTTTTTCCCCTTCCCTTGCCCTCCCTTCACCCCTCCACCCTTCCCTATTTGCAAAGTCCTTGTTTCCATTTTTTTTCCTCTTCTCATATTTTTTCCTTTCCCTTTTTTCCCTTCCCCTACCCCTCCCAATTCCCCTGCTCTTTTAGACCTTTTCTTCTTGTTACACAATATCAGTTATACATTTTTTAAATTGCAATATTAAGATCTAGGAGACATTACCACAGATTTTACAGAATTTAAAAGGATATAGAAAGCATATTTCAAAAATCTTTTTTGAAATAAATTTGACAACTTCTAAGAAGTACTTTGGAAGACAAATTAATGAAACTAACTCTGGAGGAAATATAAAATTTGAATAGCATCTATTAAAGAAAGTATATTCCTAGCTTGAAAACCTACCTATATGACAATAGCAGACTCATAAACATTTTAACTGATAAATTATATCAAACAATTAAAGCAGAAAAAAGAAGGAACACTTCTCCCCTCATTTTAGGAACTCAACATTGTGCTAATCCTAAAACTGGTTAAAGATAATAGAAGAAAAAAGTATGAACATAGATAGAAATTTGTTTAACAAAACAAACTAAAAATAGTCTTAGAACAGTAGAGAGATATAAACAAGGAAATGCAATGTGATTACTAGGTAGCATTAGAGACACTTCTGAGGTCAGTAATCATAAGCTTAAAGACCAGTTAGTACAGATATATGTTTTTCTCCAGCCAAATTCAAATATAGAAGTAGAGCCATGGACTAGGTGGAAAGCTGAGTTTAACTATAATTGAAGTTGTGCCGTATGAAAATTATAATTTGAGAGAGGAGAAAGGGAATTTATTTTGTATGCAAAGTGTTGATCATGGTTGTTCACGTTTTCTTAAATGGCTAATAAGGGAAGTGACATTCAGGGTGTCAGGGTGGTAAAAAAAAATGATAGGCTCAATGACTTGTAAACCTCAGTGAGATCAAAGAATTATGGGACTCAAGTTACTCAAGGAAGTGAACTGGAAAGATAGAGGCACTGGTCAGATACCAAGATGCCTGAAATTGAAATTAGGAAAGAGTTGTAGTTACACGTAACAACAAGATCTATGTGTCATTGTCATTGATCTCTCTTTTACTAAAAAAAGTCACCATAATTTTCTATCCTAGAGGAAATGTACTTTTATGGCACCAGAGGCCCATGGAAACTAATGGATTGGCACCTATGAGTAACCTCAAATTTTCTAGGCCTCTGTTTATCTTTAAATGATATTGATAATATTACCTCTTCATTGGGTCAATGAATGGATTAGAAATAATTTATGTAAAATATATAACACATAAATACTACTTCTCAGGTCCTACTGTTGTTATTGTTATTATTCATATCTCAAACTAAACAGGCTCTTAACATTTCTTACTGAGAGCTTTGGTCGGAGCTAGCAGGTGAGACTTACCAAGACTCAGAAAAGCCTGGCAGGTGACTAAGAGAATTGGCAATTCTTTTTCCAGCCTTCATGCACTAGTTCTCTTCAACTCTATATTAGGTTCACATGGTAAGAGGTCAGAAAGTTCTTATACACTGCACCAAGTAAGAACTGGTCTCTTGAAAAAGTTCAAGCACAAATTTTGACATTGGGACACATCTCAAAACCAAGTCTTGGCCAGATCCTCCTACCCCCCATCCCAGGTGGTTTGACATACTCTTTGTGTGTGTGTGTGTGTGTGTGTGTGTGTGTGTGTGTGTGTTGCTGAGGATTTAACTCAGGCTCTTCACACCAAGCTACATTCCCAGCCCTTTGTTTTCAAAATTTTTATTTTGAGACAAAGGTATTGCTAAGGTGCTAAGTTGCCAGGTGGGACTCAAACTTGCCTTATCCTCCCAGAGTGCTGTAATTACAGGTGTGCACCACCACCCAGCTATTTTGATGTACTCTTAACTAATTTTCCTGCCGTTATCCCCAAGTGGTACGAATGATGAAGGCTGACAGTCTAGATCAGTGGTGGAGAACCTATGGCACGCGTGCTACAGCAGGCAGACAGAGCACTCGCTGTCAACACATGAACCAAATCACCCCAACCAAGGTTTGAAAAATTTTCAGTATGCACACAACAGCAAAGACCACACTGATTGTGCAAAAAACATGCCAAATGCAAACTTTTACCTTTCAATAAAAGCCTTTTCGCATCATTGAAAGCTCTGTCACTGTGTTTTTCTTTCAAGACAAAAGATCTTAATGTCTGAGTTATTTTTTTCCTAAACTAAAACCTCAGTATTCAGGTTTAATTGCAATGTTGGCACTTTGTGATAAATAAAGGGGTTTTGAGTTGGAGTTTGGGCACTTGGTCTCTGAAAGGTTTGCCATCACTGGTTTATATTATGTGGAGGTAATCTGTTTCAGGCTCAACTGCAGTTACCTTTGAAAGAGGGCTGTGGATGGAGTTGTCTCAGGGTGACAGCTGCAGTCAGTTTCCTGTTTCAGTCTTCTGTCTCAGTTTCCTTTCTGTGGTGGAGAGAAGAAGGAAGATGGAAGTGTCAGGTTGGCCCTGAAAAGCATCAGGAAGAGGGGAGGAGGAAGCAACAGTAACCCTGCTGGTGAAAGCTAACAGAAAGGTGCTCGTACACCTGTCACTACCAAACCTCCTCATTCCTTCCCCTACCTGATTCCCACAGAGGGGGCAGTCTGACCATGTGGAACAACTTCTCCTATCTGCTGCTTATCAGTTAGACTCCTAGGCATTTTGTTTTGAGCTCCTAGAATGCTCCATGTACAGGTTCAGAAGGTGACATGAATTTTGGGATTTTAGTACCAGTTTTATGACCATGTTATTGTCCCTCATTAGGTCTCAGCTCTGGGTGGTGGTGGGACAAGATACTAAGAGTATTCTAATTCAGAATTTTTATGAACCCATGGGGGAACAAAAGAACTGAGTGGTGCAAATAGTGTAATGAAATCACTTGCAAAACAAGTTTGAAAACAGACAGTGAGAAACTAACATGTTGACAATGAATAATATGGATAGGACTTTGTCTGGAGCCCCAATCTTCTTCATTTACATGAAATAGCATTGCTTTTCCTGAGAAATACTAGACTATAAGAAATTATATTTAAATTATGTTAAAAAATTTAAAATTATATTTTGTATTGTTCCCTAGGACTTATTCATTTCCCAGTTGAAAACCATTACTCTAGAGTGGTCATATTTTTCCTCACTGATGACCTAAGAGGTACTTCCTTATTTTTTTCAGTCCCGGTTTGCTGTGATGTTCAATTTGTTTGAGAGGTGAAGAATCTAGGTAGGCTTCCAAAAGTGTTTGTCAAATAAGCATTTTTGTTTGACCAAAATAGTAAGAAATCATGTTGATGTGTGATAAAAATTTTAGTTTAAAAGGAGTGAACCACTTGCACATGTCAACTGTGGTCAGTGTCAAATGACTGTGATTGTGTGAGAAGCAGCATGAGGGATTTAGCTGGTGGTGTAGATATGTAGTATCTGTTGAATTTCTTCCTGGATATGGATCCTACATGGTATAGCAGACAACTCTTATGTGTTGCCTTAGATCTGTTCACCTTCATTTATTGCCAGGGCCACTTTGGGATCTCACTCTTTGAGATCCCCTTATCACCAGGTGTCTGTGGCCCCACCCACCACTTTTAGACTTAAACATGGCTCTGCAGAGTCATGCACCAACTCTGACTACTCTAGCTGTTAAAGGAGCCACTGTGATGCAACCTAGAACTTAGAAGGTGTTAATTCCCTATGGTGTGAACTGTATCAAATGGAGTTAAAAGATAGGAGGAAACTGGCCGATGAATTCCCAGTCTGGCACCTCTCTCAGTTGGATTGCTTAGAAATGGTAGCTTCATAAGGCCTCTCTCAACATATCCAGCAATACTGAGCAATTGGCTGTACTTTTACAAAGTTGTGGCCAGGTTGGTAATGCATTCCCTTCATTTGCTCTCTTCTTCTCTGTATTATTCCTTCTTGTATTTACAACTGATTACTTTGGATTTCATCCTCCTAAAAGCTTTAGTATGTACAATGTTGCCTCAGGCTCTGTTTTCTAGCAAACAGGAGTTCAGATACATGAAATATTGATACAGTTACTAACCTTGTGAATCAGAAGTTGGAGGTTTTGTAAATCTGCTTAGAATTTGGATTTGGGCTTTATCCACAGGTTGTGGTAATGGCGGTAGCATTTAAACAGAGTTCCTGCCTGCAAACAGAAGAATGTATCTCTAATTTTACCTAAATAAATAAATATACACTGGAAGAAAGAAAAGAAAGGGAGGGAGAGCGGGAGGGAGGGGAGAGAGAGATTTATTACAGAAATACCATGGAAGTCTTCTGGGTGGAAGGTGGGATTTAGGAGGGACAGGAGTGAAGATAGTCCTGGCAAAGTCACTGATGGAAGACTCAGATCCTCTCTTGAAAGGATTATCATCAGGGGACTTCTTGCAAATTAGATTTGAACTAGATGTGAACCAACCATTCCCACAATCTGACAGTGAGATAAAAGAGAAATAAAGTTTTAAAAGAAGGAGAATGAGAAGATGCTGGAGAAAAGAGGAACTAGAAAAGGAACTCTTTCTCAAGCGATTTGGAGAAGTGGAAACTAAGACTTAGTTTAACAGGAAGAATTTTCCCTTCCTAAACAAGAAAGAAAAAAGATGATTTTAAATATAAATATCCTCTGAGATGGTGGGAAGTGGTCATTGAGGGGAAAGAGGTTGGATAAAACTTTCAAGTGCAGGATGAATCCATATGTGTCATTATATAATTATGTTATTTACTTCACTTCTGTGACTCAGTTTCTCCATATTTAAGAAGAAGGCTTTAGGTTCAAAAGTCCCTTTCTATCTAAATAGGCTGTAACACCATATCTCCCTTGGTAATGGGAAAGGTGAGGAGGAATCTTGGGGACCTCCTTCAGTTTATCCTTGGGTAGAAGTAGTCCTTTAAAGTTTCTCCACTTTCATCAGCATTTCTCATTTTTCAACAAAGTCACATCTTCTCAGATATTTGCTCCTATATTTTGATGACAAAGTTGTGATTCTTCCATATTACCAAGAAGGAGGTATTTTTATCATATGAATCACTTGACTGTTCATTTTAACCGTGCATTTTGCCTCTCCTCTGCAAAAATGCTCTTCTTGTACCTGGCCATCTTAATAAGGATGAAGCAGATGTGGCAATCTATGAGCTAGAGGAGCAAAATGCCTTCCTGTTGTGTTGTCAGACTTAGTCATACACCTTGTTTAGATCAATGAATTGCTATTAGAAATGATGTTACTCACCTTTGGCAGAAGCTTTAGAAGCCCATTTGAGGCTCTCTTTTCCTTCTGCCACGATGATTGGCAAATTTCTCAAATAATGGCTGCTCCATTATCCTGAGACACAAAGTGAGGTTGATGGCAACACAAAGTACAGCCCCAAACCAATCTTCTAGAATTGTCACAAAGGTGAGAAGTCAATCTTTAGGCTACTGGGACTTGGGGATGGTTTGTTACGGTGGAGTACCCTAACTTAGCCCAATAGACATAAGGGCCCAATACTCTTCTGTTGAGGACAGGGTTGTATAAGGCATGCAGAACTGAAGTGATGATGGTACAACCCTCCTTCCTTCTTTAATTTCAATATACGTTGATACAGTTACAGAGACTATTATGCCTTTAGCTTCCTTCCTTCTCCTACCATTGTTATTTTTTCTACCTTGCTACTATACTGCTTTACCTATCATTGGGAATGTCAAGATTCTTTCTCTTCTTATGTAAGGAAGTAGTTACTCATGTTTGGACCAAAGATCATCACTTTCATTGTAGGCATCGAGACATTTTTTAAGCACACATTATTCAATAAATAATGTTCTCAGTTTCAGTGCATAATAAAAAACTAGAAAGCCCAATATATACTCTGCTTATGCCTGTAGAGCAGACATCCAGTGATTTATTTTATCATAATAAAAAGCTATTTATGCAGTGATTCATGTCTCTAATGCAGTGTCATTATTCTGTGTCTGTGGTAATGGAAGAGGAAGAATTGTTTTTATTTTTTTATTTTTTAGTTCTTTTATAGGTACAGTTTAGGTATACAATTCATTTACATTTATCATTGGATGTTTGTACCTGTACATGATATATATTCGTTCTTATTTTTTTTCCCCATTACCTGTGCACCCTTCACCCACTCTGCCCTTCCCTATTTACATAGATTTCATTTCCATTTTTTTTTTCTTTTCTCATAGTTTTTCCTTTCCCTCTTTTCCTTTCCCCTTCCCCTCCTTTCACTCCTTCATCTTTGGACCTTTTTTCCTATTTCAAATTATCAATTATTCATTTTAATCATT
>NW_004624762.1:12987020-13027163 GCF_000247695.1 Heterocephalus glaber | reverse complement strand
TGCCTCACTTATCTGTATGTCAAGTTCTTTTCCCCTGCTTGGGAAGTTTTCTGCCATTACTTCTGTGAAGAGTTTTTTTTTTATGTCATCTGCACTCTCTCCTGTTTCTTCATTGACTCCAATCAGTCTTATGTTATTCTTCTTTCCATCATTTATCAGCTGCTGGATTGATTTTTCTTGTTCCCTTATAATTTTAAAGCAATTTTTCTTTTCCTGGTCACTAATTGAAATCTTATCTTCTATATCTGAAATTCTCTCCTCACATTGGTTCCTTCCGCTGCATAGACTTTCGATGGAGTTTTTAATCTCCTGGAATTCTGTTTGCATCCGTTTTATGGATTCCATTTGTTTCCTATGTTGGGATTCCATCATGTTCCTCAGCTCCTCTATTTTTTTTTTATCTGTGTCCTCTCTAGATTTATTAATCATGTCTTGCACTATGAGCACAATCTTTGCTGTTATCTGAGAAATTATTTCTGATTTCATTTTTCCCGATCCTCTTTTCTTTGCCAGTTCAGGGAATCCAGGTGTTTGAGTATCAGACTGTTTCATCTCGTTTCCCTTTGGGGTTGCTGTAGGTGATCTGGTAGTGTGTTTTTGAGGCTTGTGTAAGTTGCTTGTCATTTCCACGGGGGAGCGGGTGCTTCTGGCACCCGTGCGGCTCACCTTCTCTACCCTAGGAGCACGGAATGGTGGCGGAGAGCCTCCTTCTGGGTGCTGGGACTGGCTCACTCTCTGTGCCCTAAGAGTGTGGAATGGCGGTGGGGGAGCCTCCTCCTGGGTGCTGGGTGAGTTGTGCCTTTTGAGTAATAACCACTTTAAATAATAAGCTACATAAGAAGTATTAAGCTTGTTCACTCATGGTAAAAGTTTTCAACCAAATACTTTCCTGTTTGTTCTTTAAATTTGCTTCCCAGTTTACCATCGCCTCCTACATTGTAATTCCTGGTTTCTCTTGAAGGGAGATCTGATATTGTCTAAAACCTTCCATGAAAGGGAGCTCCTGTGGTGACATAGCCTTTGTGTGAACCTAGAGTGCTACAAGAAGAAATGGGGCTTGTGATCCTGAACACTCTCTTTCATGAGGTTGAGGTACTGACCTTGCTCATGCTGAGTTTGGTATTTTTTTTTAACTGAGTGTTTTGGTCAGCATTCCATCAGAATAAAGGGCATGGCAATTTGAAGAGAGTTTAATAAAGGACTATTTTCAAATGCATTGGCATAGCAATAAGAAAACTGACAAAGGGTAGTGTGGGTCTCCACATCTAGCAATAGTGAGACCCATAACCACCTTTCAGCCTGAAAAGGTAAGAGGAGGGCACAATGGTTGGTACTCAGAGAGTGGATCTATGCTAAAGAAGCTACATAAAAGAAGTTATAGCTTTCAGTATAAAGAAACACCCAATCCACATTGATCTTATAGAAAGAAAGCCAGGGAAATAACATATGCCAGGCTTGTGCTTCTCTCATCTTGCCACCTTGGACTGTTTCCTTCACTGGCAGAAGTCAACAAGAATCCACAGGACAATGGAGTCTGCTGATGGAATCCATACTAGTCAGGTTCCTGGATATGGGGAAGGTCAGAGTGGACTTAAAACAGCACATCTTGAAATCCACTTTTGTAAACAATTCTTTAAATGGATTACTTGATGTCACTTCTTCTGGTAAGGTAAATCTGTAAACTCAGAGAGAAGGAGTGTAGCAAGATCAGACCTATTTCCCAATGCTAAAGGATTCTTCCTACACTAAGAGTGACACAGGCAGCTTCATATGCCATAAAAAGTTGGGGATGAGTGGAGAGTCATGTAAAGATTCATGACATTTGGTCATGCTTTGTATGAACATTATTCTATATCCTTGATAAAATAACTGCAAATTCTATATTAAGTGTCTGTATGTCCATGTATATATTTTTTCTTCCTATCAATCCACAACATACCTATAAGAGTATATTTTCATATTTCTCAAACAAATAGATATTTATAGGGAGACATACATTTATCCTTTAATCTCAACAATAGATATAATTTAATTTTCTGATGGTTATTCTTTATAAAATATAGGCAAAGTATTATTCATTTGATAAGTATTGACTATAGTATTTACCTTCTACAATTCATATCCATAATCATTGATGATGTTAGTAAAATCATTTGAAATATCTCTGAATGGAGAGGGAATCCTGTATTTCCTAGATAAATTCAAGAGAGAAAGCTAAGAATGAAAGAACTGATAAGGACAGAGAAAGAATTTCAAGGGTAGAGCTGCATTTCTAGCACTGCAGAGTAAATCTTGATATGGGTGTATTACCTTGGGGTAAGAGTTAGCACAGATAGATCTAGGTTTTGAGCGTCTTTCAATTTGAATGACCCTTTTTAAGAAGAACAGTACAAATGTATAAATGTGAAAGTAGATTTCAAAATAAAATGTTTTTAGAATTGTATCAAACAGCTTTTAAGAAGTTGATATCCCAAACATCACAGAATCTTGGAAGACAACATAATATTATAAATTAACTGCCTTACCTGTCTTTATAATGCTTTTGCCATTATGCTCTATGTACTCTTCTATTTCCTTTACATATGCAATATTTTTATAGTATAATTTTCTATAAAGAGAAATTAAAGTAATTCAGTGTTCTGCTTTAATTATTCCAAGCCTGAGTGTTATAGTTTGTGTTCTTTTGCCTTCTTATTCCCTATAAGATCTGGCCATGTACCAGCATAGTGGTTTTTGTTTTGTGTTACAGGAGCTATTTTGGGAAACTTTTCTTATCCTTGATTAGTTAACAATATCTTAACTCTACACAGAAGTGACTATTTCTCACATTAATATATGTCACTTTTCAAATTAAAATAAAGTACAATGCACATACCCTCCAACAAAATTTCCCCAAAATGCTTGTGGCCACCCCACTGTTACTTGACATGAGTAGAAATATGACAGAAGGAAAGTTGCCAGTTGTTGCAACAGATTATTGTTAAAACATTTTAATATGCAGATCTTCAAAAATGCATGATCCTAATACTTTGTTTGTATATCATCTATGGTAGTGATGGCAAACTTTTTAGAATCTTCAATGATACAAACAGCTTGCTGCAGCACATATAGCATAGGTTTGCCACTACTGATCTATGGCTTTGGAAAGAAACTATCTAAGTTTTATTAGCTTCTTGATAAATCCACCTTCAGGTATGTGTTAGTCAGCTTTATGTCACTGTGACAAAATACTTGAGATAACAAACTTCTGAGGAGAAAAGATTTATTTTGGCTTATTGTTTAAGAGGTTTCAGTTCAGGATCATTTGGCCCTGATGCCTTTGGGCCTGTAATGAGGAAGTATATTATGGGGAAGTGCATGATAGAGGAAGCTGTTCACCTAAGAGTGGTGGAGAATCAAAGAGAGAAAGGGGATGAGACTGGGGTACCAATATCCTCTTAAAGGGCACACCCACAATGACCATAATTCCTTCCACTAGCCCCCACTTCCTAAAGATTCCACTACCACCCAGTAGGAGCATCAGCTGGGGACCAAGCCTTTAACCCCTGAGCGTTTGGGGGGCACTGAAGAGCTGATCTATAATAGGGTAATTGGAGTAAGTTGCACAGTACCTCACCCTATTCTCACAGAGTTGTTAATAAAAGGATCCAGAATTGAATAAATTCTTTTTTTTTTTTTTGGTACCAGGGATTGAACTCAGGACCTTGCACTTGCAAGGCAGGTGCCAGAACCACTGAGCTAAATCTCCAGCCCTGAATTGAGTAAATTCTGATGCTTCTCCCATAGAATGAGGGTAGAATTTAGAAGTTCAAGTTCTCAGTTCTACCAATTCACCACTTAGTCCAGCCAGGGTTAGAGAGTGGGAGAAATGTTTGGAGATAATAACTATGATAACTTTCTCTTGTATTCATTCATTCACTCAATAAGTATTTACTGATTGTTCATTATGGACCAAGCACTATGTGAGATGATAGAGATAAAGTGGTGCATAAAATATATACAGTCTCTGTCATCAGTGATGTTGCAGTCTAATGGAAGATGAACAATTTACTATTTCATCTTTATGTAAAACTAGTATGTGAGAAGTCATAGAATAACTCATCTACTCTTCTGTCTCTACTTTCACACAAAGTACCATAAGCCCTGAAAAATAGTTCCCTGAAGTCTCATACATGCCTTTGATATTTCTCTTGTTGTTCCTGAAAAAATGGAGGAAAAGGAATGCAAAAATCCCAAGGGATAGCATACTGAAGCTAAGAAATCCACTCGTCTTCATCTTTGTTCTTTGCAGTCTTGTGCTCCACTGTACTGTGGATGACATAGAGGAAGTATAGTCTTATGTACTCAACCAACATCAGTGACAAATGATAGGAGAATAAATACTATGTGAGACTTCTCCTCTTTTATATTCTCATATTGTTTCTATCATGATGGCCACTAAGTATTTTTAGACAATGTAAATGCTCTGGTTACTGCTACAGACTTTCAGAAAGCCATCTAATTTCTTAGCACCTCAAAGGAATACCAATGAAACAAAGTCAATTATATGAATTCCTTACTTATCTCATTGGGATTCAAACTGCTGCAAGAAATACAGCTGTACTCTAGTGAGATTTCCAGAGGTATTGTCTATAGTTAAGAAAAGTAAGCAGGACTCTATGGGCTTTAAAGAAAGGATAATGATGCAAAGTTGTAAGAAACAAATAAACAAACAAAGAATTAATTCGAAAAGGCAAATCCTTGGGCAGAAAGAGAGTCTAGTCAGTATTGGATATAGAAATTTGAATCAGTATTAAACTCAGCACCCTTGTTAGCTAAGCTATATGTAATGTGTATGCTATTTTCATGAGTCTTTGACTGCTTGATCATTATCTGTCTTTACATAAACCTTCACAGGAATGTAGGTATCCTGGAAATGGTGATGGAAATTCCACTATCAAGTAAAAACAGCAGTGATGTCATATATATGTAAATGATTAATTGTGTCTGTCAAGCATATTAATTTCTTAAAGTCTGTTAGGCCAGTGATGGTAAACCTTTTAGAGCTTTCAATGATAACAAATAGCTGGCTGAGGCATGCGGGCCATAGGTTTGCCACCAGTGCTCTAGGTCAAGCCCACATTATCTTTGGATGTAACAAAGCATGGCAAAAAGAACACTGAGTTTGAATCCTGGCTTTGCGGCTTTAATGGTATATGTGATCTTGGATGAGTTTCTTATAGTAACATGTCTGAACCTCAATTTTCCCAACTTAAGAAGCAAGTATAATAATAACTCATGCAGAATTTTGATAATTGAAAGAAATTTTATATGCACATCAAGTATGTTCTATATAGTAGTACTAAATAAATGGCAGGTATAGCTAATTGTGGTTTTCAGCATATTAATAAGCTATTTTTAGTATAACTTGTTTATTCCAGTGTTTAAACTTTGGGTTAAGAAAGGCTTTTTTGCAAGACTCATGATTTGTAACTGTGAGCCAACTTCTCTGTAGTAATTATTTTGCTGGGAAGTAAGCAAGGTCATAAGCCAATGATGAGTCTTGCAGCCTCAGAACTTACTGATCTTGTTGTTTATCTTTTGTAATGTTCCTGGAAAATCCAATTTTTGGGCGAAGTTACCCAAATTAGTTTGCTCATTATTCTATATTAGTGTTATTAGTAACAAGTTATGAAAGCACTGCATTGATTTTCTTGAAAAAATATCTTTATGTGCTATAGAGATACTTATCCAATAAAATTCATAGCATATATTTCATAAAAGAACAAATTAGTACAAACAGGTAGAGATTCTTTTCAATCCATGTATTTGTGATGGATTCTATACATGAGTCCTGTCCATCTTATGGGGTGGCTCTTGGCAGTGATTTGAAACAGGAGTATCTTTCAACGTGTCTGGTGTTTTTCCATAACATTGAGTATAATGTTTGGTGTGGAATAACTCCCCAGTAAGCATTTGTTGAATATAAGAAAGCATGAATAAATAAAACTGTGAATGCATAGTTATCCACTATAAATGCTTGGAAGGATGGCTCCATTTCTCTTTCCAGTAGAAATGTGTTCTTGGATTTACAGAGATATTTAAAAGCTTATGTTTCAACACTGGACTATTTATTGAAAAAAGCAGTTGCCTTTCTGTCCTTTTTTTCAGTTTGGTTTATCTGGTTGGCAAGAGGCAGACTCATGAAGTATAAAAGTTTTTTTTGTGATGGTGAAGTGGCTTAAATTTGAGCCTACTAATTCAAAGGTGAAAGGGAGACATTGGGATATGACGAAGGGTAGTAGTTCCCCAAACTTGTCAGATATACATAGTAATCACCTGACATGTCCTTTAAAAATGTGAAATCTCAATGTAGGGAGTACACTAGATGCTTCTTATGATGAGCTACATTGAACAGATTGAAATAGGAGATGGCTGTTACCCTATCATCAGAAGACTGATGGAGCTTAGTCCAGGTAACAGTTTCCCTTCACTTTTGTTTTCTTTTATTTAGTAGAGGGATATCAATATCTCTCCAGCCTGCATCAAAAAGTTTCTAGGAGAATCATAAAAAGTTTAATGTTCAAACCTTTACATCTCATGCAAACTTTTGAAATCTATCCTAAAGATACCATAAATCCTTCAAGATTGCAACATTTCTACTAGGAGACACTAATTTAGTTTCACAAATCCTTTCTGGCAAATCTCCTTTGCAACATTTTCAAAATCACTGTGACCAACCCACACTAACTAGGAGCACCCAGTCTATTTTGTTTGTGACTATTTCCCAATGTTTGTGCAATTAAGAGATAATTGAAATGTATAAAAATGTGTATCTTTGCTTTAAAGGAAAAAAATAGAATCTACTCTATTACGAGGTTGCTATTAGACATTAACCATTTCTATTTGGCTTATTTTCTTGACTACACTAATATTTTTGTCTTTAGAAAACATCCCTACAGATATATAGAGTGCAAGATAAAAATTTTAAAAATAGTTGTCACTATATTAATAACCATTGTAATATTAATAACCTTTTTAACTCAACATGTGTCTGGGAATTTTTGCTGGAAGTGGAAATTTGCATTAACAGAATGAGACTTTTGTTGTAAAATAATGGGAATACATGCAATATCAATCTAGCCAAGAAAATATTCTTACCTTTTCACGGTTATTGCCTGATAGGAACCAGGCACTAAGAAAGATTTTTCCTTTTATTTAACAATAAAATTTGGCATTAATAAAAGTATTATGGGAAAAGCCCTGAGCTAAGTGCTTTACAGGCTTTATTTCTTTTAAACCTCATGACACCTTTCCAAGGTAAGTATGGTTATCATCACCATTTTACAAATGAGGACACTGAGACTCAGAAAAATTATAACTTGCCCAAAATCTTGCAGCTAGCAAGTGGCAAATTTAGGCCATGTATATAGGTCTGTACAACTCCAGAGGCCAGGTTCTTTTTTTTTCAGTAGTTCATGTTATTAATATACAATGGTGAGATTTATTTTGACAAATTGGAACACGCTTTTAACATATCTTGATCTTTTTTCTATCCCATTACCCTCTTCTCCCTTTCCTCTGCCTCCTCATCCCCTTGTCTCCAAAAATCTACCTTATAGTTTCCTATCCTCTCTCATTTATTTTTATTCATTTATTTTCTCATATAAGAGAAAACATGTGATATTTAACTTTCTGAGTCTGGTTTATTTCACTTAATATGAATTTTCCTGCAAAGGAAATGATTTAATACTCTTTAATGTAGAATCCAGGTTATTATTCACCAAGCTTATTAATTCTTAACCAAAAGCAAATAGAAATTGAATAGTTCTTATTTTTGTTTTTTAAGGTAATGTATCTTCATTTATTTATACTTCCTGCCTGATTGTCTTTAAAACCTGGAGAAATTGGTAAACGTACAACCCCAATACTTTAGACTAGAACTTTATTTAAACAGCCCTTGCCAACTCCTGTTATTAATGGACAAGGATCTCTATATCTATATATGTATAAGTGTGTATATATAGACACATATGACTATGTATCCCTAACAATAGCTGTTATCTTGAATATGAAGCCTTTCTTCTGAATCTTTACAGTTTCAATATCTTCTCAAGGGCTGTTAGGGACTAATAAGTAGCAAACGGTCAGGGTTCATGCTCAAATTTGATGAACAACTTCAAGGGATCACAAGATGATTTGTATCAGTGATTAAATCTCAACATTAATGTGGTTTAATTCTCTAGGAAAAGATACGAGATAGAATTTGTCATGAATGATATTTATTAGGAAAAGGGAAAAAGCAGGATTAGGCCAAGGGAGAAGCTAAACCAAAACTAAATCAGGTCTGACAAACCCTGGGAAATCTCCAGAGGGGGCTCAGAGTTGTCAAATTTAATACATAAAATACAGGACACCCAGTTAAACTGAATTTAAAATTAATAACTTTTTTGATGTAAATATATGCCATGCAATATTCATCCCATGCAATATTTTATCTGGAAATCATATCCCCATTGGAACAAAACACCTAGGTTTTTATATTTCAATTTTGATTAATCATTGGATGTGGCCCAATTTGAGAAGAATATGACATTAGGAAAAGTGGCACTATGCAGTAGAGACAGACAGGAACAGAAAGCTGGGCAACAAACCCTTTGTTGAATGGAGATCTGGAAGGCATATATAAATATCCATGTTCACAAATTCATTGCCAAGTGAAGTCTTGAGGTGACTGAAAGTTCCAGAACAATGGCTTTATGAAAGGGAGTCAAGCAGTTACAAATACTGCTTCTTAATAGTGGACTGTCATAGATACAACAAAGAAGAACCTAACAAGCCCAAAAGCAATGGGCCAACAGTCCACATACTGAAACCTTTTAACTATTTACAAAATAATCCTCTCCTTTTTCAAAGTTGATTTGCTTTAAGTTTTTAAAAAAGATAATGGAACATTGCAGGGGGTTTAGCTCAGTGGTGCCACACCTACCTTGCAAGCACAAGGTCCTGAGTTTGATTCCCGGTCAGCAGATTGAACCTACAGCCGCATGTTTTCTATTTGAATTAGAACTTTCTTTGAATCCACAAGGAAGGAAGTCATTGGCAGTGTAAGAAATACAAATGATGAAGGAAATCTACCATATTTTTAAAAATTTGCTTTATATTGTGGTATTAGGCAACTGCTTATGTTGAAAATAGTGACACAGAAGGAAAAGAATGATGGGAAATACACAGTTGTTTTTCCTTTGCTCTCAACTCTAACTCATCAGTAAGCTGAAGTCAGAAAGTGTTGGTTAAATGTGTATGTACCAAGAAGTAAAATAAAAACAGTTGACTTAGTTTATTCAATGTATCCACTGTTCTGGTAAGAATGAAATACATATGCATGGATGAACCATGAGATGCAAACTGTGTGAGTTTAGTGATTCTGTGTATGAGCTAAATGTTCTTATATTTACATTTAAAGTAACATCATACACTATAAAAGCGAACAGCAAAATTCATGGTAATGGTTTACATTTTTAATTATTTTGCTTAGAATGACATTAAAATTGCTGATAAAATCCATCATGACAAATCAATAAACTGAAAAAGAAAAGAAAAAAAACATTACCCTTAATATATTTACAAACACTTTTTGGATCAAGAGTGCTGCATTTTTACTTTGCACTGTGGGTTGCAAATTATGCAGTTGGCCTTAGGTCAGAGGATGGGTTTAGCAAGTACAAATGGAGTGGAATGGAACAAGGACTGTGAACTAAAGCAGTTTTAGGAGAGAATACTTGGTCTTCTGGGACAATGACTGTTGATGGATAGGCTTGCACTATTTTTAACAGTTTTTAAAACTCTGTGACCTAACTGGACAACGTTGATTTTTCTTCCTCATTTTGTTATGCATTTATCAAATATTTATTGAGTCTATACAGTCAGGCAACAGAACAGTAAGTATCAGCTAACTTTTAGAAGCTTGCTTTCTAATAATGCACTTTTCTATTTTTTTCTAGAATCTAAGATATACCTCCATCTCAGTACTTGTGCATAACACACACAAACAAACACTGAAACCACTTCCCCTCCTTCCTCTTTGAACCGTATTCTGTTCCCTTTTTTCTTTGAAATCTCTGGTCCTTTGTAGGATGGTGATGATGATCATGACAATAGTAAACATTTCTCTTAAATACTTTACACGGATTATTTCAGCTAATTCTCACAGTAATCCCAAAGGATAAGTATCAATTTTACCACCACATTGTGAATAAAGAAACTGGGAAGTTAATGTGCTCTAAATCAAACATCTAGAAAATAAATGAGCCAGAATTTAAACGAAGGTGGTCCCCATTATGCTTCATTATCAAGTTTTCCCAAAGTTTTGGCAACAGTAACCTTGAGTCATGGTCCTCAACTTTATGTATGTGTACTATGACAGAGAAAAGGTTCTAAAATTCCAACCAAGTTTCAGCGGATTAATTTCCAGATTCCCCATTCCATTAAGCTCTTTTTCCTAAAAATAGTCTGCCTAGAACAAATCTGGAATTGAGGCTGATTTTCTTCCCAACCTCATTTTGGCAATAACCTTCTTCTTTTTTGGAGAAGAAAGGCCCTGATGCTAAATGTTATTATGTTTCATTGCCCTGGGATATAACATGCTCCCTTGCCAACCAAAGGATAATTTAAAGCATTTATAATAGTGTTGAAAAACTAACTGTATTTTACGATTAGGTAGCAATATATTTTCTAATGCAGAAGCTTCTAACTCTTTGTTATCAATAAAACTGAAGGAGGATCTAAACTGATTACCAGCTGATAAATACTGTTAACAATATTTTCTGATTATAGAATACTGTGTGAATTTTGTTATGTAACTTAGATGGAGTCCTAAGAAGTGGGTAACAGTTTTTATGACAGAACTTCCATTCCCATCTTCTTATTTAAATGGTAAGTTTTCTCAGTGTTTATGTTGATCAAAACAAAACAGAGAAAGTACATTTATGTTGAATCCTGTTTCATTCTAAGACTAAGTACAATTCATTCATAGATACATAAACTAATTGTATAAAAGCAAAGCCATACATCTTAAGAAGTGCATTTCCATTAAGACTATACTTTTATGTTTAATAATTATTCATCAAAATCTGTAACATATTTGTTGCTTCAGATCATTTTTCTATTAAAAATTTCAGTGGAAATTCAGTCTTGAAGGAAATTTTAATATGTGATGCTGTTTGATCAAAGAAAAAGTTTAAAATTAGATTTCAATTTAAATATATATGTGTTACACAGAAGAAAAGTAGGCTGATTAGTAAAAGATTTTGTAGAGCAAAAATAGAAAGAGTGTAAAATCTTTGATAAAAAGCATATTAATATATATTTTTAAAAAAACTAGATGATGAAGAGTAGCACTATAGTAATATAACACATTGGGTACATTTTACAGTGATATAACAGTTTGTTTTAAAATGTCAAAACATAGAATATGTCCTTTACATTTATTTAACTTTATTATGAAGCAATTTAAAAGAAATTGAAATGTGCAATGTGATATTTAGCTTAATATCTTTTTCCAAGGTATATTAACATAAAAGTTTGAAGTCCTTGTGACTTGGAGGAATTATCTTGTAACCTATGTATATTATATTCTATTCATCTCCATTACACACTCCTTCAGCTCTGTTTAATGCCTAGAGCATCCTTTGAAGTTGATGAAAGTCTTGTGCCACAGAGGAAGAAAATATTAGAGAAGGGGGTGATAGAAACCCATCAATCGTAGTGTCTCCAGAGATGCTATTTAAATGAGTAATCAATTTTATTCTTCTCTTTGTCATGTTCAGGGAACTTTGGGCCTGCTTATTTATTCAAATTCAAAGTCTCATCTCTCATAATTGCCTTTGGACCTACATACTGCATTAGTAAGGAAAAAAGTATTTACCTTCCAAGTTTCCACGGGTATAACCTTAGCAAAAATGAAAGGGAGAGTAAGATTTTATGAGTGAGAAAAATGAAACAGGACAATTGCTTTTACCTTGGAAATGGAAAGCAAGATGACTGACAGAGACATAACCAAGATATAAAGAATGAGGAATCAAATAACTTCTGAGTAGCTCTCTGTACCTAAAGTTAGTTTTTTAACCTCTCTGAGACTTTGTCTCCTCAGATAAGAAGAAAAGTAATACCTGTGTTAGAAGTTTCTGTCATGTGTGAATGAGATTAAATGTGTAGAACTTGATAAAAATCTATATAAAAATTTTAGGGATCTGTGTAGTTAACTAGGAAAAAAAAGGGAAATTTCTTAGAAAAAAATAACCAGATGACTGATCTTAATATATCCATTTTCTTCTTCTAAGAAGTGCCCTTTAAAGGCTACATGACTATTTCAGAAGTATTGTCATTGATAAAACTTTTCAGTAACTACAGATGTTCCTTGATTTACACTATAGTTATAGTCTGATAAACCTATCATAAATTGAAAATATTGTAAGTCAAAAATACATTTAGCAACAGCACAGTGTAGTGTTGGTTGTTTCCCCTTGTGATCACTGCTTTCCTGCCCAGCATCATGAGAGAAGATGGGACCACCTAAGTCTAGCCTTCCAAAAGATCCAAAACTCAAAATTTGATGTATGTCCAGTTTGCATTGAATGCCTATCATTTTCACACCATTATAAAGTTGAAAAATTTCAGGTCAAATCATAGCTAAGCCTGGGAACATCTGGTCTAGTCTGGAATTATCTTCATAACGCAGTAGTTTAGACTGTCCTTTGGGGGCCGGTACTGAGGATGAAACCCAGGGCCTCACTCACGCTAGGCAAGTGTTCTGCTACAAAATTACACCCCTAACCCTTAAAATACTTTGTCTTTTAAAGAATATTTAAATGCTTTGTTTTGAGAGCGTTGTGGATTTGCATGCCATTGTAGGAATTAATACAGAGATTCTGTACCATTTTATTAGTGATAACATCATTCAAACTAGAATATAACATCACAACCACAATATTGACATTGATACAATCTACTGAACTATTTCAGATTATCCTCATATTAGTTATACTTCTGTGTGTGCATGTGTGTGAAAGATGTTTATTCTTGTGAAAAAGTATGTTGGGAGCAATTCTACATAATTTTGGGGAAAATCATTTCAAAATTTAAAATTATGATTAAGACTAGTTCTCCTGCCTATAGGCCAGCTATGGCACATTGAGACATACCTCCATTTTCATCTCCAGTCATAGCTAAAACCTCAATGGCCCAGTGATGCTGTGGTCCTCCAGGGTAAGATTACACCAGCTGAAAACATCCTGGGAGGAACAAAATCTTCATCTGCATAGTTTCTCATTGTTCTAGGATTTTTGCCACCACTGCCCCCTGAGTCACCTGTTATTCCGCTGCCCTTTGAGTCATCAGTTACATTTCTTACTCTCAATGTATTGAATAAAGGTGTGGCAAGCTCAGGGTCTTTTGTCTTTGCTGCCCAGAGCAGCATTGATGAGGCTCAAAGCTCATCTTCTCTAAGTCTCATTTTTCTATCCTTTCTGTCTATATTAATTAATTCACCTTGTGCTGTTGTGGCTTGCAGGAGATTAGGACTTACTGCAGAGGTTCTAGTAATGTCCCTTTCCCTCTTCCCTACAAAAGTATATCTAATATCTTTTGCAATTTTCAATTTTCAGGCCACTGCCTACCTAGTAAGAATTTGGACTAGAATTTGAGGACCCTTACAAAAAGAAAAACATGTAAATTCATTGTTTATTAAAATATTTTCAGGTTGGGAAAATCTTTTTATTAAGTACAAAATACACAAAGGAAAAGAGAATGCTTGACACAATGGAATATATAAGATTGAAACCTTCTGTTCAATAAAATATACCATTCTTCTATTAGTCAGCTTTCTTGTCAATAACTGACATCTACAATTTAAACAAGAAAAGGTTTAATTTGGCTCATGGTTTCAAGGGATTCAGTCCATGGTTAGTTGGCTCCAGGGCAGAAACTTCATGGCAGAAGTGTGTGGTGGAGTAAAGCTGCTTAGTTCACGGCAGCTTGGAAGTAGAACAGGGAACTGCTCCAGAGAGGAAGAGGTGAGGGATCAGGTATAGATCCAAAGATTACACCACCATGACCCACCCCAGACACAGAAGTGTGGTCTACTGATCCTCTGGGTGGCTCTCAAGCTAATCAAGTTGGCAATCCACCTTAACTGTCACAGTTAGCATAGTGTAAATACAAGACATAGGCTGAATAAAAACATATGCCACAGATAGAAAAGGCGAAGTATTAGTATCAAGAAAATACAAAATGATTCTGTAAATGAACATGAACAAAAAGAATTACAAAAATATTGTACACTAATAATTCATAGAAATAGGACTATAAGTGGAAATATAAGTTAAAAAATGGTCAAAGAAGTACAAGTTAAAATAACAAAATACTACTTTTATTTCTTTAGACTTGCAAAAGCTCTGAAAGTTGATAAATATGAAGTGGCAATGGATAAAATAATAATATATTTTAATTGGGGGCTATATGTGAATTGTTACATTTATCCTCCAAAGAAAGATCTGAGGAAGTTGTTATCATTGTAAATTGGATCAGCTACACTCGAGGGTGATTTGGTAGTATCTATTAAAACTTAAAATGTGTGCATACCCCATGACTTAAGAATTTCAATTCTTAGTATATATCCTGGAAATATATCAATTCTTAGTATATATTCTTTGTTCATAAGCACATAGAAGTATGTAGAAAGATGCTCACTGCAGCAGAGTTTGTAATAGTGAAAAATTGGAAATGAAGTAAATGTCCAATGATAAAAGCACACTTAATTGTCTGTTCATATAGTAATTCAAATGAGTGATATAGCTATAGATACTAACATCTATAGATCTGGAGAATATATTGTTGAGTAGAAAAGCAAGTTATAGAATAATACCATTTAGGTTAAACAAATTCATTAGCACTGTATATTTTATTATACAATATGAGTATAATATACATAAATAACATATAAATCTTAATTAAACTTAATCTTCATTTAGAAGAAACCCTAAATCAGAGAGTCTAGATAACTTTCCATTTGATGATTATTGAGATAGGTCCACATATTGTATTGTTTTCTGTGTGCAATAGTAGAAAGATACTTCTGCTGCACACTGACTGTATTATTTATGTCAGCTACATTTTCAAACCCTTAGTCTTCTAACTGAAATTGGCAATAATATAACTCCTCTATCTCACAGAGTTGTTTTCAGGATAAAATGAAGTGTCATATATGAAGGTCTTAGCACTGTACCTGGTATAAAGAAATCCTTCAAAACAAGATACATTGATGGGGAGAAAGAAAAACAGCATAGGGGATTAACTCTGGAGTGTTTAGAAAGAAGTTTCTTAGGAAATAATATTTTAATTGAGTTTTTTCATGAGAATAGAAAGGATAGTGTAGGCCATAGAAACAGTATATTGGGATGCAAGCTGGGATGAAACAAAATGGGAATTTGATGAATATCTTGTAACTGAGTCAAGGGGTATCCGGGAGAGGGAACTGGCTAAGATTGGTTGCCATGCTGATATTTGGGCCTAATTCTATTGATCAAGAGATAGTATTAAAGGACGTTAGGTAAAAAATAATGATTAACTAAAGATGGCAGAGGTGAGGAGTGATTACAAGGAAGAACGAGGAGGCTCTCTTTAGTAGAGACAGTAGGAAAGAAGAAGCCACACAGAGTCTGAATAGTAGGTCCAAATCAGTAAATACAACATGCTTGCTACAAGGCTTGTTGACTCTAAAATGGCCATGATGGCACACACTTGTAATTTCATCACTGGGGAGGCTAGGGAAGGAGGATTGCCTTTTGTTTGAGGGAAGCCTAGGCTACATAGTGAGTTCAAGACTAGCCTTAACTGCATAAAGAGACATTGTCTCAAACAAACAAACAAAAAATTCCTTGACTCATCTGCCTTAAAATAGAGTAAGGAGAACCAAAGAGGGCAAGAAAGGGTGATAAAAGGCAGATCAGACTAAGAATTATATAGAATGTATTATAAATGTTGCCAAAATATTATGGTGTTTGCTGGCAAAAGTCCTATGTATTTAAAGAATCTAAGAAGAAAAATTTATCTTTTGTATTTCCCAGATATATACCTTATCTTTCTGAAAATTCAAATTTTCTTCTAGTATCACTTCCCTTTAGTCTGATAAACTTCCCATTCCATTTCTTAAAGAGTAGTGACAAATTATTTTTCTTGTCCTTAATCTAAGAGTATCTTTATTTGCCTTCATTCACAAAAGTTATTTTTTCTGGATGTAGAAATAGATGTTGGCAATACTTTTCTTTCAGCATGTTGAAGATACTATTCTATTGTTTTCTAGCCTTCATGGTTTTTGATGAAAACTATGAAAGCATTTAGATCTTTCTTCCTCTACTCGTCATTTTTCTCCAGCTATTTTCAATAATTTTTCTTTGGTTTTCAACAGTTTGATTATAGTGTGCCTAAGTATATCGAATTTGTCCTATTTGGGATCTGATAAACTTCTTAAATCTGCAGATTTTTTTGTATATTTAGAGAAATGTCTCATTATTTACTCATGTAAATTTTGTACACCAATTGTTTTCTGCTTTCATACTGGCACTCCTGATGTCATATATGTTACAATTTGATATTTGGTTTACCCCAGAAATTCCTGAACTTCTGTTTATTTTCATTATTCTTCCTCTATTCTTTAGATTCTATACTTTCTGTTTCCAAAGTCATTGACTTTCATTGACTTCCCTCTATCATCTCCATGGTACTATTGAATGAATCCTGTTATTTTAAAATTTCAGATATTATAGTTTTCAGTTTTAGAAAGTATGTTTTATACTTTATAGCTTATGTTTCTCTGTTGAGAACTTTTTAAAATTTATTATTTTTTAAAGATAGGGTCTGACTATGTAATCCAGGTTGGCCTTGAATTCACTATGTAGCCCAGGCTGGTCTGAAACACAAGATGATCATTCTGCTTCAGCTTCCTGAGTGCCGGGATTACAGGTGTGAACCACCACAACCAGCTGAGAACTTCTCTTTTTAGGTACTTCAAAACTGGATTTCAACCTGCCAAAGATTAAAACTAGACCTATACCTATCACTATGCACTAAACTAAGATAGAAGTGGATTAAAGATCTAAATATTAAAACAGAAACACTAAACTTGCTGGAAGACAAGTTAGGTAGAACTCTTGAAGACATTGGCATAGGAAAAGACTTTATGAACAAAACCTCAATATAGGGGAACTAGAACGAAGAATCAACAACTGGGATCTCATCTTATTAAAAAGCTTCTGCACTGCAAGAGAAACCACCAACAGAGTTAACAGACAGCCTACAATGTGGGAAAAAATTGTTAGCAGCTGTACCTCAGACAAAGGTCTACTATCTAGAATATATAAAGAATTGAAAAAAATCACCCCCCCCAAATTCAAAGACCCAATTCAAAAATGGGCATCTGAAATGAACAGACATTTCTCAGACAAAGAAGTAAAAGCAGGAAATAAACATATGAAAAAATGTTCAATATCACTTGTCATTCGAGAGATGCAGATGAAAACAACACTGAGATTCCACCTCACCCCAGAAAGAATGGCTGCTATCAAGAAATCAACCAATAACAAATGCTGGTGGGGCTGTGGGGAGAAAGGAACCCTTCTCCATTGTTGGTGGGAGTGCAGACTGGTGCAACCACTGTGGAAATCAGCATGGAGATACCTCAAAGAACTAGGACTAGAGGTCCCATTTGACCCAGCTATTCCCCTGCTGGGGATCTTCCCCAAAGAATTAAAAGAATCATACCACAGCGATATATGTCCACCCATGTTTATAGTGGCACAGTTTGTAATAGCTAAAGCTTGGAAGCAGCCCGAGTGCCCATCAACTGGAAACTGTATAAAGAAGATGTGTTTTTTAATAAAATGGAGTACTACTCAGCCATAAAGAATGAGAAATAGAGTCATTTATAGCTAAATGGATGCATATTGAGGCCATACTCTTAAGTGAAATAAATAGGACACATATGTGTAAATACCAAATAGTTTCTCTAGTGTGAGAAACTGAAAGTGTAAATAAGGATGAAAATGATTAAGATGAATAATTGATAATCTGAAATAGGAAAAGGTCCAAAGGTGTAAGGGTGGTGGGAGGGGAAGGGGAAAGGAAAGGAGGGAAAGGAAAAACTATGAGAAAAGAAAAAAAAATGGAAATGAAGTCTATGTAAATAGGGAAGGGTGGAGAGGGTGAAGGGTGCATAGGGAATGGGGAGAAAATAAGAACCAAGATACATCATGTACAGGTACAAGCACCCAATGATAAATGTAAATGTATTGTATACCTAAAATGTACCAAAAAAAGAATTTTTTTTAAAAAAGTTAATTACCTTACTGGTGAAGACATATTTAAAGTAGCTACTTGTAAGTTTGTGACATTTCACCCCAATACTTAGATTATCTGGTGATTGGCATTTGGTGATGGTTGTTACCCTTTAGGATTGATCACATTTTTTCTGGTTCTTTTTATGTTGAGCAATTTTAGATTGTATCATAGACAGGTGCTCTGGCATACAGACTATGGGCCCTGTTATAATCCTCTACAGAATTTTAATTTTATTTTTGTTTTGTAGATTATTAACCCAGTTAGGTGGAAATTGCAGTTTCTCTTTTACCTGATATTGGTGATGGCTTTGATGTCATTTCCATTTTCTAGGCCTTTGCTATGCTGGTTTGTGTCCATTCCACACATGCACAGCCCAGGAGTGGATTCAAACACAGAATTAGAGAAACATTTTGCCTCTCCCCTCTTGAGGATTTCCCTGAAACTCTGTCACCCACAGGGTTGTCTTATTTTGATTCCTCTGCCCACTAAGATGCAATTTATGTTGGAGCACTAACAGTCTACTATGCAGTTCTAAAAAACTCACCCTACATGGGGCAATTCCATAAAAGAAAAAATATATTGTAAAATCTCACCCTCCTAGAGGTTATTTCTTCAATTTTGTACACCCCCCCCTTCTGCTTACTAATATTTACTGTCTGGTGCCCTCGGGGAGTTATTGTTTTATGTGTTTTGTCAAGTTTTCAGTTGTAATCAGCAGGAAATTGAGTTATTGGGATTAGGCTGCCATGTCCAAAACAGAACCTCATTTATCATTTTTGTCATTCTCACACTAAAGTATTTTTCAAACTCTCCCATAATATGATATTCATTAGCTGATTGTTGATTGTTTGGATTTTACCACTATCAAAATTTGTCTTCATGTATTTTGGAATTTTTTTCTGTGAACTAATTTTGAAAGGGTATCTTTGCTATTTGTTTTTTCCCACTCATTTCACTAATGAAACCTGTAACATATAGTCTATGAACTATCCTAGCAACATTCATGTAAGAATGGTGCTACAATTATCACCATTAATAATAGTAACACTTGCAAACATTTATATGTCTTTTACTGTCTGCCAAGTTCCAGTTTTACAGTCTATTTTTGTATTTTAAAGTAACCTTTTACATATCTGCAAAATATATGGCTGGGATTCTGATATAAATTTCATTAAATCTATAAATCATCTAGGTAGAACTAGCATCTTTACTATGCTTAATGTTCAGTGAACATAATATGTTTCAAATTTTATTTAGATTGAGTTCTTTCACCAGAATTTTGTAGTTTTTAGTTGTGAGTCCTGCATGTTTTTGTTAGATTTATACTATTTAATATTTTGATTCACTATACATGATATTGTCATTTAAATTATTGTTTCTATATCTTCATTTCTAGCACACAGAAGTCCAATTGAATTTCGTGTGTTTATCTTATATTCTGTGACCTTGCTGAAATCAAATTTTAGTGATAGTGTATTTTCTTTGTTTTTCTTTATTTTTTAAAATTTGATTTATTTCTTTGGATTTTTAATACAAGCCATCATGTCATCTACAAATAAGGATGGCTTTATTTCTTTCCTATTCACACGTCTTTTATTTCCTTTTCTTGCTTTAGTGTACTGGCTAATACTTCTAGTACTGTGTTAAAATGGTATAAGGCAGTATTGTTGCCTAGTTCTTAAATTAAAGAAGAAAACATTCAGCCTTTGATCTTCAAATGTAAGCTATAGGATTTTGTAGATAATCTTTATCAAATTTAGGAGTTCCTTTTCTTTCTAGTTTACTGATGGTATTTGTCATGAGTGGCTGTTGAATACAGTAAAACCTTGGATTGCAAGTAACTTGTTCAGTGACTGTTCTGCAAGATGAGCAAATACAGAGTCTGCCAAAATATGTAAAAATATTTTAATACTAAATTTATTGAGACATCATGAGATTAATGCAAGTTACCTTTGGTCTTTACAATTACAAGAGGTGCTCAAAGTGGTGGCCATTAGCTTCCAGACATTTATTAGTATGATGAACTGCTGAAATGTGTATATATTTTTTGGTGTATTCTGTATATCTAATAAATATTAACTTGATAGACAAGTGATGTCTTGCAATATGAGTAGTATGTAATGCAAAATGTCATGTGATCGTAATTGAGCCAATGGTTTCTCTCTCTCTCTCTCTCTCTTTCTCTCCAGGATTGTGAATGATTGTCTGTCAAATGCAAGAACTTATGCAGATCTCTTTAGCAGAGTAAGAGGAGAAAAAGGCAGAGGAATCCCTCACTTTGAACGATATTAAGGAGATGTGTAAAATGTGGGAAAATGCAAAACTTTGTAGAAAAGCATCACCCGAATAAGGCTGTAGCAGTGCCAACAATGAATCTGTTTAACACCAACGCAAAGCCATATTTTTGCACTATCTTCAAAAGGAGACAAAAGTAAGTATCATTGGATAAGTTCCTTATTAAATTTGCACGAAAAGAAAAAGATTCCACTGATCCCATAGCAGTGATTCTGTTAGCTATAGTGAAAGTTGTGCTACACAATATTTTTCTTCTCTCTTTCTCACCAGCCATGAAGATTTTCAAAGGTAAGTGATGGTTAATTTCTTTATTTTTCTTTTTCTTTTGTATTTTCCTTATTATTTTGTATTATATTACAGTATTATAATCATTTTTATATGAGTATTTTTGGGTTGTGGATTGAATCATCTGAGTTTCCATTATTTCTTATGGAGAAATTTGTTTTGATATACAAGTGTTTTGGATTATAGGCATGTTTCTAGAAGGAGTTATACTTGCAAACCAAGGTTTTACTGTATTGCCAAATCTTTCCTTATCCTTACTTGAGAAAATCGTATGACTTTTTTACCCAGGTTTAAATACAATGATAGATGGACATTTAAATTTGGTGAAGGTAGGTTGGAGAAAATTATTTTAATGTTTTTATTGTATTTTATTAGTAAGGCATAAATTGCTTTTCATGACCATTTTAACAGCACATCTATTGTAGAGATTCAGGTGTACTTGTTCATTATTACTGAGTGCTGGGCTCCATCCCTAGAGTTTCTGACTCAATAGGTCTGGGTGGGATTCGAATTGACATTTCTAACAAGTTCAAAATTATGCTGAGGTTACTTCTCCAAGGATCTCACTTTGAGAACTACTGAACCACTACTCTTGGAAAATGGGAAATGGCTTTTAATATTTATTTGGATAGAATTAATTGGATTAGTTTCAGCAAATTGTTTTTCTAGTCCTCAGTTTTTCATCTGGTAATTAAGATCAGTGATACCAGTTCAACCTACTTTGTAGAGTTCTTGGGAAGAGCTAATGGAATAATGCACATGAAAAAGATTTTGCAAATAAAAAGAAATAAGTACTTGTGTGAAAATATTAAATGTTTTCAGAAGTTCTGTGAAGAGAGAATGATAATATAAGAAATATTCACTCAAGAATACCAAGGCTCACACAAAATATTTGTGATTTTACTTCCTTTGTATTTTTCCCTTGGTTTCTACTTTTAGAGCACACCACTGCATTGTCTTTTGGTTATTATCAAGCAGCAGATAGGTGGTTGGTGAATTAATCAACTCTTTGGCCTTGAGTCTCTTGTTTTGCTTTTTCCTATCCATGGTCTCTGGGTAGGCCTCTCTTTTTCCCAATGCTTATTGCAGAAATATTTCACGGGGAATGGAGTGGCACTAAGCCTTGGGATATTGCTTCTTTTTCTTAAACAAATACTTTTATCACTAGAGGACAATCTTACCTTAGTTGATGACATATTAGTTGTTATAAATAAGCGTGTTTCTCTTAAGCCCTTTCAGTTATTCAAGTTTCCTACCTATAAATCAGTGAAAGATGCAATTTGAACTTGATTACTTAGAAAGACACAAAGGCACAGAGGATGGGTTGCACTTCACCATTAAATATTAAAGGACAAGCTTGCTGTCAAAGCCAGACCAATAGTTTCATTTGATCTATTGGTTTTAAGGTAAAGGATGCTGGTAAAAGAAGTACTCATGTTGTGCCCACAGCTAATCAGAACAAAATTTTAGCATGTTTTATTTGTAGCAAATACAATAATGGAGAGGGGATCTTTTGGTATAGAAGTCATTTCTTTCATTTGAATGCTAATTACATTCTCAATGTATGAATTAATTATAACTTCTATTGAGTATGTTGATATTATTTAGAAAAATTATCTCTCAGATCAGATGAAAAGTTTTGCCTGTATATGAAAGGCTCAAGTGACTTGTTCTGCACATGGCATTAATATTCCTTGGTGTAAGCTTCATAAAACATTAAAACCAAATTAAATTGAGAAAGGGACCAGCCCTACTGATTTATTTATTTGAATCCAAGCGAGCAGAAATCTTCTTTCTTTTTGCATTTGTAGATGAAGACATATGTCTGCCCAACTGTCCCTGAATATTTGGGCCACTTTTAGAAATTTCATCAAATACACCTAAAATGATTATCTTCAAAGCTAAACCAAAATTTATTAAACCCTGAAGTATTTGGGGAAAGGCAGTAATTTTGTGCTAGCAAGCTTTGTCCAAAGCTGTTTTGAACAGTCTTTGTGCCAGAGAGAATATTCCTTCCAAATAGGAATAAGGCTAAGAGTAAATGAGAATTGACACTTTCTACACAGATCTTGTTCTAAAAGCTAGAAGATTTAAAAGTACTTCATTGTTCCTTCTTGCTTTCTGTCCTTAGGAATGACACTAGTGTAGAGTAGCCCATGATATGAAGAACTAAAATGTAAAGAAATCTATGATGATAATTAACGCAGAGTCATGTTTCTGGAAGAGAGGTGATCTTAGAATTCAGCTTTCTTTTGTTATCATTCCTTTATGTGCCAAAGAGACTCGTAGCCTGGGAAGAATAGTTAGAAATAATCTATATTATGACTCCCAAATATATATCTTATTCCTGTATTCATTAATTCATTTCACAAATATTTATTAAATCCCTGCCATGTGTCAAGGAATGTTTTAGGCATTGAAGATACAGTAGTAGGTATCAAAAAATCCCTAATTCCAAGATGCTTACATTAGTTGAAGTAGGCAGATAAAAATATCAGCTGATTTTGAGCAAGTCACATGTTGTCAAGTGCCAAGGAGAAAAATGAAGCAGGGTAAGAAGGTTTACAATTGTTGAGAGATGCTTTACCTATGAGGAAGGAAAAGAGCTCTCCCGAACAACGTCCAATGTGGGCGTGTTCTCAGCATTAATGAAAATAATAATGAGGTCAAAGAGATAGAAAGGCTGGAGAAAAATGAGAGAGAGAAAGAGTGGCAGTAGAGAGAGAAAGAGAGATCATTTATGTGTTGTATGTGATTGTGAAGATTGGCTTTAGTCAGAGTAAGCTAGGAAGTCATTAGAAGGATCTGAACAGACAAAAGACATGAACTATTTCATTTTAAATGAATTATTCCGAGTGCTTTACATAGAACAGAGAGCCAGAGGACAAGGGCAGAAGTGGGCAGATCCATTAGGAGCTTTGGTAATAATAGAGAGGAGACAATAGTGGTTTGAATCAATGTAGAAGTGATGAAGGTAAAGAAAGTTGATCAGATTCTGAAGGTATTGTGAAAGAAGAGTTTTATTTTCTGATAGAATAGCTGTGGAATATAATGGAAAGAAAGAAATCATGATGAGTCCAAAATACTGGCCTGAGCAAATGTAGTTTACATTTACTGAAATGCCAAAGATGAGATGAGCAGATTGAAGATATGTATATACAAGGTAATCAGGAAAATAGCCTTCCCAAAATATTCCTCTGAGTGCCAGGCTAACATCCAACTCACTACCTGACATTCTTCTTGGATGTCACGTAATCCTTAAATGTAACATGTTCTTGTGCAAAATGAGACTTTGATCCTCCTATTCAAACCTCCACTTCCCAGGCTGCCCTCTTTCAGTCATGTTGCCACATTCTGCCAGGTGCTCAAGTTAGAATTTTTGGCATTGATAGTCTTCATTCTTTGCTTTACACATCTTGTCATTTCTACTTCCGAAATATATGTGATAACCCTATACTTCTATCCATTCCCTCATCCATTGATCTGAACCAAATCATGATCCCTTTTGTCCTAAGCCAATGCTATAGCTTCCTAACTGGCTTTCATGTTTCTTAGTTGTTCTCTACATAGTAACTAGAAGTCACTCTCAAAATGACAAATTTAAAGCTTTTATTCTGCTGTTTATAACTCTTCAGTGAATTTTTATTTCTCTTAGGGAAAAATGCAAAACACTTCTCATGGCCTGATAGGCTCTGCATGAGTTGATTGCAGACTCGGTGGTGTTTTTTTCCTCCTCCCCTTGACTTCCGTGGTCCAGACACACTTGAGTCTTTTCACTCACTTGAGTAAGTGCAACTGTTTCCCATCCCCATACTTTGCTTCTTGATGAAATGTTCTTGTCCTCTTCTTCAAATGTGGGCTTCTTTTCAACTTTAGTAGCCTCCTCTTCTGAGAAGTTGTCCTTGTCTACACTAACTAAAGACTCTTAAATCACACTTAGGCTCTATTCATCACCCTGTTTTATGTTTTTCTTGGTATGTATCACTATTTGATATTATCTTGTTTCATTATGTATATGCTTGCTTATTATTTGTTTTTCCTTTCAGACTAAGCTCCATGAGGGTAGAGAGTATATCTGTTTCATTTCTGTACAGAGTGCTTAGTACAAGCTCTTGTTCCTTGGAAATGCTCATTCTGTTTGTGTCGTATGCTTGGGAAGAAATATAATAGCGTATTCACATTTTAGATTTGCCTTGATTCAATTATAAAAATACTAAGTAATCAAGATTCTGAGACAGATGCTATAAGGCAGAAAATCTCCAACATTTGAGATATTGTCTGTCAGACAAGATGTATCTATGGTTCTGTGACCAAATGAGACAAACAATGTAGTGTTTATATATTTGTTACTTTAAAGCTAAAACTTCTTGAGAAAAGACTGCCCTTTATTATGAAAATCTCTCTCTCTCTCTCATATCCTTGTTAAATGTAATAATGGTAGATGCAGTTCTTTTAAATACTCTTCATTGCTAACATTTAAAATGGTAACTCTTGGGTCCCATCCAGTTCCTTTTGGTTAATTTTGCTGTTTAAGACAGGCAGGACTGGAAACCACCACTGGAAATGATACATGCTAAATAAAGGACAGTTACTGCCATTAAGAATTCAAGAGAAAATAATACAAAGAAAAAATTGGGACAAAGAATTAAAATTTGATCTGAGGAACAGTACTGCAAAAGTACATTTGTGGGTGTATGGAGGATAGGGAAGTGATGGGTGTTGGTCAAGAAAATCTTCACAAAGTCTGAATTTTGAAATAGAATAAAAGAAGGAGCAAATTTTGAGAGTTAGTTGGGGAGAATATTCCAGGCAGAGAGAATGCAGGAAAAATATGTAGGAAGTTCAGAAAATATGAATTGAATAAAAAAGTCAGCATCCAAAAGTCTGCTCTAGCTGGAGCTTAAGAGGTGCATACTGGAAAGTACTGAAAAAGAATGGCTGAAACATGACTTGGTGTTCAGCTGCAAATGGGCTTCCTTTAAGGAGTTTAGACATAAACCCTCAGTATTTAGCAGTAGGCCTAAAAGGCAAGAACATTTTTTTGAGAAAAAAGTGATGTCATCTGCATCAAGCTTTAATACATTATTTCAGGACTAGGCACAGGATGAATAAATTAGTGGTTTTAAAACATGACCACAAAATCTTTGACATTCCTCCCTATTAAGAAGTGGAGTCTTTATTCTCTTTCCTCCCATTATTGAATAGAATGTGGCAAAATTGACAAGGCTAGATCCTAAAAGGCCATGGAGTTTCCTTCATGCTTGCTTTTAGATTCTTGACACATCAGTTAAGAAATCCAACACCCTCTGGGAATTTAGCTCAGTGGTTCTACTGTCTGCAAACTCAAGGTCCCGAGTTCAATCCCCTGTACAAAACAAAACAAAAAAAGAAATCCAATACCCTGAGGCTACTGTGCTCTGAGGAAATTGAAGCTCCATGAGGAGACTCTTGTGAGCTCTCTGGCCAATAGTGCCGTTTGAACCCAGCATTTGAACCAGTCTAGCTCAGGTGCCAGGATCATAGGTTAACAAGACTTCAGATGATTCTAATCCCCAGCTGTTGTGTCACCTTCAGCCTTGAAGTCTCCCCAGCTGAGACCACAGACATCATAAAGCACAGACAAGCCGTGCTCACTGTGCCCTGTTCAAATCTTTAATCCACAGAATCTGTGAGTGCAATAAAATGGTTGCTTTATACCACTAAGTTTTGTTAGCAATAGATACTTGGAATATGTGAGGATGGATAGAGAATGGGAAAGCAAAGATCATCCTGGAGGCTCCAGTGGTGGTATGTATAAGAGGCATTGCCATCTCTGTGGTTCCCAGTTCAGGAACTATGAAACCAGACAAAAAATGAGACCTATGAGCTATTGTAACATATGGTAATTGAGCCTTGTTAAATTAGCTGGGATTTGGAGTTTTAAGAGTTCTTTGAGGTACATGGGCTAGACAAGAGTGACGCAAACACTGGCTGTGAATAACTTTGTGGCTTAGGGATGGGGATGGATCACTTGGCAAATAATATCAACATTGACAACACTATGGACAAAGTTAATAGAAAGTCAAAAACTAAAGGTACCTAAAACTAACATGGAATTAATATTTAGACAATGCAAAGAATTGCAGCAAATAGACAAAAAAGGACAAAAATCCTCAAAGAAAAATTGGGCAAAAAATATGCATAAGAAAATTTATAGACTAAGAAACTCTAAAACAGCAAGCAACATATACTAGAACAATAATGAAAATCCACTTTACACATGACTGACAAAAATTAGAAATTCTAGTAATAAATGTTGGAGATGGGGAGGTGTATTGCTTGTAGGAGGGAGGACTAGAGAGATCACTGTTGGAGAGCATTTTGGTACTCCTTAAGATAAGTACCTTAAACTAAGCACTCTGTGACCTGGCAGTCTTTTCTAACCTGAAAGACTCACACAACTCCATAAGGGGAAATATATGAGATTGTTCATTACAGTTTTGCAGTCATGATGAGTTGGCAGCTACCTGGTAGCCACTCATCATGGATTATTAAATGTCAAGTAGAAGCAAGAGTTTAGAATATGTATTTATCCTAAACACACAGTGTAAAGTGAAAGAGTGAGAAAAGAATGATACATAATAAAATGTTGGTTTCATGTATTAAAATTTCAGCAAGATAAAATAGTGATACATATTTATGAGAACATCAGCCAGGAGAATAGTTTCTGATAGGTGGATGCTGGAAGGTAGTAAAAATGAAAAGGAAATAAATGAAGAAAATAAGAGAGGAATCCTGCATGAACAAAGGATAATGATGTGCCATGTACTGAAAGGTATGATGAATGTGACCTTGTGCACTTGTGTTCCAAAAGTCATCCATACAAGCCAATAAATTCAGATAAAACTTCTGGAATCACCGGTTATTCTGAATTGTTCCTAATTTCTCCTGGAAAAAGGTTCCTTTGTCCTCTCTACATTTCTATCTGGATATAAACATGTCAGACTAAATGTGGATTACTCATGTACTACACATGTTTATCAGGAAATATCACTACAGCTCATTTGGCAATTTTGTGATTCTCTACCTTGATTCGAACGACTTAATTTCTTTCCGATAATGAAAATAATACAGGGGCCGGCGATTTAGCTCAGTGGCACTGCGCTTGCCTCACAAGTGCAAGGTCCTGAGTTTGATCCCCGGTACCGCAAAAAAAAAAAAACCAAAAAAACAAAACAAAATCCCAAAAAACCAAAAAATAATACATATTCATAGTAGAACATTTAGAAAATACAGGAAAAAGGTAAAAAATAATTCAAAAAAGAAGAAAATCATGACTAGTATAGTTTCACAACCTAGAAATAATTACAGTTAATAATCAGGTACATTTATTTCTAGTCTTTTTTCTAAATATAAATACATCTATGTGAGCATTAGTATTAAACATGTATACAGATATGCAAATATGTATGCATATGTATAATATATCAGCAATCATACTATATGCAAATTTTACTGTTGTCAGAATTAAATAGCATATCTTCAAAAATCTTTGCTTAGTTTATAGGTGTTAGTGGCATCTCATTATTATTTTAATTTGCATTTATTTCAACACCAGTGAGGTGTTACTGCTTATGTGTTTAGCTATTTTTATTTCCTTTTTCGCAAATGAACTGCTCATGAACTTTGTTCATTATTTTCTGATTCTTGTCAAAAATCAATATAATATTTTCTCTGTCAGTGAATACCATTAAAGTTTTGTTATGTTTATTATTGTTATTTAATGTAATTTGTTTTGAAAGTTTTAAGGTTTTTTCTTTTATATTTAGAGAAAACTACTGTTTATTCTTTTTTGTGATTTACTAAATCACTTTTAAGCTTATAATATCATTATTCACCTATAATTTCTTCTCTTTCATCTCTGCGTATTTATCTTTTTAAAAAATCTTATTCAGTTTGATCCCTGGTACCCCCCCAAAAAATCTTATTCTTTCATCAATCTAGGAACTTATTGTATTACACAAATATGAAAGACCTTAGTTTTTTGTTAATTTTTAGTGCCTCTGTTATGATTATGTAATACATGCATACACATACATTTCTTTCTATCATTACTGAGGAATTGATTTGTCTATCTTAGCTCTAGAAATACATTTCAATTATTATTTATTACTTGTTTAACAACTAATTGGCATGGCATTTCATGGATATCTTTTTCAAAAACAATACTTTACAAGTGAAACTTAGAATTATTTTATTTTTCAAAATAAACTATCTTGGATTTTACTAGCAATTAACTTTAAACAATACAACTATCTCAATAAACAGTCTTTAAAATACTTGCAATTTATATCCAAAATGATGTATCCCATCATTTATTCGAGTCCTTTCTAAAATCTCTGAAAATTTCATAATTTTGTTCATATTCATTGCTTTTATTGTCTTAAGGCTATTCTTGACTTGCTCCTCTCATTAACAATGATACAAAGTGGGATTGGCTCACCCTTAACTCCCTTAAGGTGGCAAGAAGGGTACCTGTCAATGGAGACTGAGAGGTGGGACAGTTACTCCTAGCTACTTAAGGAGGAAGTTTCAGTGCAAGATTGTGGTGGCTGCTTATATGTATTTTTTTTCCATAGGCCCTGCACTTTCTAAGGTAGGACAATGTGCGTGGGTCAAAGGTCTAACAAACATTCTGTCCTTCAAATTCTACCGAGGAGAATTTCTCAACATTTAAAAAATAAAATTAGTCCTATCTCCGCTACATTTAATAGAAACTTCTTGTAGAATTTAACAAATGATTGGATATTATGCATATTTTCATTGCCACTGTGGCTTTTTATCTTATTTTGCTCTTTTGTGAGCACTTTAATAGAAACATGGACGCATCCAGGATAGGCTAAGTAATACTACACTAACAATCAACTCGCAAATTTCAGGTGCTTTATTACACAAGAAGAGTTTATTTTTCATTGCTTATCAAATAGTTCTTGTCAGGGAGAATCCGATTGTGGCAGGCTTATGGAGACTGCATCTCATCACACTCTTATACTATCACTGCACCTGATAAGCGAAGCATGATAAATCGATAAATCACACCCTGACTCTTTCCAGTTCTACAGGGGAATATGACTTCTGTATGCTCTCATTGGTCAAAACAAGTCATTGGCCTTATTTGATTTCAAAGTGGGGAGGGAAGTACAATCATGCCATTTCCCCAGAAGGAAAGTAAGCTATTTGTGAACAGCTCTAATGATTAGCACATATTCCTATTCATAAAGCCTAGTCTTGTTTCAGTTACTATTTTAAAAAAGTGGCCCTTTGGCTTCTCAGTTGAAAGAAAGAAAGGAAGGAAGAAATAAATAAAGAAAGAAAGAGAGAGAGAAAGAGAGAAAGAGAGAGTGAGTCACCAGATGAGCAGCATATTAGAAGCTGGAAACGTGTTAATTCTTGCAGAAAAGCAACCTATTTTTTAAAGTCAAAAACTAAATAAAACAGAAGTTATGTCTTTGATAGTAGAAGGTCTTTATTATTTTAGCATTGGGCATTCAGATAGGGGTCAGGGGATATATTCCTCTGCTGACCTATCTATAGAACAACTGTACCTCAAATGCATTCAGAACTCTCTTTCATTGCCTGAATACTTTGTTGTGTACATTGACTCTTTCCTCTTCCTTTCAAAGGCAAAAGATTGGAGCATGAGTGTAATCATTTGAATGTTCAATGTCCACTTCTACTGGTTTCTAGGCATTCACCGTTTCATTTTAACAACAGAGGAGAGGGAAGTCCTGTTGCTTTAATATGCTATTTCAAACAATCCTGGACTGTGAGGCTGCCAGCTCTGGCATCAGTTAAGTCAGAATCAGGATGCAGTCCGTGGCTAGTGAGTGAAGCAGAGTGGGGTGGGAGAGGCAAATCTACATCTCATACTAATTAAAACAAATGAATGCTCTGTATCTCTAACCAGTGTCAAAAGACATTTACAGTTTTCCTAGCCCGGATCCCACGTCTGCTTGGCACAGAGACCGCCAGGATCAATGGTCCAATTTTAGTTCCACTTTCTTTTTCCATCATTCCCTGTATTCAGCTCTTCGGAAGTGAGTTAATAATGTAAAATCTGGCTGAATTAAATTCGTTTAACTGTGCTGCCAATTCCCTTCCCTTCATGCATTTTTAAAGAGATTTCAAACCTGTGATGGATTTCTAATGCTCTTCGAAAAGAAAAAGAGAATAAGACAGTAAACCTGAATGGGGCAAATTTTTTATTATAATTACTTCATTGAATTATCTCGCTCTGTATCCAGAAGGAAGAAGAGGAAATGCTAACCTGTATAGACTTTGCAAGTAGCAATATCCATGGTGGAAAAAATAGTAGAAACTGCCTCTACCATCAGTCAAAGAAGTGATATAGTGCAGCTTCTCATGGAAAGCTGTGAACAGTAAAATATGAGGTAGAATGGGGTCTGTTTCTATAGCAATCCAGTATATTCTAGTTAGGATGATGAATTTTTTTAAAATTAAACTTACTGTTAGAAATAAATTAGCAACTAGTCCTCGGAGTGCCTGTTTTGACACTGTAACTATGTGAGCTATCTATAAAATGGTCAAATTTGAACTCTTTCTTGCTCTCAGATTCTCCACAAAGCCGTCTAGCTTATTAAATTGATGGATGCAACTACAGCACACAGTATAATATTTATTTATTTAACTATTTGGGGTTTTTTTTGAGACAGAGTCTTGTTATATAGTCCAGGCTTCCCTTGAATTCACACTCTTTAGCCCAGGGTGGTCTGCAACTCCAGAAATCCTGCCTCAGCCTCCTGAGACACGATTACAGGCATGTGTCACCACACTTAGCTAGTATACAAACTTTATGTTTAGAAGATCAAAAAACAAAAGTTTCTACCAATGTATAATAAAAAGTAAAAATTTCAGGAAGCAGAGACCTCCCTAAGAGGGAATATTCCTAGACATTAAATACCTTTATCTCTACTAACTTGATTGAGCCTATTAGCATTCAACTGTTGACAAGGTGTCAGAAGAGACCTTTCATAGCTGTATTTCTTTTTAAAATTCCTTATTATCACAAGATAGATTCTCTCCCCCTATGGCAAACAAACATCACCTGTAATTTGGACTGTTTTATAATCTCCCTCCCTCCCTGCAGTATCTGTTCCCATCAGGCTGACTTGTTTATTCTCACTATAAAGTACTTCTAATGGTGTAATTGGCTAATGATGCAGCCAGTTCTCTAGTTTATACTCTCATGACAAACTGAAGAGTGAAAAAATTCACATTCTGGTTCCACACTGCCCATGGTTTTTCTGTCCTTAATTGGGGAACCAGAGACTATCTTGCAACTAGATGTGTTCTTCATCACCACACAGTTCCTGAGACTTTCTCTGTGTGGAATGAGCAAAAGTTGCAATGTCTTGTTAAATCTTGTTCCTGTTAATTTCATAGTTAGTAAGATTACTCTAGTAAGATTACTCTGGAAATTCAGCCCATGGCATTGATGAAAAACTGGGTGGCTCATTCAGTCTATCATCTGGCAAAACTCAGCAGTCAGTAGAGCTTTAAGAGAGCAGGTGTTTCTAATAAAACGGAAAATGCCTTTCCTATTAATAATGTGGCACACTCTGTTCTCTTGTCTCTGGATCTTTTGCTGACTCAAAAAAGCACCATGTCCACTATGTCATGCTTTCACACAAATTCCAAACACCTCTGGAGAGAGCACTATGTCGACCAGTGACAGAGGGAAGATTTGAAATTTGAGATGCAGGATTTGAGAAAAGGTGTCTATTACTCTGAATATTCCTGTTTTTGTTATCCACCAACCATCCCCCACCCCATCCCTGACAGTTAAGATTCTGAAAGTATCTCATGTAGACTTTGAATACATTCTTGGTTATTAGAAGAGCCTTAGTACTCTTAGTGCCAAACCCTGCTGAAGCCAAATGGGATTTTTATGTTAAATCAATGCAAAGAATGACAAAATAAGATTGACACCATAAGTGCTCCCACTGGCAAGCAATTTGGAACTTTGACAGGGCCACACCCTAATGTTTTTACCATTAACTGGGCTATTGAGGTCAGTTAAACTGACCATGTCCCCCCAGGTTATCATCCTCAGCCACCATTCCAAATTCTTTTAGTAACCCATCTGTCCATGAATACTTGTCTCTACTTGTCCATGAATACTTGTTCTACTTGTTTCTCTACCTGAACTTTTCTTCTGATACTACCTTCCTTACATCAACTTTTCCTATGGGCACAGAGTCCGTGTTTCATTGCTCAAAAGCTCCATTCTATCTTCAGCGTTATCACAAAATTTCTTACTGCCTCCTAACTCTACCTGAAAACTGATTTCAGGTAGGACTCTCTTGCAGTTGTGCCTTCCTGATGAGTGGTGTTGTTCTTCCATATTCCATATTTCCGTCATCTTCTGTGATAGTTAACTGACTATGTCAACTTGAGCAAGAAACACCCTGCTAAATTGGGTCAACATAGTTCTGAGTGTCACTGAGGGGATTTACTTAGGACAGAACAGCCACAACCTGTCTGAATGGTGTAAAGGGGAAATGAAGAAGGATGATTCTTTTCTGTTTCTTTGGAGGAGTTCCAGTCTTCATCTTCACCTTGACTATCATCTCCTGGCTTCCACTGCAGTCTCTTCAGCCTCTAGAATAAATCTTTCAGCCTTCCATCCCAGACCCTTCGGCCTCCTGACACGGACTCACACAAGACACCACAGTGAGCTCCAAGCCTTTGACTGGATCTTTCAGGTCTCCAGTGCATAGACAGGCCTTTGCATTCTCCTCTATACCTGACTCTGTGGGCAGCCATTGTAAGCCTATCTTGTAAATTTTTATATATGTGTACATCTTGCATTAAATCTGTTTCTCTAGTAAGCACTGACTGACACTTCCCCACAGCAAAATAAACTACTGTATTCCAAAACTTAACTGGCTTAAAACATAATTTTATTTTGCTAAGATTTTGTGGATCAGGAGTTCAGGAAGGGCTCAGATGGGTCTTTTTTCTGTGATCCATGAGGTATTAGTTGGGACAGCTAAGGCTGAAGAATTCACTTTCAAGGTGGCATCTTTATTCATGTACCTAGTACCTCAATACTTTTTGGCCTCAGTCTCTCCTCAAATTCCATTTCACTCTTTAAGAACTGTCCATGAGACTTGGTTGGCTTCCTCCTCATCATAGTGCATCTCAGGATACATGGTTTTGCTAGACAGCAAAAGACTTACCCAGAGTGACTCTTCAAAAACAATGAAGCACATGCTATGGGGCTTCCGATAGCTCAGCCCAGAATATTACTTAAGTCATATTCTACTGGCTAAGCAAGTTACTAAAGTCCAGGCTGATTCAAGGGGGAAGGGAACTGGACTCCATCATTCAATGGGAGCAGTAACAAAGAAGTCGTGGCCATGTATAATCTACCATGTCTCATATTTCAGAGATCCCAAATGGGCCAGTGTTCTTTCAGCTCTCTCTTTACTTACTTTCAACTAACTCCTCCATCCCCTCTACTTTGGGTCCGGGTCCTATCTTTTCTTCCCAAACAACCCTTCCTGTTATATGCTAAAGGTATATTCTAAATCACTGCATTTAATTGAAGTTTTCAATCTCAGCTCTTAAATCTCAGCAGCATATGGGATGTTAACCAATCTCTTTTTCTTTAGCTTCCAGGAACACCACTTATGTTTTTCTTCTTAAATTGCTGGTCATATTTCATTGTGTTTGTAGGTTCAATTTCATCTATTTCACCCATTCCATATTGATTTCCAAGAAGTAGGATAAAGAGCATCTTGTATGCTCTTGACCAGAGGATACAGATCAGTCACCTATTTTTTAAAATAAAAATCTATTGGAACAAATCCATGCACAATTTTTATGTATTGTCTATGGCTGTGTTCATTTTTTATGATTTGTTTTAGGCTACAGTGACAGTGACAGAGATTATACGGCCTATAAACTTATAATACACTATGGCTTCCATGTCCTTAGGTTTCACATCTGTAGATTCAACCAACCACAGATCAAAATTATTCACATAAAATTCATATGTATCAAACATGTACAGACCTTCTTTCTTGTTGCTACTCCCTAAAAATTTCAACAACTGTTTATATCATATTTACATTTTATTAAGTATTATAAATCATCTAGAGATGACTTACATATGAAGGAGGACTGTGGGATTATATACATATACCACACATTTTATACAAAGGACTTAAACATCCATGGATTTTGGTATCCGGTGGGGGAGGTGTACTGGAATCAACCCCATATGTGTACCAAGAGACAACTGTATTATTTTTCCCTGTAGAGGAAATGTTTGCTGAATCCTTCTCCAGAACCAGTGATTGTGAAAGTGTGTTCCCTGGATCAGCATTAATGTCCCCTGGACTATGTTAGAAATGTAAATTCTCGGGGCTTACCTTAAACTCCCCTGAATCAGAAACTCTCAGTGTGAGGTCCAGGGACCTACCACATGTGCTTGTTTACAAGCCCTCTAGATGATTGCAGTGCATACATATGTGTAAGAATCAAGGAGAGAGCCAGACATAACAACAGTTGGATGAGGTCCCTACATCATTCCTATTTGAATGGGGGTGTGTGGGGGAATGTGTGTGTAGAAGCTGAGTCTTCCTGTCCACAGGGAAAATCTGCAGCAGTAACAAAGTGGAAAATTGTGTCATTCCAGGGCTAGAATCACCAGAGGAGAATGCAACAATGGGTATTTCCTCTCCTCTCAGTCACCTCACCCATGTAGAGTGGGTGAGGATTTAGGAACTCTGAGTGGGAGCCGCCAGTTTTGTACTCTAAAGGCTTGTATTTTGTGATGGGAATAATTTTTTAACATCAAGTATGATCTGAAGAGTAAATATTATGATTTGTTGTGTTACTATGATGTTCCAATCACTATGTAATGCATTTTATGTGTTTTTGTATACACTCATTCCTCATATCCCTGGGGGATTATCACCAGGATGCCCCTCTCCAGATATCAAAACCAATGGATGTGCAAGTGTTGACATACAATAGCATAGCATTTGCATATAACATTTGCACATTGTTTTGTATAGTTTAGGTCATCTCTAGATTATTATAATATCACATACAATGTAAATGTTATATAAATAATTATTATTCCATATTGTTTAGGGAATAGTGACAAGAAAAAAATCTGCAGTGCTCAGAACAGATGCAATTTTTTTCTGAATATTTTCTATGTGTGGTTGGTGTAATCTGCAGATACAGAACCCAAGGATACAATGAGCCAACTGAATATACATTTAACTATTGTTAACACAGTGATAGAGAGCTTAAATCCTCAATCTTCTCATTTTAAATACTAAGTATTCAATAAATTAACAGTTTGTATTATTTCATTTAATTTTCACATCACTTATTTACCCCTATTTTATAGGCAATCTCTCTGAGACTTAGATTCCTTAAATCACACATCTATATAGTAACTGTTCAAATTAGGATTTAAAGATAGGTTGTTTATATCCCAATAATCTAATTCTCAACCATCACACACACACGCACACACACACACACATACACACACACACTCTTGCATATGTGTGGGCACTTGGAAAGTTTCTGGAAATCACTTTCTCTTGATTGCCAAATTTCCAAAGAGCTGTGTTAATGTCTAAAATATTGATCAAGTCTTAAAAAGTAGAAATCCTCCCAAGCTTTAGCTGTTACAAACTGTGCCGCTATAAACATAGGTGGACATATATCACTGTGGTATGATTCTTTTAATTCTTTGGGGAAGATACCCAGCAGGGGAATAGCTGGGTCAAATGGGACCTCTAGCCCTAGTTCTTTGAGGTATCTCCATACTGATTTCCACAGTGGTTGCAACAGCCTGCACTCTGACCAGCAATGGAGAAGGGTTCCTTTCTCCCCACAGCCCTACCAGCATTTGTTATTGGTTGATTTCTTGATAGCAGCCATTCTTTCTGGAGTGAGGTGGAATCTCAGTGTTGTTTTCATCTGAGTCTCTAGAATGACCAGTGATGTGGAACATTTTTTCATATATTTATTTGCTGCTTTTACTTCTTTGTCTGAGAAATGTCTGTTCATTTCAGATGCCCATTTTTGAATTGGGTCTTTGAATTTGGGGGGGTTGATTTTTTTTCAATTCGTTATATATTCTAGATAGTATACCTTTGTCTGAGGTACAGCTGCTAATAATTTTTTCCCACATTGTAGGTTGTTAGCTCTGTTGGTGATTTCTCTTGCAGTGAAGAAGCTTTTTAATAAGATGAGATCCCAGGTGTTGATTCTTTGTGCTAGTTCCCCTGCTACTGAGGTTTTGTTCATAAAGTCTTTTCCTATGCCAATGTTGTCAAGAGTTCTACCTAACTTGTCTTCCAGCAAGTTTAGTGTTTCTGTTTTAATATTTAGATCTTTAATCCACTTCTATCTTAGTTTAGTGCATGGTGATAGGTATGGGTCTAGTTTTAATCTTTGGCAAGTTGAAATCCAGTTTTTTCCAACACCATTTATTAAATAGGCTATCTTTCCTCCAATGATGGTTGTTGGCTCCTTTGTCAAAGATGAGGTGGCTGAGTATGTCTGGAGTTGCTTCTGCATCTTCTAATCTATTCCACTGATCCTCAGGTCTGTTTTATGGCAGTACCATGCTGTTTTTATCACAGTAGCTTTGTAGTTTAGTTTCAAGTTGGGGATTGTGATACCCCCTGCCATGTCTCTGTTGCTTAGAATTGCTTTTGCTATTCTAGGTCTCTTCTGGTTCCAAATGAATTTTTGGATTGTTTTCTCTAGTTCTGTGAAGTATATTGTTGGAATTTCAATTGGCATTGCATTGAATCTATGTAGTAGTTTTGGGAAGTATGGCCATTTTCACTATATTGGTTCTTCCTACCCAGGAGCAAGGGATGTCTTTCCATTTTCTTGTATCCTCTTCTATCTCTTTTTTCAGAGTGCTATAGTTTTCAGTGTAGAGCCCAAGTGTTCATCAAGTTGAAACTGGATAAAGAAGATGTGGGTTTTTTTTTTATAAAATAGAGTACTATTCAGCCATAAAGAATGAGAAACTAGAGTCATTTATAGCTAAGTGGATGCATATCAAGGCCATACTCTTAAGTGAAGTAAATAGGACATACATGTGTAAATACCGAATAGTTTCTCTAGTGTGAGAAACTGCAAGTGTAAATAAGGGTTAAAATGATTAAAATGAATAATGATAATTTGAAATAGGAAAAAAAAGGTCCAAAAAGGCAGGGGTGAAGGGAGGGGAAGGGGAAAGGAAAGACGGAAAAGGAAAAATTATGAGAAAAGAAAAAAATGGAAATGAAATCTATGTAAATAGAGAAGGGTGGAGGGGTGAAGGGCACACAGGTAATGGGGAAAAAATAAGAATCAAGATACATCATGTACAGATACAAACACCCAATGATAAATGTAAATGTATTGTATACCTAAAATGTACCAATAAAAGAACTTAAGAATAAAAAAAAGTAGAAATCCTCTAAAAATATACCATTGAATTTATTTTAGTTCATTTCAAAAAGCATTACCAAACTTCTTGGAGCTATTTTGATAATTTGGCATTAATTATTGTTATATTATTGTGGCAAAGCAGAACAGCTCAGTGTTATAGCCAAGTGTTACAGCTCAGGTGCTACCGCTCCAGCAATTTGAAGACTCGAGAATCTGAAAGAGATGGAGAAAAACCTTTATTGCTGGCTGGCTCAGAGGAGTTTGCACACTCCAAATTCTGAGTGCTGGGTTGCAGTAGAAGTCAGCCTATATACAGTCCTACAGGGTGGGGGTGGGGGTGAGGGGAGTGGGCCCATGTGCTGGGCGAGCATGCTTACAGAAGTGCAGGATGGGGGGGGGTGTTTCAGAACATTCCGGAAGCACACACTACGTGAGCATGCTCACAGAAGTAGAGAGGTGGAGTTAACAGATCTGGTAAGAACCCCATGCAGCTCAAATAGTTACAAAACATTTTGATTCATTGGGCAGGAGCACCTTGAAGCACAAATGGTTACACTTCTGAAACAAAACATTTTATGTAAAAAACATGAGGGGGGCAAAGACAAAGCCTTGCCCTTTGTATTATTGGTCCATCAATACTGAGGAATATACATTAGTTGACATAGAAGTTGATGATGCATAAAACACAGGAGTCTGCTATTTCACACTTAGTACCCCTTTGCTTGACAAATTTCTTTGTAGCCATTTTCAAAATTATTATTTGCTGCTTTCTCGTGAAATAAGACGTATACTCCTACATAGGCTCTTAGCTTCCTCTCTACAAAATCATTTAGTGAAACAAAGACCAGACCATCCTTCTCCAAAGTACATTTCTCATTTTCCAGAACATCCTCCAGGTTATTCAATTCTGGTAACAAATTCTGATGTTTTTCAATAGAATTTAAAATACAATTTCATCACTGTGACAAAGTGGAACATGCTCAGTTGCCAATGATCTTGCTTTGAGAGCATGTTGGAGGTATGCAGATGGGGGCGGGGAATCTCTGGCAATGAATGTTGCCATTTTAGAAATTTGAACAGAAGATTCCTATAGAGGACTTGGTCTGACTTTAATTTGTTCTTTGTGTGGAGAGCAAGACATTTAAATTGAACTGTAGGTTACCCTTACTGCTTTGTGCGCGTCATATTGTTTCTCCTCTCCGATGCTTGTTTGCTATCCCAGCCTTGAGGCCGGCCGATTATGGACTGAAACCTCTGCAAATTGATGTCTGGTATTTTGTCTCAGCAACAAGAGAAAAGTAACTAAAACAGAAATTTGCTACCAAAGAAGTGGGGTTGTTGCTGTGACATTACCTGGCCTTGTGGCTCAAAAGCCTTTGGAACTGGCATGTGAGAAGGGGAAGAGTTAGGAAATATTCAGAGATGTTGGCTATGGAAGTAGCGCTGGAACACCTTAGGCTATTATGTATGGATGGGAGTTTCTGGTCAGAGCTCAGAAAACCAGAAAGCTGGTAAAGACCAGGGTCAGAAAATGTCTGCTAGAAAGGACTGAATTGGCTGTTGGACTCCAGACAATGTATGTTATGGCTTGGCAGAAAGTTTATCTCCATTTTGTTGGTGTCCAGAGACTTTGCCTGAGACTGAGATTGGGCCAGTGGACAAACTAATCTTGCAGAAGAAATTTCAAGGCAGTCGAATATTGAGGTG
>NW_004624762.1:12931796-12981995 GCF_000247695.1 Heterocephalus glaber | reverse complement strand
GGGGAAAAAATAAGAACCAAGATGCATTATGTAAAGGTACAATTCCCAATGAGAAATGTAATTGTGTTGTATACCTACAATTTACCAATAAAAGAATTTAATTTAAAAGAACAAAACACAACAAAATAAACCACTACATGTGAGTGATTAGTTTGGCAATGCCCTAATCCTGGTAGTTTGAATAAGATAATAGGGGTAGAAGGATCCTGTTAAACTCTCTTGTTACCCTCACTGTTTTGTGTGTGCCATGTTGTTTCTCCTCTCCAATGTTTGTTTGCCATCCCAGCCTTGGAGCCAGCGGATTATGGACTGAAACCTCTATGAACTGTAATCCAAATAAACCACTTCCCCTTCAAAAAAAATAAAATAAATTGAAATGTATATTGGCTAAACAAGCATTTATAAAAGATATAGCACCAAGTTAAGTGTCTGCAATACACAGATAAATGAGGCACAGTCTTGTCTTCAAGAATAGAGTTCAGGAAATAAGACAGCTCCATATGGTAAAGTGAATGAAAGGAAAGAGCTTCAGATCTTGGTATAGAATTGTGGGACTGCAGGAGTCCCAGTGAAGGGTTTTTGAAAAAGATCAGACTTAGATGAGTGGAGATAGTCATAGAAAAAAATGGCAAGCGGGTAATTCAGTAGAAGAGGTAGCACAAGCAAAGGTATGGATTAAAGAACCCCATGATACAAGTAGACACCATCATTACTGAGCCTTCTATATGTCACAGGACAGAGAGCAGAGGAGGTTGGAAGAGACTTCTGGTCACGGGGTCCCTTGTATGAAATGTGAGGCAAATGATGTCCAATGTGTGGGCTCATTCTTCTTAGTCTCACTGATGGATCTCCATTACCACTATGAAAATTGCCTTGTCAGTCATGTGCAGTTTTTATTTCTATGATGCACCTTGGATTTTCTGCCTGGATATTTAGACTTATTTCTTCCATCATATTGATTTCACTTTGCATTCTGGTGTGTGAGTCAGGGTATACCAGAGAAACAGATTTAATGCAAGACATACAAATATAAAAGAATTTACAAGATTGGATTACAATGGCCACCTGCAGAGTCAAGTGTAGAAAAGTACAAAAGGGCCATCTACATGCTGGCCATCCAAAGGATCTATTGGAATGCCTGGAACTCACTGTAGTGTCCCATGGGAGTCCCTGTCAAGAGGCCAAAGGGTCTGTGATGGAAAGCTGAAGAGTTTGTGCTGGAGGCGGAAGAGTCTGTGTTGGAAGCCAGGAAATGATGTCCAAGGTAAAGGTGAAGACTGGAGCTCCTCTGAGGAAACACAAGTGAGCCTTCCTTCTTCATTTCCCTTTCATACTATTCAGGCAGCAAGCCTATTGGTTGCTGTCACTCACACCAAGTAAATCCCAGCAAATCTTCAGTAAATCCCTTCAGCCCCACCCAGAACTATGCTGATCCAATTTAGTTGGGTGTTTCTTACTTGAATTGACACAATCAGTTAACTATCACATGGGAGAATTTATAAAGTTTTCTATCTTCATTATGGAGACCGTTTTGTACTGAGTTCCGCTAGATATTTTCTCCATTGAAGATTTTAATTCTATCACTGCCTTTTCATTATCTTGTGATGTTTTCCTATACAACTCTTTGAAAAAAATCTGGTATCTTTTTGGTTATCAAAACTTTGTTCTACACTTTTACTGTTATGATTTAAATATGTCCCTTCCAAGACTGCATACTAGAGGGATATATGCATACCTATGTTTATAGTGGTGCAATTCACAAAATTGAAGTGTGGAAACAAACTACATGACCATCAAAAGATTAAAAGGATAAGAAAAATGTGTGTATACATAATGAATTAGTTAGCTATAAAGAGAGTGAAATCATGACATTTGCAGGAAGGCAAATGGAACCAAAGTCTACCAGGTTAAGTGAAATTAGCCTGACTCAAAAAGTAAAGCATTTTATGATTTCTCTTATATGAGAAAACTAAAAAATATATAAATTAGTAAATAAAGAATTAAAATAAAGGAGAGAGGACAAGAAACCAGGAGGTAAACTTCTGGAGATTCGGAAGAGGACAAATAGAAGAGGGGAGGAAAAGGAGAAGTGGGTAATGGGATTAAAATTGATTAAAATACATTAATGCCTCCACTAGGCATTTTTCTAAGGTCATTACATTAATTTTCTTATTTAATCATTTAAGAATTCTTTAAGAGGGCTATGCTTCTTGCCCTATATTGCTTAAGGAATCCAAGGTGTGCCTAGATTAAGTAAAATTTTTCAACAAATAATAAGAGGTAGGACTCTACTCTGTCTGGTTCCAAAATCTATGGTATTGGCTTTTGTGCAATTCTCTAGAAGCTCTGCTTTGACCAGGTTGGTGCATTCGAATCTATCCCTCTCCCTGCACATAGCTTGCTTTACCTCAAAGGACGTTCTAGGATGCAGTGATTCATCATTCACCCTTCCCACTGCTTTCATCTGTTCATCATATTGCACAAGGAAGCTGGAGAAGGAGTGGAAAGGATGATGTGTCCCTTCAATGTTAGTTAGCCCCTATATAGTGAAGGAGATGTCATTGGCTTTTGTGTTAAGATCTAGAGTTATACAGTGGTGGTACCCCTGACCCGCTTCTACCTACTTCCAAGTTGTTCTATATTTCCTCCAGATTTTGAACTTACTTTGGCTAGCAATTGTTTTTCTTAACTCATGATCTCTTGGATGCAGTTAATGAAAATTTCTTCCTATTTTCATATTGTGTAGGACATTTCTCCTTGGTTTATTGTAATATTATTCCATTCTCATCACTGGCTTATTGTGCCACCAACATTTTCCCTTTTTTCATACATACATATATATATTTCATATACATATATGAATGTTTTCAATCAAACACGTTAGCTAACCATCATTTTTTATGTTAAACCTCCATTTTCTTTTTCTTTTTTTTGGTACTGGGGATCGAACTCGGGACCTTGCGCTTTTCGAGGCTAGCGCTGGAACCACTGAGCTAAATCCCCGGCCCTAAACCTCCATTTTCTCTCAATGTTTTAAAATAATATCCTAGGCAGAAGACATATTAAGAATTGCTTGCTGTCTTTGATATTATAAGATGTGTTGCTTTTCATTCAAATTAACAAATATTTAAGTACTAGGAATTTTTGAAGTGAAGTGCTTAGTAATTTGACAATATAGATGTACAAAAATCATATTTTTTACTTTGAAGTGCCTATTGAGAGGGATGAATATATTTATGAGTCATTCATTGTATCTGTTCATATCTTATGTGACACTCTCCCTAATATAACAAAATGTTATTCAAATCCAGGAGTAGAAGGAGTTATTTTCTGTGGGGGTCGCTGGGAAAGGACTTCCAGGAATTCTCAAGTTGAATTCCTCTAAAAGCAGACACTAAGAGCAATATTTGAGCATAAGGTTTATTTGGAAGGTGACTCCAGGAAGCCAGAGTGCATTAATACGCAGGTTACAATTATGGACAATGGGGGCTCAATCTCACTGGGAACCTCCAGGAAATGGCTAAGGATATACTTCAGAGTTGTTTCTCCTGAAGGCAGGAAGATGTTGTATTTATTTATCAAATCCTGTTCATCACTGTTTGAGGGCTCTATCCAGCAATGTCAACTTTCTAATACTTAAGACCAGTTCCACATGTGGGCTAAGTCTGTACCTGAGCAGTCAGTGAACAGCCAGATAAAGAGTGATAAACTTAAATGGTGCAAGAAGATGGGATTTGGCTAAGGCACAGACAGCATCTGCTTCACTGGAGGAGGTGGCATTTAAATTGAATCTTGGATGATGAGAATATTTTTTAGCAAGTCGTGATATAGATAGGGGTAAGCATTTCAGCATACGAGAGTAGGAAGATGAAGGCAGCATTTGTGTGGTCCATGGCAAATAATAATAAAGCACCAAAGTTTGAAAATGATTCACAGTCTTAAAATTAAAGAAAATTCAAAGTTATACCTATAAATATTCTCACTCTCTTGCTTTGAGTGGGAGACAACATAACTCCCAAGTCGTGCCTCACTAGCAGTCTGTTTCCTCTAGCTAATATCTGAGTTACTTAGACTTATTTCACTATTTACTGCTCTGTAGAAATGTGGGGTTTTGCCAAAATCTAGACATGGCTATGAAAGTTATGTTGTACAAGGGAGGATATCATCCTTTATATGTGGTATACTGGGAAAAAGATTAAGAATTGTTGATTCCACGACTGGAAATGGGATAAATTTGTTTAAGGAAGAGCAAATAATCCAGTGGTTGGGGCATAGATTACAGTGTATAGCATTGGAACCTTAGCAAAGATGACAATGGAAAAGAAGGGTTGATATATACAGAGAGAGTCCACCAAAAAATGTATACACACTTCAGCAGTTCACTGTACTAATAAAAGTCTGGAAGCTCATGGCCACCACTTTGAGCACCTGTTGTAATTGCAGAGGCCAAAGGTAACTTGTGTCAGTCTCATGATGTCTCAAAAAATTTAGTATTAGAATATTTATACAAGTTTTTCTTTTCCTGAAGTATGTATACATTTTTGGTGGACTCTCTCTATATATTTCCTTTACCTTCATAATGGAAATAATATTTGGCAAATGCTTTTCGATCTTAAATTCAGCATCTCTAAAATGATGATCAGGAGCTACATATTTCAGGAGTGAAAATGAATCGTGTTAATTTTTGGGTTTTTTCCTCATGTAGAGGCAAGAAGAAATACTAAACCATATTATATACTTCACAAGATGCAATTGCTCTTTGCTAATGAAACCTATGTGAGATTTCATTTTAACCTTAGAAAATATTGAAATTTTTGACAGAATAGGTTATTAGTAGGTTGGAAGCCTTCATCAAAATTTGAAACTTTTTGAAAATACTTTATTCTGGATAGGCAGCTGTCATCTCTGGTAATTCACACCTGTGAGCCCCTGGTGCTTTGGCAAACTGAGTAAGAGCAACACCACATCACTGCAGTGCCTAGCCTGAATTTCCCATGGGGCACAAGGCTGTCAACTGCGAGCAGGTGAGGCTTACTTAAAACATCTTCATTTCTGATATATACAATGTGGAATAGAGCATTCCATGTCATGTGAGTACCTGGATACTGAGGACATGGGAGGACAGGTATAAGAACTAGGCTTGGTTACACGGATTATCACAGAAGTAGAAGTGACATCTTTCTGAAGGCAGTTAATGAAACAGTGACAATGCCCAAAAATTCTGTTGAGAAAGACAAAAAGATGGATGAGCCTTGTTTTAAAAATAATATTAAAGATAAAGGATAGTACTTAATGCCCTACAGTCTGCTGCTTCTACTATTCAAAGTTTAACTTCTTCTGGAATAACAAGAAATGTGGCAGTATTGTTGCTTCAGTTGTTCATGATGCAGAGCTGTGGAGCCTTATCCTGCTCTGCCCTGGGAGCTGCAGGTTCAGCATCTAGAGTCTGGACCCTCAAAGCCTTAATTTGCTGCTGCTGTTTCGTAAAAGCCAGTGATGAGCTTGCAGTAAGACCAGGCACTCTCCCTTTTGATACCCTGTACTTCTGTTCCGTGCTATAGCTCCACACAAGGCAGGAGGAGTGGCATACATTTTACTCAAGGATTGTCTGTCGGGGGAGGGCAACTTCAAAATCAGTGCTGTATTTTTTCCCAGCTAGGGTTGGTTTGTTTGAATTTTAGACAACCCAGTAAATTAAACCGCTCACAGTGAAGTTACCAATTCTATCTCTGTTTCTGACCTGTTCTTCCCTGTTCGTGCTCTCAGAAGGAGAAAGGGAAGTGTTTTTGTATTTTCCCTGTAATTTTAAGGTTTTTTATTTCATGGAAACTATATTTTCCATTAGCATTTGAAGAGTGTTGAAGTCCTCTGTTTTATCCTTCACCACTGCTCCTTCCAGTATGAGTGTTAGAAATAATGGATGGGCTCTTTGTTGAGCTTTTTGGCCTTTACCTGCTACTTTCTTAGCTATCAATAGGGAAACTTGAAATTACCATCTTACTAGCTTTCATTTTCTTCACCCATCCTATTGTTTTTGGGGAGGAGAAGAGAGGAAGAAGAAATTACTGCATTTTTAATAGGACAATGTTATGTTACATTGGGATGTTTTTGAGGGACACCATTGTTTTCCTTATGCCAGCTAGTGTCTGTCTACCATGGCCCCTGTCTCAGTGGCTTAAGCTTATCTATTAATTGGTCTTTCTCTTGGTATTATATTAGAGACCACAGCCCATTTGATTTGATTCCTCTGGAGCCCAGTATTAAGGAAGTCACATAACAGGTAATAAATAAATGTTTGTTGAATAAATTTGTGGGTAAGCTACCATCCCATCTTCTGAAAGAGTTCTACTTAACAAAGTCATACGTTGCAAAGTTTTTAGAAACCTATTCCACCATTCACTTCTGGAGGAAAAAGGAAAGGTAGAGAAAAGGATCAACAGTTACGGAATATCAATCCTGTACCAAGATATCAAGAATAATATACCTTGTCTCATTTATTCTTTAAAACAGTCCTATTAGGGCTGTTAAATCTTCATTTGACAAATAAGGAAATTGGGGCAGATAAAGTTAAAAAATTCTGTTAGTCATACATTATTATGATACTGAGTCAAATGTGAGACTATCTGTCTCCAAGGCCCAAGTCCTTTACATCTTGCTTCTTAATCATTTCTTAGTAGAGAAATAAATGACAGTTGTCTCAACTTATCTGAAGGTTCTGTATCTTTGGATTCAACCAACTGTGCCTGTACTGAACACGCACAGATTTATTTTCTCATTATTATCCCCTAGATAGCCCAATATAATGCCTATTATATAGCATGTATATTATATTAGGTATTATAAGGCATCTAAATATGATTTAAAGTATACTGGAGGATGTGCATAGGTTATATTCAAATACTGGACCATTTTACACAAGTGACTTAAACATCCACAGATTTCAATGTCTGGGCGGGGGTGTTCTGGAACCAATCTCTCACAGATACACAAGGATGTCTATAGTCTATTACACATTATAATGGTAGGTTAATATCCTTAAAGCTTTTCTTTTGTCAAATATTCTCAATCATTCTGCTTTGTTCAAGATTAGATTTCATACTACACAGCCTAAATAGTAAGGCAGTGTAGAGCCCAGTTTTAAACAAATTCTGTGGGTCTCTGTATGTCTGTACCAATAGGAGCTCTGTAATTTCTTAGTTACCTTCATAAAACTCTTCTGTAAAATGAGCAGTTTTTGAAGATTAAATAATATATGACATATGAGGTGTTTCACCATAGCACACAGCAAGAACTTGATACATATAAGCTAGTACCATTATGTGTAGTTATTAATAGACTTTTACTATACCCTTTGCTTCTTTTTTTTTTTTTTTCGGTACCGGGGATTGAACTCGGGACCTTGTGCTTACGAGGCAGGTGGCAGAACCACTGAGCTAAATCTCCGGCCCCATCCTTTCCTTCTGACTTTCATTTTTTCCTCAAAAAATTCCCCATAGCACAAACTTCCCTCTAGCCTGGCTGAGATCCCATGCTTTGCCAAACTCTTTGATTATCCTTTCCTTTAGCTTTTTGCTTAAACTAACACCTCTTCTTTTCCATCAGCTTATGCAAATTCAATCAATTTTCTCACTCTTTCAGACAAAGCTGGTTCCAAACAGCCATCCTATGGATCTCAGTAGGCTTCTTTCCCAAGTACCCTCATGGAAAATTGCTCAGTGTGCAAAGTGGCTGTGGTGTCAGGAATGGGAGTTAGGCATGCACTCCATAACACTGACTTTGCCTTTCTAAGGCTGGCCTGGCTTCCATCACTATTAAATGTCTGCCTGCTAAAACTAGAAATAATGCTGAGCCCTGATATGACATCATTCCCTATGGATTGGAGGGGCAAGGGAAGTAGGAGAGATGAGCTAATCTCTTGATGGCAGGTCAATTGATTATACTCAATTATACCTCTTCCATCACAGAGCAGAAATTTGTCTTCCCTGAAATACATATGTATTCTGAATATGGATTGGCATTTCTTCCCATGGCACCAGTACTACCAGTCACAGATTTATAGTATACATTATTCACTATCATATATCCCATAGCATTGCCTCTCATCAAATATTATTTTTTTCAGGAGAAGTAGTATGGTTTAGCCTCATGGCCATAAAACTCATGGTTCTTACCAAATGCTTCAATGCTCAAAAGCAGTTGATCTCATAAAACGTGAAAATAGCCTATTAAAGATAGAGCTACCGTGCCTCTTATGGTGGGAGATTGCTTTGTCTTGCATGTTGAATGTTCCCCATGGTTTGTATATTGAGGGCTTGCTCTCCAGCTCATGGTGCTATTGGGGTATGGTGGACCTTTAGGAGGTGGGGCCTAGTGGAAGGAAGTTAGGTCTTTGGGATTATCTGTTTACTTCCTGGCTGGCATGAGATGAGCGGGTTCTTCCACCCTATATTCTTGCCATTATGTACTGCCTCACCACAGGCCAAAAAGTGATATGGCCAATCAACCATGGACTGAAATATCTAAAGCTGTGAGCCAAAGTCATTCTTTCCTTTTTTAAAAGTTGAGTATCTCAGATATTTTGTAAGAGTAATGCATAGATGACTGTGAAAAATAAGCTACATTGTCAACATGATTGACTTGAAAGCTAACTAGCAGATTCAAAAAACACACTTCTGGGTATGTCTGGGTGGGTCATGGAGGCATGACCTTGGGTATATGCCTGGTCCCTGGCTCCTGCCTATCTGGCACTGTTCCCTTGCTCTGCTTCCTGGCTGACTTGAAGTGAGCAGCTTTCCTCCACCAGACCCTTCTACCATGATGTTCCTGCCTTGAAACCAACTGACCATGAACTAAACCTCTGAGAAGGTAAGCTGAAATAAATCTCCAAGTTGTATATGTCAGGCATTTTGTCCCAGCAGCAGGAAAGCTGACTAATACACTAACTAACACAGAAATTGCACACGTGAATTTTGGAAACTGTCCTCAAGGTTGTGTTATGTATTTTAAATCAATGACCAATATTGATTAGTCTTGATTAGTACCATTTTGACTGGTACCATCAATGGGTGCCATTGTTGGTGTTTACTGGTAATGACTGATATAGCTACTAACTCATTGGTACTATTGATCATAACTGATTGGTACTGATGGGTACCATTTTCTCATAGCCAAAAGGCATAGATGTCTCTGAACTCAGGAGTGAAGATGAGAGTGATCTCTTTCACTATTCCACTTGAAAATCCATTTATCAAATTTAAAAATACTCCCAAATTTTGAGCTCTACTGGTTAAAAAATACTGATTTCCAGTGTTTGGGAGGGTGTTTCTACCAAGAGACACAACAATGGTCCTACTAAATGGGAAGCTGAGACTACCATATGACCTTACTCTGTTGCTCAGGTCACTTAACTTACTACAGACAAAAAAAGGATTACTCTCCTACATAGGTTTCTTGATCCCGATTACCAGGAGGAAATTTGGTAGTTATACACAATGGGAGTGCAGAGTACAATGACTAGAACACAACAGAATCTGTGGCCTACCATTTCTAGTGAATTAAAGACTACCCAATAAATGCAAGACCACTAAGGCATCAGATTGTTTACAATAAAGGTTTGGAAAATCCAGCTGAAGAAATTTGCTCTCAAAATTCAGGTTTTAAGCAAAATTTAATTAACAGATCATCAAGTGGAATAGTGAGAGATGTCACTTTCAACTTCCCCCCTTGGTTCCAAGACCTGTGCATTTTGGCTATGGTGAAATGGTACCAATCAAGGCTAAGGTGAAGGCTATGGGTAAAAGAACATTGAATAGGCAATGGAAAGAGGATCTTGTATTTTCCTTATGGCTCAGTGTTCAGTTATAGAAACAAGAATTATAGCTTATTTTGTGTATATAGTGTTTCTTGCTTGATTTATGTACATGTCTCTTTTAATCATTCCCTTCACCTTCACTATTTTATATTAAAATGTTGGTATTAAGTTTTCGGTTTAGTTTTAAGACATGAATATCCTTGTGGGTTTTTTACTAATCTAGAGGAGAAATTAACATATTAAGAAAGGGTCATAATGACTAATAGCACCTGTGTTTTCCCTTTTTTTGGAGAGAGAATGAGTATGTCTTAATTTGTCCATGAAAGAGTTGCAATAGTGATAGCTCAGAAATAGTGGAGTGGGAAGCTCCAAGAATTGGTCTATCCACTGATGGAACCATTAAGCTGGCAAAACTGACAGAATCAATTTTGGGAGAACTTTAGAATCTAATTAAATCTTATAGAAATCCAGCAAATGCTTAATAAAGACAGATGCTGCCAAATTTTAGTAAGGAGATGCTGTGGCGCTTTTGCTTACTCCTGAAACATCTTCCACTCCCTAGATCAGCAGTGGCTGTGGGAACAGCAGCCCATGTTCCTGTTGTGGCTTGCTGGTGTTAGGGATGTAGGGGAAGAAGATGAATCTTATTCTCAAGACACATTGCTTTTGATCAGTTGAGTGTTTCCTTGAGGAACTGCCACAGAGACTGACATTTATTTATTCCCATCCCCTGCTCTTGGGCTACATCAGATTTCTAGGTGAGGGCTATCAAAAGCATTAAGATACACTCTGCATAATTGCATAGGGCAAGGGGCAGCATATGGGGCAAACAGCAGACAGAACTGAAGGCCTGAGAAAGAGAAGACTAAGAAGAAGATTCTTGGTGAAGTGAGGACTCTGAAAAAGCTACTATGGATACAGGCAAATGGGGGAATACACACTGCACGCTGAACAGGAACATGCTGAAAAGGTCTTAGGCTTGCACCTCTGGCTGATAAGTGAGCTCTGGACAAGCAGGGAATAATAGCTAAGTCAGAGTTGTAGGTGGTCTACCTTAGTGTTGAAGGAGTGTAAGAGCACAGAGCTAATTTCCAAAGACTGGGAGAATATTGGGGTTTTTTTCACTGTTCTGGTTCCAAGTGTTTAAAGAAATTTCTGACAAGTCATTGGCTGATCATTGAGACAATAACACAGAAACCTCTATGACCATATGCAACAGGGACTAGAATCTTTGCAAAAATAGTTTAGAAAAGTCATTAAATAAATGCATTAAAAACCCCAACAATCCATAAGCAACAGCAAACACTGGGGAGGGACAAAACCTGATTCACAGAGACATTACTTTATGATGTTCAAATTTTCCAGTTTTTAAGAAAAAGTTACAAGGCATACAAAGAAATAGCAAACTATAGCCCATTCACAGAGGAAAAAGAAGAAATGCACAGAAACTGTTCCTGAGGAAGTTAATAGCTTGGATTTAATAAACAAAGACTTTAAATCGACTGCCTTAAATGCTGACAAAGAGTTACAGTAGCTGGGTACAGTGGTGCATTCCAGCTTCTCAGGAAGCTAAGGCAAGAGGATCACAAGTTTGAGGTTAGCCTGGGCAACCTAGTGAGACTGTGTCTCAAAATAAAAAATAAAAAAGGGTTGGGATGTAGCTCAGTGGTAGGGTGCTCCTGGGTTCAATTCCCAGCTCCACAAAAGACAGACAAGAAAGAAAGAAAAGAAAGAAAGAAAGAAAGAAAGAAAGAAAGAAAGAAAGAAAGAAAGAAAGAAAAAAGGAGTTAAAGGGAACCATGAACAAAGAACTAAGGAACTAAAGAAAATAAGAAAAACAAGATGTATGGACAAATAGAGAATATCAATAAAGAGAGAATTTATTTTAAAAAGTAATCAAAGAGAAATTCTGGAAGTGGAAAGTACAATAACTAAAATGAGAAAAGCCACGAGAAAAAATGTCATGCTTTTATCTTTACAATGAAAATCTAGTAAAACTAATTGTAGATTTCTGACTTCCAGAACTAGAAGAGAATACATTTGTGTTATAGTTAATGACTAAGTTTATGGTAATTTATTATAGTGATAGAGGGGGAATAGATATAACTACCAAACCTGCTAAATATCTGAAACATGATTTCATATTCTCTGAAATCAAAGAATGAATTCTAGGAACAACTGAGGTTAACAGTAGGAAAAATTTATTGAGAGAAAGATAGCTTCTGTCTAAGAGAGACAGAAGGGAGACCTGAAAGTGGGTTGCCCTCCCATCCTGATTGTCAAAGGTGTTTACATGGCAAAGCCCTGAGGTGAGGTGAATACAAAGTGTAACAAAACTATAAGACCCAATGGAAAATTACAAGATGAGCATGAGGTGGGACAAAACCATGACCAACTAGTAAGATGACAAGTACAGTCACCCAGGTAATACTGATTAAATGGGGATCAAATGGGAAGACAAATCACATACAAGGAATTTCCCATTTAGAATATCAATCACTGCTCTCTATCTGCTATCTATCTCTATCTATCTTTTCTTTTTTATATTGCTAACCAATGAGTGTGCCTCAATTGTTCTCCATGTTGGCTCCTTGAGGGTGGCCCTGTCTAATTGCCTACAAGATATCTAATTAACTTATCTATCTACAATAATAGTGCTGACAGAAAGCTAATATGATGTCTTTAAACCAGTTCTCAAAACATCTAAAGTAGTGTATTTCCTGCTTGGATATTATTGATAGATAAGTGTTCTATCCATATATATGAAATAAATGAATAAATGAATGCATAAATTCTATAAGGTTCAAAGCAAGTATGTTATCTTCCACTATATTCATTTGGGTTCCTCTAAAAGCTGACATTGAGGTAAGAATTTGGTTTCAATGCTTCCTGAGAAATATTTGTGATGGCATGAAGAAGTGAGCAGGGATGACAAGGTGGACAAGGGGAAGGCCAAGCAGTGTGTACTGTCAAGTAGGTTATCATTGTGAAAACTGAAACCTAATCTTACTGGGGAACTCTGGAAAGCTGTGTAAAGCATGAACCTCAGAGTTAGTCTACCTGAGGGACAAGGAAACTGGAGAATTTATACCAACTGCCATTCATCCTTGATTTAGAGCTTCATTAACCCCTTGGCACTTCTGACATCCCAGTGTAGGGGCAGAGCAGGTTGTGGTGGTCAGGGAGCTCTTAGACTCAAAGATGTGGATCCTGGCACTTGAGAGCTGAACTGGCATGCAGTGAAATGGCAAGGGAAGAGACGGAGGTGGTACAAGAACAGCCTCAGTTGTACTTATAAAATCTGTTCTATCTAATCCACTGTAGTGCACTTCCTTCTTACTGACCAATGCACACATATCTTATGCAACACTCCTGAGCAAAGCAGTGCCTTGCTGAAACAAACTATGGGACATGCACAACTTCGTGGAGGAGATATTTATTTGGGCTCATAGTTTCAGTCCACAGTCAAGTTACTCCAAGGCAGAAATATCATAAGAAAAAGTCAGAGCAGAGGAAAGCTGTTTATTTCATGACAGCCAGGAAGCAGAGAGAGCAAGAGCCAGAGAGGAAGTAGCTGGGAACCAGATATACCCTTCAAAGCCACACCCTCAGTGACCCAGCTCATCCAATTAGGCCCCACTTCCCAGGAGGCCTACTGAGCTCTGAACTCGTCAGTGGATTAATTCATTTGATGAAGTTAGAGCTCTTATTGTCCATTCAGTTATTCAAACCCCATTAGCTGGAGAACCTTCACCACAATGAGGCTTTAGAAAGACAATTTGAATCACAACTATAGCAAAGGCCCATGACATAGTTTTCTTTTCTTTCTCATGATACTGAGGCCCATGGTAAACATACTATACACATTCCATGTACATTTTTGAATGGAATTGATTACAGTAATTGTGTAATATATGTATCTTACTCTTGAAGGTAGCACTGTATTGTTTTCTCCCTGCTTCTCTTTAAGTTTTTCTGTCATTAAGATTTTGAATTACAAATTGATAAGTAATCATCATAATTAGGAAAACAATCCAAAAATTTCCTTTTTTTAATGTAAGTATCTCCCTACCTACCTCCATGTTTACTTTTTGTGGAAATCAGTGTTTAGACACACTACAAACCTTGCATAGCCTTTTGAGTTTCCATTCCTTTTCTATTTCAATACAATACAGTACATATATATGTGCACATGCTATTATACTATACATCTTTTTCTACTTGATAAAATGTCATGGACATGGCCAGGTCAAAATAAATCTAGTTAATTTACTTTAATAGTTGCAGAACATTGTCTTTTGTATGTGCTTTAATTTATTTAGCCATACTCTACTGGAGATGTATATGCAATTTGTTTGGAAGGGAAGGGTTTTTTTTTTTTTTTTGCCTTCTTAAACATCCTAACATAAGTATTCCTTTATATTTTGAAAAGTAGTATTGAAAAGTGGTCAGAAGGTATGTGAATTTGGAATTTTTAAAAGCTATTGTCAGATTATCTGCTACTTCTTATCAGTGTTGAAAATTCTTGTTCCCCGTAAACATTATCTATATGTAAGGGCTTTGCTTAACCAGTGGTAAGAGAGGCTGAACATCCCTAATCCAAAAATCCCAAAACCAAAATGCTACAAAATATGAAATGTTTTGAACATTTACATGATACTCTAAGTAAAAAATTCTGTACCTGGCCTCGTATGGTAGGCTGAAGTCAAAACATAGACATATGAAAAATATTGTATAAAATTTCCTTCACTCCATGTGTATAAAGTGTATATGAAACCTAAGTAAATGTGTTTACACTTAGGCTCATTCCCCAAGATACCTCATTATGTGTATGCAAATATTTCAACATCTGAGAAACATCCAAAATGAAACGCTTGGAGTCCCAAGTATTTCAGACAAGGGCTACACAACTTCTTTGTACTTGATTATGACTGATAAATTAGAGCTGTGCTGCTAAGAGTTATTTACATGTATTAATTGGCATGGGGCTTTTCCACCAAAGGGAAATGGAAGTGAGTTTCTGTGTGTCCTGACGGACACTGAAGCAGGAGGTACTTCTTTTGTCTAAGTAAGGGAATATGATGCAGCTTTGGGCAAGCAGAACATTTTCTTCATTTCTAAATGGCACACAGTGTGGTTGTGGTGGCGAAGAATTCCCACACAAAATATCCCCAGGGGATAGCAGAAATAACTGGTTTTTGCTTTGAAAGGTCATCAGTGGAAGTAGACTGTGAAACAAAAGTTCTTGTGATTTGTACACATTGGCTGGCATGGTATGGGGAGAGTTACTTTGTGTAAAATTCAACTTGAATTAGTAAATTGGTCCAAAATCTCATATCATTGTGAATGAATTCACTTCCAGCAACAGCAAATTATTTTTCTCTGTTGATCCTTTTTTGCTGTGAAAACATTTTGAAATACAGAAATACAGTGACAAGATGATTAAGTATCTCATTAATATTCTTGCGAACTTTCAAATTAAAGATTATGTATTATTTGATTTGTAAATGAGCTTCCAAAATCATAAGCAAGACTTTCTTATTCCTGGAAAATTCTTGCTTTAAAGCTAAAACGAAAGCCTTTTAAAAAAGAACATTTCAACAAAGACACAGTGTTAATGGATGTACAGAAGGATAATTTAGTGGATAGAAAAGGGATATATATTTTATGTACTAACCCAGCTTTGTCAGTTTTCCTGCTTTTCTGGAAAGTTCATTTGCAAAACATCAGTGCTCTGTCATTTGACAGCTTGCTGCTCCTGAAAATCTAAATTTCTAGTGTGCAGCTAATGTATGTATATTTAGAAAGCACTGGATCTGAACTCGTATGTATGCAACTCTTAAATTATGTACTGCTGTCAAGTATTGACTTTTATGGTTGATAGCTTTAATATTACTATTTGTGTCTCTATAAATTATTTTTTCAGAAGTAAAAAAGAAGAAAATCCAGGTTTTTATTAATAGATATACTAAGCAGAACACACAAGACATAATCGATATGAATATCAACAGCATGATTCTAATAACATCAAACATTTTAGTGTCATAGGGAAGCATCTTGTAAACACAAAATGTGAGTAGTGCAAGGAATCAGAAGTAGGCTCTTAGGAAGAAATACCTGACTAGAATCCACGAACAGAATAGAGGAGTCTGAAAACCATGAGAGATGGCAATTCTCATAGGCCTGAAGATTTACCTTTACCATAACCTCAAATTTTACAACCATAAACAAATAAAAATTGAACCCAACAAGACACTAAGATTTCTAGAATTCTGAAAATAGTAGTTATCCTTCTTAAACGTTGTGTGAAAAATATTTGTGAGCATGTATGTGTGAGTGTTGGGATAAAGGTGAAGCTGGGGAAAAGGGGTTGGTTGATGAAAGAGAGAATCTCTTTTAGAGTATTTCAAACTTTTGGGATGTTTAGCTTCTCTGCAAGCTTGGGTCTTGGCTTTCTAGAGTGGCAGATATAGGGAGGGGGGGTCTTTGACAGGGTTTGTGTGGGTGAGTGTTGGAGAGGTCAACATAAAGCAGATGTGAGAAGTAGGGAATGCCTTAATGGAACACCTGGGTAATCAGGCTTGAGAGAAGCATATGCTGAAAAAGCCTGAATGGTGAATGTGTGTGTTTGTGTGTGTGTGTGTGTGTGTGTGTGTGTGTGTGTGTGTATTCTCAGTAACTTCATCTACTAGGACTCCTCCATTAGTTGTTTCCTATCTGAGTAGATCCTTACTGAGCATAGTATGAGCAGCACTGAATGAGCTAGTATTGAGCATAGTATGAGCAGCAACTTGACTAGCCTTCATTTCTTTTTACTCCAACAAAACCTTAGCTTTCCTGAAGTCCATTCTCCCAAGCTTTACTCTCCAAATAAAGCATTCTGGGCCATTGGCTCAATATGATGTCTTTTATCTAATATACTTACAGCTTAACAGAATCTCTCAGAGCCTTAAGCAAAGGATAGGATCAAATGTGTTCTTTTCAGTTGAGCAAATTGATGGGGAAGCAGATTGGTAAGAATGATGGATTTATTGCTTCTCCTCAAACCACATCCTACAGAGAGCAGCCTGTTTGGCCTATACATAAGCCTTGTTCATATGGGTTTCCCTTGTTGTGTCTAGCTCATTGTCACATACTCATGGTGATACTTTATGTGATCTGGTCAGCTTATTTACCTTCCATCCACTAGGTCCTTCCTGTTTCCATGGGCCTTGGCAATTTGTCTTTATTACTTGTAAGAGTGGCTCTAAGGAAGGTCCACAATTTTCCTGTGGTGTTTAAAGTGCTGATTTTCCTTCCTGCCACAGTGAGAGAGCCCCTATGAGTGTTTAGGATGGAAAAGAAGTGACTATAAAGTCCACACATTGGCTGGACTGGGCCCAAAGAGAGCCTTCTTCTCCAGTGCTTTCCTAGAAGACCCAGGAAACCTAAATGAGATATACAAGTAAACTAATATCCTGTAAGCTAATAAGAGATTAGAAATGGAAAAAGACCATTGCTCTCCCTTTCTCCCCCAACATACTGAACATATTTTAATTGATTTGTGTGTGTCGTGTTGTGAAACCAGCCCAATAATGCATCACCTTATATTCAGTCTTTTCTCCTTCCTTGTGTTCATTTTTCCTCCTTGATTTCCTAGGATTACACTCTCAATAAAGGGTTGAGGTGTCAGCTCCTACCACTGGCTTTGTTGTCCAAGAAGTCAGGGATAAAAGACATAGTAAAATTCAATTTGAGAGAACTATCCAAGAGTATATATATTCTCCTTGCTCTAAACCAGATATTGTCCTATTGTGATTGCCCAAGAACTGTGGGCTATTACAAGTTGTCAAATGCAACACTGTGTATCAGGAAGTGATAGTGGTGAACATGGCAGGAATATATGAGACCCAGACTCCATAGAGCCATGGCCCAAAGGCATAAGAAAGTTCGTATCGATGGAATGTGCTCATATATATTCTCCTACAACAAGAAGTGTTACTTTTGCCTCCAGAGTATAGAAAAGAAATCAAGTTGGGGATAGAATGAACAAATCCTGATGGTGATTTTCTCATTCCAGACATATGTACTGTGAACATCTTGGCTGGTTGACCTGACCAAGGTTCCCTGAGAATCCTGGGGAACAACACACTACTCAGGTTTGCCTCTGGATCTGCAGTTTCTCAAGGCCAAGTAAAGCTCACGGAAGGATATGCTTGATCATAAATCTGCAAAACAAAGAATGCACCTTTACATGTGGGTTTTAAAATATTTTCCACCTTACAAGAAATTTTTACTGATAGTTCTTAGCAATCAGAAAATTTGAAATGATCACATGCATAGCAGGGTAAGTAGCTCCACAGGTCTGCATGTGAAACTAAGAGCCAAGAGTAGACAAGTACCCTGTAAATGAAATGAAGGGGAAAAGTAATAATGGCTTTTAGCAAGGTCACATTGAAAGGGAATGACAGAATAAATTGGACCATTTGAGAACTTTGCCAAGTGTAAGAATTAAGGTTACATCACTAAAAAATGGATCAAGGTAATCTTGAGCTCTGAAAAAAAAATTAATGAGAAATGGACCTAATTATTTGAGCTGAGATACAGAAAATGCAGTTCATATAGGAGGTATATTAGTTTAGCTCAATGTATAGGAATAAAAGTGCTGACAAAGATCAATTTAATATTGAATAATTTACTTCAAGAGATATACACTTTTTAAAATAAGTTTAGAGAGGAATCTACTGAAATAAATCTTGAGATAATATTTAATTTATGTTAGGGTCAGTGAATAACATAAACATATATATTTTAGAGGCTTGGCAAAAATAGACTGTGGACCCCAGGAAGGATAATGAAAAGCAATATGGAAACAGTCAAGGGTTAACAATATGTTACATTTTAGAGATTTAGATTATATTATTTGAACAATCTTAAAAAGTTTGACAATCTTAAGGTTGTTTAACTAGGAAAAAAATTGTCCAAATATTCTGTTACTTAATTTTGAGGAATTAAGAAAAATCATGCCAAGCACTTTGTTAAGCTTTTCCCATATATTATCTAACTGATTCATCAGAAGAACGCTGTAAGGAAATAACTTTTATAACCTTGTTATAGGTAAAATTAATTTAGGGAATTTAATTTGCCTGAAATCTTACACCTTGTAAACAAGAACTTGAACTCAGCTCTCTCAGATTTAAAACTGTGGTCAGGCAGCAGACTTAGGCCCTATGCTGCCCTCAGTCATCAGGTGCACAGAGCATCCCATATGTGTGGTTCAGTGACAAGGACCAGGATTTCAGTCTGTCACTTTTGGCCAAATGTCTTAGACAAAGTTGACTTCTCTGTCCTTCTGAGAATTCTTTTTATTTTTCTCCTTCCTTCCTTTTTCTCACCCTTCTTCTGTCTCTCTTTCCTTTCTTCCTTCCTTCCTTCCTTCCTTCCTTCTCTCTCTCACCCAATCCTTTTTATTTTTTATTTTTTTTATTTTGAGACAGGGACTCACTAAGTTACCCAGGTTGGACTTGAACTTGCAATCCAATGCCTTCCAACATTTTTTTTTTGATGTGACTATTTCTTCTAGCATGTGGAGAGTGGGTTTCTGTGTTTGGATATGCTTTCCAGTTAACCAAAATACAAACTAAAATGATAATGAAGTGAAAAGTTTGTCTCCATATAAGCAAATCCAAAATTTTTAGAAAAAGCACCAGAGGTTGGTGATGGTGATACTCTAAAAGTGACTGAATAACGTTCCCAATGGTATATCCACAGAGTTATGATGTATGTTTTTTGCTCTTTTTCAGAAAGTGTGCACTCAAGCCAATATTTTGCTTTTTTTGGTACTGGGGACCTTGCTTTTGTGAGGCAGGTGGCGGCACCACTGAGCTAAATCCCTAGCCCTCAAGCCAATTTTAGGATGACCCATATGACTCCCAAGAAATATGTCACAAATTTTTGTAATGAAAACTAACCTTTAACTGGGGATGTTCTTCAGTAGTAGAGGGTGTTATTAGGATGTGTAAGGTCAAAAAGCACTAAAAAGTATAGGATTTCTTAACATTTAGCAGCCATGTATTCTATTTTTAATAAGTTTTATAATATACTAAATTTAATGAATGATTCTGTGAATATGGAGTGTGTTTATTTTTAGAAAGAAAATAATGAGACAATTTCTTGTGACCTATATGATTACCTCAGAAATTCATTATCATAGGCTTGGGAATTAAATGGAGCTAAAATTGCAGCTATGTCACTTGGAGTCTGTGTGACCTAGGGGAAATTACTTAGTCTCTCTCATTTTTCTCATCTCAATGTAAGGTTTAAGATCATGTATTATACATGTATCCACTATATTTGTTTACTACCATTAATAAACCAGATTTCCACATTTAGCATAGCAAATTTGATGATTTTACAAGCAAGTCAAGTTTCTTCAATTTCTATATTTTAGATTCTTAAGTCGACATATTAATTTTAAGGAGTAAACAACTTCTGAAAATAATGTGAATGCATGTTATTGCATTCCCTCATTCTTTATCACTTACTTTCCACCTACCATGAGAGAGGAAAGGAGGGAATAAGGGAGAGAGAAAAGAATGGAGACAAAGTGCATGGCAGGGAGGGGTGGAGGGACTAAAGCAAACAAAGAATGAAACAAAACTAAAGGTCTTTTCTCTCATATCTTCATAACTTTTTGAAAATTTCAAGTCCTTAGCTGCAGCTATTTAAAATGCACGTACAATAGTATATAAATCCAGGAAGGACATCAGGTGGAAAATACTTTTTCCCTTTGGGAAAACTGACACCAGTAACTCATTTAGTTTGTAGTGATCTTAGGTCTCACTGGGAAGCACGTGAGAAAAAGCAGCCTGCAGTTTCCAGCAGTGACTCTTGACAGGACAGGGCAGCATTGCAAGACTCAAGCTGGAACTGATGCTGGGCTGGCTGTCAGGGGCAGTGTGGACACCGGCTATTGACCTTCCTCTCACCCTTGTGTGATCTTGCAGCAGCAGATGGAGACAATGGTCAGATCTTTTAAGCTGCCCTCACTGCAGGTGAGGAGAACCCAAGTTTGCCTCTGGATTCCTTTCTTCTCCCACTTTGAGGAGCCTGATGCTTGAAATGTAAGTCTGAGAAAGTTCCGGTTTGAAATCTTGGATCCTACTAAAGTTCTGTCATTTTTACTTTTAGTGACAATTGTTAAAATGTACAGTCTTGAATGGTGGAAAAATAATAAGTAGGGACTTTGTATAAATAACTACAGTATTAACAAATATTCTCTAATACTTTGGGCAGGAAATTATCTTCATCTTACACTATTAGGAAGAGGGCATGGAAAATTACTTAATCACAAGATACACAATGTTTATCAGTAAAATAAATCCATGAGTAATATAATAGCCAAATATTCTATTGTAATTTTAAAACCATTATCCAAATTAGTAGCAGAGAAAGAAACTAAGTATAATAAGAACTGAAGAATTATTACTATTTTCATCTCATTAAAAGTTAGCAGTAAGAATGCTCATCCAAAATTACAAGCATAATTCAAAAATCACAGAGGCCTCAAAACAACACACAAAATGACAACCATGAAATCCATCAACCCTTCTAATAGCAGCTTACATTTATATGGTGACTTACACTTTGATAAAGATTTCACAGATGTTTTCTTAATATAATAACCCTTTGAAGTAGGTGGGCATGCATCATTATTCCTATTTTTCAGATGAATATACTGAAAGCCAAAGAGATTATGTGACATGGAAATGTCAGACCTATGATTCAGTTGTCTTGTCTTCAGGGTAGGTCTTTTTTTTCATCTCTCTCTGCAGGTCATAGTTGTTAGCATTCGTCATATAGCAGCTGTTGGAAACTGTCCCAATGTTTCCGAAGACCTCAGATATACACATATATACATGCACACATGAGTGCATGCACACACACACACACGTGTGTGTGTGTGTGTATGAGAGAGAGAGAGAGAGAAAGGGGCTGATGTTGTGCTTTTCTGTCACACTCATACCTTGCTATTCACATCATGTATATTCTCCCCCTTGTGGATGGGCTGGGCCAGTATTTGCTTGAACCAGAAGAATACAGTGAAAGTGGTGCTGCGATGCTTCTGGACCTAACCCTTAGGAGTGCCTGGCATCTTTTGTTTTGTGTTGTTGGGAGACCAAGATATCATGAAAGAAATCTTACTGCTCTCCTGGAAAGGCCACTGGCAAAATGAGAGGGTCTAAGACCACATGGAGAAAAACAGAAGCTGAGCCATCCCAGAGTCCTGCCTGAGCCCAGCACAGTCAATCTGCCTGCTGAATTTGGTTACACTCGTGGGGGATGACAAACAGAAGAACCCCCAACTGAGCACAGCCTTTCACACAGGATTGGGGTTTTCAGCTACTAAGGTTTGTAGTGGTCTGCTATGCAGCAATAGATAACTGAAATAAATGTCAGAGCAATAGGTTTCAGGCTTCATTGCTCTTTCCAATTCAGAGCTATGAATGAGTCAGTATTGCCAATCCTGTATCTCAAAATCTTGACAGCAGTTCTATGAATTCTGCATTGGATATGTTTCATCATCAGAGGAAAAGAATGGCCTGCTGTGAAAGACTAAAATGTTCATGAAACTGACTTTTTAAAATCAGAGCAATAATGCTGCTAATTGTTTGAACCAAAGACCCAGGCACAATGTGGCTGACTAGATATGAAATGACATTCCATAAACTCACAATTTCATTTCACATCCATGAATGCATTTTCATCCTATGAGGACTGCTGTGTTTGTGGGTGCTTTCAATTCTGGGAGAGTCAACTGGGAGAAGACAGCAGCAGCTTGGCCATGAAACTACAGGTTTGCAAATTAGCAAATTTTCAGCACTCTGTTCATTAGTGAAATCAATGAGACTGTTAAAAGACTGAGAAAAAAATGATGACACCAATGGGACTTTAGAGGCTCAGGAGTGAATGTGGGAGGAGGAACAGCACATTGATCATCTTTTGATACACTCTCCAACAGGCTAAATCAGTCACTTCAACCTAGGTGACTGCTCTGCCTCTGTGTCATTGGTGGCGAACCTATGGCACTCTTGTTACAGTGTTTAAGACAAATGATGTTAATTTGTGAGTTGATTTTTCTAAAGTAAAACCTCAGTATTCAGGTTTAATTGCACTGTTGGCACTTTCTGATAAATAAGTGGCTTTTGGGTTGCAGTTTGGGCACTCAGTCTCTTCAGATTAAAGTCACTTTAAATATTAACAGATTCCCCTTAACTTGTGATTTTAAAGAACAATATTTTAAGATTGTTACTAACTGACTGTAGGCCTAAACGGAAAACATGATCATGGATTACATAATGGAAGCACATGATTCAGAGGGAAGGGAAAGGCCTGAACCAGTGTATACATAGTGAGCTCTTGCTCTTCCAGCTCTTTCCTCTTGCCCTCCAATCATTCGTGTGAATTTTTCTGGAGGCAGCTGATGTTTGTTAAGAAACTACCATATAGGGTAAAGAAAAGCATAAGATACAGTCCTTGCCTTCAAGGGAGGTAGAGTTTAATTCAAGAAACAGATATCGAAGGCTCGTAACCATTCTCAGAGTCAGAGAGTTTCAGAGAATCTAATGATGAAATCAATCTCCCTAGCCTTTGGAGAAATAGGCTCAAATTAAATAAACACGTTGATTTCCTCTCATTTTTAAGTCAGTAGGAAAAGTAGATTTTCTAGTCATAGTCTCTTTTAAGTTGCCCAAAATGCCTATGATCTTGATTTGCACCAACTACTCTATAGCAATTTACATTTAATGGTGCCTTACAGTTTAAAAGGCAGTTTCACAGATGTTTTTCTACAAAATTGTCTTAAAATACGTGGAGTATGAACTATTACTCTGATATTTTTGATAAATAAATTGGTAGAGAGAGGTCTGTGGAATGGGTTTAAAAGTCAGGAGATTAAAATAAGTCAAGAGGTAGTGAAAAAATTTCCTCGAATGTAAAACTTCTGTCCAATTATTCCAGCTGGAGATCAGAGAGAGAGAGAGAGAGAGCAATTGTGAAGGAATACTGATTTACATGAAAAGAAAGAAAAGTTACTGAAAGTATACTGAGGGAGATTCTTCTTGCGGAAAAAGGGAAGTTGTAAGATCAGAGGTCAGGGGTTGCTGGGATGCCATTATGAAGGAGCCAACTCCTTGCTCAACTTCCTACCTTTAAATGGGTGTTAAAAAGTATAAAGAAACTGCTGATTTGACATAGAATAGAAATAACAGGAGCCACGTGATAGAAAGATCCTTCTATTTTCCACTATGGAAATAATGCTTGTTTCCTGGTGTGCACTTACCCATGGATACTCATATGCACACATACAGACAGACACACACACACACACACACACACACACACTTTTATCTGCTGCGTTTAGTGGACACATAACCTGGAGAGAACACCAAGCCCTTTCTATTTTCATCTGCGCCATATTGCCATGCTGAGAAGCTTTTAGCACCATCCTGAATAGAACTAAACCAAACTGCACTATTTTGTACAATCTCCACTATCTTCATGATTGAGTTATAGAGAAGACCTCTCCTATCTGCCTATACCCCAAAGCATCCTTCAGGAGTGTTTGAAAATAATACATTTTCTAGAACCAAGCTAAGACATGAACTGGACTGATGAAACAGCTTTAATTTCTAGTAGCTAGTAAATGATTCAAACTTTTTTTTTTGTCACAATTGTCTTTTCAGTAAATTGAGGATGATTAGAATAGAGCCCGATTGCTTCCTGATGGTAGTTTACTCATGTTAGAAACGCCTTGGTATTACTTCAGGATGTAAGAAACAAGTTTACTCTAAATATGAGATTGTTGCTATTTTCCTCCATGGCTCTGTGAACTCAAGAGATAATGCAGTGCACATCCTGTATGTTTCTCTCTCTTCCTTCCTCATGAGAGCTAAAAGAAAGACACAGTTAATCCAATCACGGCAAATGAATAGACCTCCTCTGCGGCTCAGGCCAGACATTTCTCATGCTTTGTCTAGCTATCTCTAATTTTCTGTTTGATTTTCCACCACTCACAAGCAAGATAGAGGGTTGTTTTGGCAGAAATTAAACGTGCAAAAATGTTTTACCATCTGCTGGAATACTCTTGGATGCTATCCCTCCAGAAGCACTCATTATTAAAAATATTTATTGGAAGGCCGGGGATTTAGCTCAGTGGTTTCGCCTCCTGCTGTGTAAGCGCAAGGACCTGAGATCGATCCCTGGTACCAAAAAAAAAAATGTATGGGACACGAACAATATAACAAATTGTGTTCCAAAGATGGTTGCCTCATTCAAATGAGAATGAAAAAACATTATTTGTTGCATTTAAGAATGGGCTGGAATTAACCTGTCCCTGAATTCTGCAGCTCTTAACTCTATTTTACTCCTCATAGAAGAAGTTATTTAAGGTAAGAGTTATGTTTTTATTATTTAAAATTTGAACAATCCTTAACACAATGCATATAGTAGAGGCTAAAAATGTTGATTGACTTATGAATTTGTGAAGCCCATTTAATTCTAAAATGCAAGCTTAAGGGACAATGACAAGATTTACTATTTTTCAGGTGTGTGAACATCTGTCAGTTTTGTTTTTGTTTTCAATGCCAAACATCTGATGCTCCAACCTAGGCTTAAAGCAATACCTGATATAATAGCACTTATTTTCTCAGCCTCTCTTGCAGCAAGAGTACTGGCAGGTGGCCTAACTAGATCAATTACAAATTAATAATGGTAAGAATCCTGTACTGTTGAGAATCTATCTGCAGGAACATTTGCTGTTCCAGAAGTGCTGCCATAGTTAACAGTGAAGGCTGTAATGGCCTGTGTTCATGGAGGTGGCAGAAACCCTCCACCTCAATTCCTCAGAGTTCTCATTCCTGTAAAACGATATTGCCTGAATGTTGCCCAAGATGATTCTGTGGCTTCCTGAGTTATCCTATAGCTCCAATATACTTTCAATGAATTTTTCTTCTCCTTAAAGCAGACAGGGAAGTTTATTTTGCTTCCATGTTAAAAAACCTATTTGATACATTGGTCTTCTTCCCCACTCTGCTCACAACAGATGGAAAATAAATATTCTATGTTCTATTTACCCCACACTATTTTATGTTCTACCCACAAGTGATTCTTATTCCATATTCTTTTGTATTTTTAACTGTTTTTGTTATCGTTTTCACATGATATTACAAAATCTTTACAATCACATCATTCTTCTTTATAAACCCAGAGGCATGGCAGGGTCCTTAATAAAGAATATATTCTGAATACATACTATGTATCATCTAAATAACAACAGTAGTCAATAGCACAGTGGGTATCATTCTTTTTGGACTAACTCAGAGAACACATGATTCCATACAATTAAAATTCAGTACCATATAAGAAGAACAAAAAAATCTTACTGAGTTCAAATGCTTTGAATTTAATTTAGTCAAATCAATTTTTGTAACTAGACAGTTAAAATGAAGACTGATTGTAGGTGTAGCCTTCAGGCTAAAATTAGATAAAATAAGAATGAGAGGATGGATTTTCAATGTCATTGGTCTAATGCCATTGGTAGACTAATACTCATAGTGCATGCTTTCCCTACTCTTTGCTTCTTCTCTCCCCACCCCGAGTATTCACATGACAAGGTCAGAGGAAGTTGGTTTAGAATTGTCAGAGGAATTAAAGAAAGAATTGGAGAAGGGATGCAGTAGAGGAAAAAACTTTTTGAAAAGGCAGCTTTGGCTGTGAAAATGAGCCTGGAGACTGACCTGTACGTTCCAAGGAGGAGATTCTAATAGCCATTCTGTGTGTGTGTGTGTGTGTGTGTGTGTGTGTGTGTGTGTGTGTGTACTGCTTATATCAAACTAGAGAAGAGATTATATTTACATTTAAATAATCAGAATCTGATCCTACCAATGCTGATGTTACAATGAATCTGTATCAAGCAACTTACTCTTTTATATATTCCTTCAATAATCATTTACTGGAAATTTTTTTCTATCATGTGTTGCTCTAGGCTCTGGAGCTAGAACAGTGAATGAGCTAGATAAAATCCTGATCTCAAAGGGCTTATATTCTAATAATAGAGAGAAAGATAATAAGCCAATTAGGAAATAAAAATATATTCTAGGTATCAGATAGTAATAAAAACCATTTTAAAAATAAAATAGAACAAGGTATGGGAGCTGCTATTTTTGGCAAGGTTACTACATAAGCTCTTCTTTTGAGGTAGCTGCATTTGGGAAAGAGATGTGAATAAACTGAAGACATCTAAGCGGACGTCTGGGGAAAGGTGCTGCCAGAAAGAGGGAAGGACAAGAGCCAAGTCTCTGGGGCATGACTGTACTTGATGTGGTTTAGGAAAGGCAAGGAGGCTCATTTACCCAGAACTGATTGACCCAATGGAGGAATGACAGAAGATGAGGTAGGAGAGTGGGCTGTCCACTATGACATGCTGACTAGGTCACCCTTCGATGGAGGACTTGTCGCCACAGGTATTGGGAGTACTATGTAAGACAGCCATCAGTTGTCAGGTCTTTCAAGGACTGCCTGAGCTGCTGAGAGCCACGTCAACCAAGGTCCTGCCTCTTCCTGAGGTAGCCCATATTTAACAACTGAGGATAAGGCAGTCTAAAAGCCCAACATCTGGGCTTAACACAGGATGACTCTAAAGGGCTATTCTAGCTTCAGAACTTGCCATGCAGTCAGCCAAGATGTTTGCTGGCCTTGCACATCAGTTTGACTTCTCCTTCTGCCCTTCCATGGATGTTGATCCCACAGGAGCTCCCTAATGAAAGCTCTGTCATTTAAACTCCATATCAGAGAACTCAACAGAGAGGTAGATAAGGACTCCTATAGATGATAGGGAGAGTTCTATTAAAAATGTTATTTAAGACACTCTAGGGTTCTGAGCAGAGGAGTAATGTGATCTGATTTATATTTTAAAAGGATTATGTGGCTGTTTATGTAGAAGAGGGTGTAGGAAGAAAATAAAGTTGAGAAGGAATAGAAGTGATTCAGGCAAGAGGTGATGGTGACTTTAGACTAGAGAAGCACTGGTGAAAGTGATGATTTAAAAAATGGGCTCAAGATACTTTCTTCAGGCAGAACTGAAAAAATTAAACAATGATCTTCAATGATCTTTAGCCCATCAAAGGGGCCATAAAACTCAACAATTAGCATCAGAACAAAAAAGTCAATTAAAAACATGATTATTTTATAAGCTCTTCTATTGTTGTAAATGCATAATAACACTGATAAAAATAAATTCACCTTATAGCATAACCAAGGCTTTTGTCATAGAAACAAATATCACAGAGTTACCTGGTGCAATGCTGGATAAGTGGGCCATGTACTCTTTACATCAGAGTTCACCAAAGTACCTGCCACAAGACAAATCTGGCCTGCCCCTTGTTTCCAAGTGGCCCACATCCTAAGAATGGTTTTTACATTTTTAAATGATTGAATCAAAATTAAAATGAAAATAACACATTGTAACACTTAAAATGATATCAAATTAAAATTTCAGCATCAATATAAAAGTTTTACTGGTGCATAATTCAGCTCTTTTGTCTATATATAGTCAATGGCTGCTTTTGTACTATAAAAGCAGAGACAAACTTTAGGAGGTTGAGGCAAGAGAACTGCAAGCTGAAGCCCAGCCTAGGTAACTTAGCAAATTAATGAGATCCTCACTCAAAATAACATAATAAACAGGGCTAAGGACATAGCTTAGTGAGAAGGCCCTGGGTTCAAGACTCAGCACTACAAAAAAAAAGGAAAAGAAAAACAGCAGAGACTAGGAAATGTAACTGAGACCATATAGCCCCCAAATCTAACATATTTATCAGCTAACTCTCATAGAAAGGTGTGCTGGCCTCTAGTGCATCTCATGGACGCACAGCCAAGCAGAAATGCTGGCTGCGCTGGCAGGAGTGCTGCTAGGGCTGGTGACCCGTTCACTTACTCTAACTTTGTTCCTGCCAGATATTAGAGTGATGAGCATCCATTCAGGGTCAATTTGTTAAGGTTTATTTGAAAGGTCTATTGAATTCTGGCTTTTTTCTATGATTTTTTTTTCTCTTTTCAAAATTGTGATGCCTTGGGTGTTAACTGTTTCTTATTATTGTAAAACACAGGTTTGGAACCTCTCTAGCTGACCTTGTAACTGTCAACTAGTCATACCCACTATGCAGCATGCAGTGACAAATGAAAGAAAATGGAAAATAATTCAGTGTCATTCTTTGTGGCTTTCTATGGTTACATGCTCCAATTTCTCCCTGTTCTTGACCCTTGTCTCTATTCCTCCTGTTTTTCTCCTGCCACAGAAATTTGGACTTGACATTTAAACTTGATCTTCCAAGTATTGATCCTTAGATTTCTCCAGGGACTTTGACTCATACTTGCTTTTGTGTCCTCCTGCTCATAGCTGTCCTGTAGGAATCCTTCCACTGGCTCTGGCCCTAGGACTCACCTTCCAGTACGGCCCTCCCTGAATAACTCTCCCCTTACACTGTAGGCTATCTTACCAGCTGGTTATGTTTCTATTATACCAGTACAGTTGTCCTAGAGTCCTCTCTTGTTTATATATGAGCACACATCAGAAAACCCCAAACCAAGCTACACTTCACTTCTTTTGTTGAGCTCTTTCTTAGCATCTACTTCTAACTTACACTGTTCACTCTTGACCACAGTTCTATGTCAACCATGAGATGCCTCCTGCCCTCCAATGATACAAGAATCATCTTTTTTGCTACAAGGGCTATACCTTTATTACATTAATAATAACAACAAGTGTAATTATTACAGCTCATATTTATTGAGCTTTGTGTTTGATGGTGCAGACCTCTGTGTGTTATGGTATTAGTCTGCTCAGGCTATCATAACAAAATACCACAGACCAGGTAGCTGAAACAACAGAAATTTATTTCTTACAGTTCTGGAGGTTGGAATTTCAAGATCAAGGTGCCAGCAGGGTTCATTTCTGGAGAAATCTCTCTTCTTAATTTGCAGAGGGCTACCTTCTTGTTGTGTCCTCACATGCTTTTTCTCTGTGTACACACAATCCTAATATCTCTCCTTCCTCTCATAAGGACAAGTTCTATTGGATTAGGGACCCAACTTTATGATTTCATTTAATGTTAATTACCTCCTTAAGGTCCTATCTCCCTTATAGTCCCATTGGGAGTTAAGGCTTCAACATATGCATTTTATGGGGACACAATTCAGTTCATGACAGTCCATTACAAACCTTACAAACAACATCACATTTACTCTTCTCAACAGCTGCATGACGTAGGTAGGTGGTCTTATCAGACCGATTTTATGGCTGTGGAAACTGAGATCTGTTTGTTATACTTGTCGTGATTTTAAGCACATTTAGGACTGAATCCCAGGTCCCATTTGAACTCACAGCTAACTCCTCTAATTTATCTTCTATATGGCCTGTAAATCTTTACATGGTTCTTTTATAAGATTCATATGAGGGAATTCTAATTCATCAAATAGCTCTGCTTTTCCCACTGGCTCTCAACTCCTTGGTGACCTCCAGGGCTATTTGGGAAAGAAGCCTTTCTGCTCTTAAGGACTTTTAATTTCTCTGTCACCTCAGGCTGATTGTGGAGTCCTGGGAGACATGGGGGTCAATCAATGCAAGGTGTTAACTTTGGGCTATCACTGTGCGCAGGACTCTGGTGTGGCTTCATAGCTTGCTTGGGGGAAGGACTATTTGATAAGCTTTCCTAATTTTGAAGGGGAAAAAAGTGCGTGTGTGTGTGTGTGTTTGTGTGTAAGTGTGGCAGGAGAAAGAGGAAAAGGTGAATGAAAATAAAATAAACTAGTATATGAAGCTTCAATTACGTACAATGAAATTTTGCTAAACTATGACTTTTTTCATACTTGCTAGGCCTATTTTTAACTAAAAAGTTCATTGAAATAATTGTAGAATTGCACGAAGTTACAAGACATAATACAGAAAGAGCTTTTAAATACTTTACCTAGTTTCTCCCAATGATAACATTTTGTAAAACTATAGTATAAGATCACAATCAAGATATTGGTACCAATGCAATCCATCAGTCTTATTCTGATTTCTTCAGTTTTACTTGTATTCATTTTGTGTGTGTTTGTGTGTTTAGTTCTGTACAATTTTATATGTGCAGGGTTACGTGACGTATCCACAATCCACTAAGACCAAGAACAAACAGTTTCATCGACACAAGAACATTTTGTATTCCTCGTTTATAACATGTCTACTTCCTTTCCTGCCCCCCACCGTGGGCAATCATTAATCTGTTCTCCATTTCTAAACTGTCATCATTTCAGAAATGTTTTATAAATGAAATCATACATCATATAATTTTCTGGGACTGGCTTTTTTCCTTCTGAAACATCCTGGAGATTAATGCTAATTGTTGCCTATATCAGGACTTTATTCTTTTTTTAATTACTGTGTAGATTTCCATGTATATATGCATCACAATGTGTTTAACCATTCACCTGTTGAAGAATATCTAAGCTGATTTCGGCCTTTGCCTATTACAATTAAAACTGTTACTGACACTCATATACAGGCTTTTTGCATACGTTTTAATTTTTATGGAATAAATTCCTGAGATAACAATTCCATGTTCCCTCTGGGTGAAAGAGGATAATTTCAGGTCCAGAGAAGTGGAGGGCCTTGCGTGGGACCACTTACTGTATTGGAGTCCTCTCTTGCTGCTTTCACACATACCTCAGTACTGTTTGGTGGGGTTAAGTAGTTTAAGGAACAACTGATGTAGTGACCTGATTTCACTGTTCATTGGTGGTTAGACTCCTTATTTGTTCCCCTGTGGGTTGTGTGTCGCCCAATGTTGGCAAGCAGACTCCCATTGAATTCCGGGGAAGAATCAGTGTACCTCAGCTGTCTTCCATTTCTAGGTCAGGGGTAGGGAATCACTGAGTGGAGGTTGTCTTTTCTTCCACTGGGTGTGGGGACATAAGAAACTGTGTTGCTGGGTTGTCCCCTTAGTCCTGGATTCTGAAAAGAGTGCGTCTTCCTCTTACTACCAATCAGACTTCTCCTTAGTTATCTCTTTTGTAGTTGCCAAGGCTTACAGTTGGGCCTAGTGGGGAGGAGCAGGCGAAAGGGGATATGGAGTTATGTCTGAAGAGTGAGTCTAGGTCCACTTTAAAGATAAGCAAAGAACTAGAAAATTAAGTTTTACAAAAGTATAGGCAATAGGAAATGGGTGTGAGTTTGCTCTTTTATCATCTGTTCTACTCAATATTACACAACAGTAAGCTATCATCCTAATTTCAGCCTTTTGCATACGAGTTTTTCTGGTTTTCACATATCTAAGCAGATAACTTGGGATTTTGTTGGACTAACTTAAGAAGAAACATAATTTTGCATTTCCATCATTTTCTTGATAGATAGAAGACTAAAATATCCAAGATAGAGGTGAGGGGGCTTTAAGCTTCTAAAGTAGAATTTGCCCAAGAATCTCCTGAACAATTCTCATAAGAATCTTATAAGACAAGCCTTACCTTCTCCATTGTACCAATGATGGAGCTCCATCTCATCTAGGGTAAGTGACTTAACCTCTGGCTACTAAGAGATGGGAGAATCCACCTAGCTTTGAGGCTGGAGAGGGGGCTATGCATAAGTAAGGCAGTATCTCCAAACCCATCAAACTCTGGTATTAGCCAAAACATGTTCTATTGCAAATTTTTAAATTCTGAGAATTTAATCTCATCATTTTTCTTTAGGCAAAAGCTGTAATACAGGCACAAGCTACAAATTTGATGAACAGCAAGTGACATGATCCATCTCCCATGTGACAGCTGTACGGAATCTATCACTTTCCTTCGTGTTTGCTGTCTTGAAAATGATAACATTGATTGTGTTTCCACCCCAAAAGGTCAGTCATACAGGATTTCCTAAATAAATGATGTAGATAGTGTCTATTTAAGTGATAGCTTAATAAGAAGCTTTTGCAATAGATTAAAAGCTTCAATGTTCAAAAATATAAATTTTACTCCCATTAAGAAAATATCCTTCCTTAATTTTTGCATCTTATTTCTCCTAAGCTGCTATGATAAATATTTTGTCTCATTTAACTTCATTTAGATGTGGCAGAGAGTAAAGGTGGGAGATTCTAACTGTAAAAGCTTTGTTGTCAGGAACATCTGGTTGTAATACCAGCTCTGCCATTTACTTGTTCTGTGACCTTAGGCAAGTGACACCCTCATGGAATCTTAGGGCCTTAATGGATAAAATGATAGCACTTCCCTTATATGGCTGCTTAGAGAACTGAATGTGGTTGAGTGCCTAGCACATTAGAAGAATCCCAAAATGCTTGTTCTTCATCCAACTGTCCATTCTTGAGATTACCTTGGCTTAAAATGATTGATATTACATTTTTACAGTAAAGTAAGTCCAGTTTTCTACTTGGAATCTGAGTTCCATATTTGAATCCCATGTGTTGCCAATGACATGCACATTATGTTTTGTACTCTTAAGATATGTGAGGTATTCTCGATTCTACCTGAAACTCCAAAAGATGGTTCAAGTTTGGGTTTCTTAGAGTTCCTTGCTGATAGTATTGGTATTGGTTTGTTCACAGAAGACCTGGACAAATGTGCACAGGACCACTTAGGAATATTTTTGCCTAGGACCAGAGAGGGTGGGAATGTCCCATAAGTATCCCATGTAGTATGGTAGATATCCATGACCCTTTCTCTATGGATCTCTGAGAAGTGGCTAGAGAACTGAAGGCTGAGTCATGAGGTTGTGTGTTCACATATAGATCCTTGGACCATGTTTGGCCTTAAACAACAAGCATCAGCCAAGATCACAGTGCCCTACTTGAACATCCTGGACTGTGTAAGACTCTAGGGTCAGTATAGCCCAGGCTATACTATGGTAACAAGCAACCCTTGAAACTCAGGGGCTTTATTTTTTAAAAAAATGATTCGCAAAGATTTATTTATTCAATTTATACTGAAATAAAACATATAGTCTTTTGAATAATATGTTTTAGTATAACAAAAAACAGTTTATTTGGGGAGAAAAGATGGAAGATAAAGAGGATAGACAGCTACTATGAGGTGGTAGGGAGCTTTCAGAGCTGAAAGCCCTTTCAATAATTTTCTACTTTAATGAATGTTTTTGATTCATTGACCCTGAAGGCTCTTTTCCCCCCTGATGTTTGTATTTTATATAGTTAGATAAAATATGTATGGAATGTGTATATGGCTAGATTCTAAAATCATTTGGGTCTAAAATATAGGAAGTCTACATTTGGTTAAAAGTCAAACTGTAATGTCTGGCATTAACATCTGGAAATATTGCATGAACTTTTGACCCCTCAAAGGACACTGTTTGTTTATTGCTGTAAGTCTTCATGGCTGAATATAGATTCTTTTCCACACTTTTAAACCTCTACTGTCCGTGATCTAGACTAAAGGACTAGCCATTCTGAGAACATTGCAAAGTAGGTTATGGCTCTCAGAGCTTCTGCCTGAGAGTGATGTACATTCTGTCTGTTCACATTTTATTGGCCAAATAAAGTCACATGACCACACTTAGGTTCACATAGGTAGAAATATAATCTTCCCACATACATGAGAGGAGAAAGAACAGAATATTATAGACAATTAGTTCTAATATTTGTACAGTCTGTCTTTCTAATCACTAAATACTCTGTTTTTTATTCTGTCACTCATGCAGAAAGCATTCATATTCATCCTGAAGGACACAACTCAAAAGTCTCATTCTGGCTTAACATCAAGCTAAACTCCAACTTCTCTGTGTACTTCTTGGAACTCTTTTCACCTTAGAGTAAGATGCAAAGATGACTGCATCAAATCTGGATAGAACTTTTCTTGATCCAGAGAATTATGAATGAAAACTTTAAAACATAATCTATCTATCTATCTATCTATCTATCTATCTATCTATATATATATATATTAGAGTATAGGCAGGTTAATGTCAAAATGTCAACCCACCTATTTTAAAATTGGAAAATAGGTGGCTGAGTATGTCTGGAGTTGTTGCTGGATCTTCTAATCTATTCCACTGATCCTCAGGTCTGTTTCTTTGCCAGTACCATGCTGTTTTTATCACAGTAGCTTTGTAGTATAGTTTCAAGTTGGGGATTGTGATACCCCCTGCCATGTCTCTGTTGCTTAGAATTGCTTTTGCTGTTCTAGGTCACTTCTGGTTCCAAATGAATTTTTGGATTGTTTTCTCTAGTTCTGTGAAGTATATTGTTGGAATTTCAATTGGCATTGCATTAAATCTATATACTAGTTTTGGAAGTATGGCCATTTTTGGAGGAAAGATAGCCTATTTAATAAATGGTGTTGGAAAAACTGGATTTCAACCTACCAAAGATTAAAACTAGACCCATGTCTATCATCATGCACTAAACTAAGATAGAAGTGGATTAAAGATCTAAATATTAAAACAGAAACACTAAACTTGCTGGAAGATAAGTTAGGTAGAACTCTTGAAGACATTGGCATAGGAAAAGCCTTCATGAACAAAACCTCAGTAGCATGGGAACTAGCACAAAGATTCAACAACTGGGATCTCATCTTGTTAAAAAGCTTCTGCACTGCAAGAGAAACCACTAACAGAGCTAAGAGATAACCTATAAGGTGGGAAAATTTTTTTAGCAACTGTACCTAAGACAAAGGGCTACTATCTAGAATATATGAAGAATTGAAAAAAATCAGACCCCCCAAATTCAAAGACCCAATTCAAAAATGGGCATCTGAAATGAACAGACATTTCTCAAAGAAGTAAACGCATAAAATAAACATATGAAAAAATGTTCAAAATCACTTGTCATTCGAGAGATGCAGATGAAAACAACACTGAGGTTCCACCTCACCCCAGAAAGAATGGCTGCTATTAAGAAATCAACAAATAACAAATGGAGGCTAGGGTGTGGGGAGAAAGGAACTCTTCTCCATTGTTGGTGGGAGTGCAGACTGGTGGAACCACTGTGGAAGTCAGTATGGAGCTACCTCAAAGAACTAGGACTAGAGGTCCCATTTGACCCAGCTATTCCCCTGCTGGGTATCTTCCCCAAAGAATTAAAAGAATCATACCACAGCAATATATGCGCACCCATGTTTATAGTGGCACAGTTCGTAATAACTAAAGCTTGGAAACAGCGTAAGTGCCCATCAACTGGAAACTGGATAAACAAGATGTGTTTTTCTTTTTTTATAAAATGGAGTACTACTCAGCCATAAAGAACGAGAAATTAGAGACATTTATAGCTAAATGGATGCATATTGAGGCCATACTCTTAAGTGAAATAAATAGGACACACGTGTAAATACCAAATAGTTTCTCTAGTGTGAGAAACTGAAAGTGTAAATAAGGATTAAAATGATTAAAATGAATAATTGATAATTTGAAATAGGAAGAAAAGGTCTAAAGGGGTAGGAGAAGTGGGAGGGGAAGGGGAAAGGAAAGAAAGGAACGGAAAACTTATGAGAAAAGAAAAAAATGGAAACAAAAACTATGTAAATAGGAAAGGTGGAGGGGGTGAAGGGTGCACAGGTAATGGGGAAAAGATAAGAACCAAGATACATCATGTACAGGTACAAGTACCCAATGATAAATGTAAACATATTGTATACCTAAAATGTACCAATAAAAGAATTTAAGCAAAAAAAATAATCATGAGCAGAGGGGTCATGAAAGAGGGATGCTCCAGGGAGGAAGAAGCCTGCAGCTTCTCTTAGATCCAAGGTTTGCCTTTCAAATGGCATGCAGATGTAACAAAATAAATGTCTCCTCTGGTGGCAAAAAAAAAAAAATTGGAAAATAGAAGACATTGGTCTGTGGAGATTTTACTGATCAAACAAGGAGGGCCCTTTAAAGGGGGATAGAAAGTGCTTAATTATTCAGCCCCAGCTTTTCTCCTGAGCTCTTCATTATCGTCCTTGGCCTCATAGCCAAAGCATGGGCTTGTTCTGGATGTCAGAAGTCCAAAATCAAGGTGTCAGCAGGCTTCCTTGTGAGGCTCTAGGGGAGAATCTTAACAACATGCTTATTGTTATCCACAACAATTGGCAACGTGGAAAATAATTTTCTTAACTCTCAATAAGAAAAAAATACAAATTTCCATCACCCATTCTAGAACAAAGACTGAATTATCTTGCTGTTCTCTATATAGAAAATGATATTATGAGCGTTCATTGAGTAGGTGTCCAAAAATGTAGGAAACAATGTATTACAGAGGTGTGCCAGGCAGTTCATTCTTAAAATATTAATTTTTGGAGATTTCTTTGTGGTATCTGCTAGATTTAAAATTTTTAAAAATTTGCTATGTTTTTCATTCTAAATGTAATCTAGCTTTTGTAGTTGACTTTGTATTCCTCTGCTAAAGTGGCTCCCCAGTATGGTACAAATTTTTGGTCTGGTAAAGCCCAGATGAGCCTGTATCTGGAGACCCCCTTCAGACTGCTCTGTAGTTTAAGCATGTGCAGTCAGGAATGAGTGAAAGAGCAACTTCTCACATGCATGAAGTCAAATTGCCCTAGGCGTGAGGGTTCTTCAACATGCACAAAAAGTCACTCTTATTTCCAGCTTAACAAAGCTGGCAACACAGAACAGTTGCTCGTCAGCCTCTTGTTTGGGGTGCCAGGCTGCACTCAGTGCCTCTCTTGAGCTTGGCTGAAAAAGCAAACACATGAGTAAATGAGTAAATGAGTCAGTGAATGAGTCAGTGAGTAAGTGGAGGATGTGAAGAGCTCCCATCCATTCTTCCTACATACTCACCTTTCCCGAAGCAGGCTTGACCACGACAGATGGGGTGGCGTCCTTGCCAGATTGCCCTCCTGAATTGTGTTTATATGGTGCCACAGAGGGAAGCCTGAAAACTGTCCTCTGCAGCCCATTTTTATAAATTTACTATGGGGATGCTGTTGAGGAAATTGTCCATCATGCCCTTGTTTATGAGAACTCTGGGGAGACATTACAGTCTGGCTCTCCAGAGCATCAGGCTTAATCTTATTGTATAGATGTTGTAAGTCATGTGTCTGTTTTGTCTCAGCACCCATGTCTCCAGGAGAACTCCAAGAACATAGAACATGAATTTCAGTTACCAATGACTCCTGGCTCCATCTCAACCAATTTAATTTTTTTCTTTTACCTTGCTTTTACTATAAATTGTTTTTTATCTTGTATTATTAAATGTATTTATGTAAGCCACCCTAAAATCAATCTTCAACAATGTGGGCAGAAATAAATAATAATTTTAAAACTGCTTTAAGTGATTAAAAAATAAAAAAACACCTGAAGCACATTTCCTTTCAAAACATTATTAATTATATGATATTTCTGCATAGGCCTTTTGCCAGCGAGTCCCAACCACATCTAGTGAGAATGAATCCAGATTTCACTAATGCGATCTTAGATATTTTCAGCTGAAGAAAAAAAAAAAGAGGCTTTTTTTCTTTCCTTTTTTTTTCCTATCCGTTTTGCACTATGATTTTTGTCCATTTAAGAATACGGAGGTTCTCAGAGTCTCTTAGTTCTTTCTTATTCAAGTGGGTTAAGTCAAATTACACATGACAAAAATGACAAAGACCTTCCTAATCTGATGTGCTTTTTGCTCCTGAGAGAACTCAGGCCTTGTGTTCTTGTTTCCTTGCCCTGAGTCAGCACTTGGCTAGAAAGCCATGGGGCTCTAGCTCAGACTGTGAGAAATAGTAGAGAGGAGGAAGGGAAAGGAGGGAGGAAGGGGAGGGAGGGAGGGAGGGAGGGAGAGAGAGAGAACAGCCTAATACTTGGTAGAACAATTGTATTGTTGCTACAGTTCAGAAAAAAGGGAGGATCTAGGGAGAATCAAGATAATGAGAAACACAGCACAGCATCTGTATAACTCCACTTTAATTGTGATGCTAAACTATAGCATGAGGTAGTAGCTTTCTGACTGAAGAGATAACCTTAAAGATCCAGGTAAGACCACAGAATGTTAAGGTTATTTTATGCACCAGGGCTGAATCCCCCTCCCATTTTTTTTTATTTTCCAAAGAAAATTCTTCCAGCTGCTTGCTGATTAAGTAATACATACTTGATGAGTCTGTTAATTCTAGTAGTCCTTTTCTTTCATTTTTTTTCTCAGCTCTAGTTAATGTAGTCTCCAGTCAACTGTTTATATAATTTTAGATTATTTCCAATTAGGATATAATTTGGTTATTTTTGTTCCTTTGCTATCATTATTGCCTTACCTGCTCAACATGGCCTATCTTTAATTGCATGTATAAATTGGGTTCATCTTTTAACTTATTTTTGACCTGGTGCCCACTTAGCTTAGAATTAGGTAGTTCAAGATTTATAAATCAATTTCCTATTCTACATCTCTCTGTCAAGGATCTTATGACCTTGAGACATTTTATTTACTTTCCAAGGCTCATACTTCATCTTCTACATCATTCTTCATCTTATGATTTACTGTCTGTTTCCATGTTCTGTCCACTGGCCATTCACAGTAACACTTCAAACCAATGCTCCGCACATGGCTCTCTGCAAATGCGCCCCATATTTCTTGATAATCTGTGCTTACTCAGTGTCTTTTCAAGATGGCCCCTTGTCTGCCTTTTTCTGAGCTGGCTTGGAGCTGCTGTGAGGTCACATCCTATGTAAACTGAGGTCCCAAAGCATACATAGTAAACAAGCAACTCTAAACAAAACATCTATCAGAGAGGAATGACATTTGTAGGAAATAAGAATAATTAATATTGATTTTGACTCTATACACAGTGGGAGTTGTGTGTAAATGTGTGCCAGAGAGTCAGTGGCAAGATGTTAGTGATGTAATCAGGGGTCTATTTACTCCAGTGGATTCAGCCAGGGGCAACATGATTCCTGTGCCCTAGCATGTACCCACTTGGCACCTTGGATGCTGGCTCTCTCAGATATGGAGGAAATGCTGGAGAGTCTTTTTGTTTGACTCTCCTTACTTACCAGTGAGTAAGAAAAACAGTGCCATGTTCAAAAAGGGGCTCACCTGCCACCCTGTGCCCCTGCTGTCTTATATCAATGCTTCAGAGCACAAACAAGTCAAGTGCTCCACGAAAGCACAATTTCCAGATTATTTGTCTTACTTAGAGTGCCATTTCTGCTTCAGGATAGCTCTATGTTTGATTCATTAAAGTTGTTTATGTGACAATTGCTAAATCAGAATCTTTTCTATGTGGTGGCTCTGTTAAAGGCTTTATAGAAGTAATGTGCAGTGTGTGTAAATCATGCTGCACCTGCATTTTTTTCTTTACCCCAATCTCCATAATCTCCATATACCACATTTAAAAAAGCATCTAAAACTAGAATTCAAGAAATGTATCATGCATCATTTGATCAGTAAAGACCATGTTATATTGTCAAAGGGACATTAAATAAAACAACAGCAATGCTTAACATATTGCACATTTGCAAAGTGCCAGGCATGTACAAAACGATTTACATGTAGTTTATTTAATCCTAATAACACTCCTGAAAAGTGAGTATTCTAGAATGCAGTTATTGCTCTCCACTCCACAGGGAAAAAGGCCAGCTGGCTGACTCCTAAAGGAATTCATTTCTCTGTGAATTTCTTAAGATCCAGGGCTAGGCTCTCAGTCTCATGGGCCTTAAAACCTGATTATATCAGCTCAGTGAATGTGGAACCATCTCTCAAGGGTAAATCATAAGCCAAGGAGAAATCTCCATCAGATAAACCTGATACACAAACCCATATGCTCAGAATCGGTATCAGGGGTTCTACAGCAGGCAGATGGCATGCTGAAATTAAGATAATTGGGGGAGAACTTAATAAAAGGGTTATTTATGAAAGTGTGGGCTGAAGGTAGGGAGACCATACCAGATAGAATGGTACTGGAGGCTAGTCAAAATGCTCCATCTCTACCTATAGGCCTGAAGGATGGGAGACAAAGTTGTTTCCATGAGAGTCTTGGTGAGAGGAACACCTTGACAGGAGTTGCAATCGTCAGTCCAGGGACTGAGGCACCTTAAAGAAACCTTACAGGGAGAGAGCTGTGAGAATGAATGTGCTGCTGTCACTCAAGCTCTCTAGTCTCTAGAGGGGGCATTCTATTGGTGAAGCCAAGCAAGAAGTCACAGGCAAAATTGTTCTCTGAGGCAATCTATATTGAAGGTGGTTTCCTGAAGTAAAGAGCAAGGTAGAAAAGGGTGGAAAGGAATTTATTTCATGGGCAAAGTGAAGATAAGCAGCATATCTTTTTTTAAAACCAATCATGAATCAGAAGTGACTTAATTTAGCATGAATAATTACCATATCAGGGGCTAAGAATCCTTGGAATTCATATGGTTAGCCTATCGGCAACTGTGGGGAGACTATGTGAGGGACCAGGTCATGATTAGAAATTGGTTGGTGAGTACGGATTCAGACAAGAGAAACCAGGAAAATGGACTAGTTGATGCAAAACTAAAATTGCTTGATACATCCACAGTAGAGAATGGATGACTTCACCCCTGGGACTGGAATACTGTAAGGTAACAACCCCTGTGATATCTATTACAATGTAACAAACCACCCTAAAACAGTGACTTCAAACAATAAGCACACTGATAAGTGCATTCATATTCCCATTTTACAAATGATAAAATTGGGAACCCAGACAGTAGACGCTGAATCTGTATCCAGATCTAATAGACTTCACAGCTTGCTTAGTTTCCTTCATACTGAATTACTTCTCAAAATTTCCATGAAAAAACTTTTCAAAACCCTAAGTACTAGTGAAATATAAAGGATCATCCTTATCATTAGAGTATCAGTAGTATTCAGAGTGGAGTTGTAATACACAGTGAGGTAACAGCATTCTAAGGGATAATCTCATTCTTTCTTTTTCTCTGGAGCCAGCAATAAGCACTTCAAAAGACTTACATAAGAATCATTCTTGATTAGAAAGTTCTGAGTCAATAGTTTTCTATTGTATTAAATGGGCATTTTTCTTTTATAATAGGCATCATTTCAAAAGGTAAGCCAATTGGTTGAACAATTTGCCTGTAGGGTATAAAAATTAAACCACTGTGGAGAAAGCACATCTCATGCTCCCATTATTCTCTACATCAGAGGCAAGGGCAAGCCCACAGGTTGCTGAACACTCAGTACCTGCCTTCCGGAAAATTACGGTCCAATTTAGGACCATGAAATAATATTTAATTATGACTTGATTAAGTCAATGTTCCTTTCTATTTAAAGAGATTGTACGTCTTCTAGAGGCAGAAATTGAAATTTGTACTTCTTTTGTGTAGCACCTCACAATGAAGTACATGAATGTCTGAAAATAGTATCAATTGATGTACTGATTAAAGATTGAAAGAAGTTGTGAGTAGAGATTAGGAAGGATAGTGGCTCCATCTGTAAAATACGATTGGGTAAATATTAATAACTTGGATCTGTAAAGAATATGGTTTGGCTGCACTAATGACTAATGAAATACGAGTAGCTTACAAAGTATGGGAAGTTTCTAGGAAAAAATAAAACAAAATTTCCTAACAAAATAATTATAGCTTAACAATGGTTAATACACTGTGTATCATGATCTTAAAAGAATGACCAAAATGTTGCTCAGAGTACAAGTCATAGACAAAAAAGACTTTCTTACAAAGAAGAAACAAACACACAAAAGGACAAAACTTTCTTTTCAATGAATAGGAGAAACTAGCAGTATAAATAAACCAAATTAGCATGTATCTTAAAATATTTCTGAAAAAAACAGGATAGATAATTTAGGGAATTATTTGAACTTCTCCCTACTTCCTATTTATCTATTTTCTATTTTATTCTTTAAAATCAGTTGACCGTAAAAAGATAGGAAGGTTCTTTTTATTTCATATAACATTAAATGAAGAGAAAGCACCCCCCCAAAAAAAAGAGAGGTGTGGAGGCTTTCTGGATGCCACCGGTGACACTTTCCTTGGATTTTTCTGCCGTATCGTCTCAAGCATACACATGTATAATATGCACTATTAGTTTATCAGCATCTTACAACACATACTTTGGGACATGCTCATTTAAATGAAAACTGAATTTTACAGAACCATCAGAATTTAATTTAACCAATATTTATTAATACAGATATTCTATGCCAAAACCATTTTAAAGCCCTGGAAAAGGACAGATGAGGAAAATAAAATTCCTAATAGGTGAAGCCATTTGAAAGTCGAAATATCAAATGAATGAATTGAGCCAAGGATAGAATTTGAACTCCCCAAATGTCATTTTCCTTTCCTGTGATGAGCATGAGTGTAACTCATAGAAAGTATATATGGCAGGCATTATTATTATAATTCTCCTTGTTCAGATAGTACATGTGTCTCAGAAATAATGAGTAACTTGCCCAAGACCACTCCAATATTAAAATATTAAACAATAACACTGTTTTGGCCCATCTGACCTCAAATTCTTTAGTTTTATAATACAGCATGTTTATTGTTTTCTGTTTCTATTTTTGACGCCAAAAGATACAACCTGTTTCAGGTATGTGAGCTGGCAGGCGCAAAGAAGTTCAGGGCTAAGGTAGGGCTAATTTTTTGTCCTAGTGGGGTCCTGGTTCAGGAACACGAAAACAGAAATTTGGCCATTCATGAGTTGGCCATCTTTGATGAGAGTGCACCTTTGATGACACTTGAGGATGTACCTTGCCCCACTGAGGCCACCACAGATATCAGACATTAGTGCCACACTGTTTCAACATTCCTATTGCCATAGAAAAGGAATCCTTCGTGCATGACTCAGACTTAATTGCTTCAAGTCCTAGGCAGAGTTGAACTTGCCAGATGGCTTCCATGAGTTTTCTGACACTCCTTTCATAATCCTTTTTTCCTTACTCTATCTGTACTCCCTTTGATGGACATGCTCTTTACATCTCAAATATACCACCGTTTTTTTCTAAGATTTCCTCCTGAGATAAGTACTTTGAAGTGTTCCCTTTCTCTTTCCCATTACCAGTCTTCAGTGTTGAGTCCCCAGAGCATTGTCGTGAAGAAATCAGGCAGGAAGCTGTCACCAGTCTCACATTCCACAGCTTTTGCTTTATGTTTCATGAAAAATCTTCTTTAAATTTTTATGCCATTTCTATGTTCAAGATGTCACAGATAATACTTAACCTGTATTAAAAATCCTTTTGCAAATGTCACAGATACTCAGTGACCTACCTCTATCCCTTCTCTTAATACTTAATTTAAAAAAAAAACCTTCAGTTTTATTCAAGTCAGGAAGGCACATAGTGAGAAGACTACACTTCCAAGATTTCCTTGAAGATATGAATGGCCCACCCACTGCAGTAAGAGGAAAGTACCGGATGGGCCCCTGGAAAATCTATCAAAAGAAGGATGACTTAGCTAGGAGACCTGGACTATGGACTTCCTGACTGATGCTCCAGAACCCACCTTGTTATTATGAGAAAGTTGGAACCCATAAACAAATGAGGAGAAAGACAAAAGGCATGTGTTTCACTGTCTATTTCTAGAAGTATTTTCACATGAGAGAAATAAGTCTAAACCAAATATAAACATTTCCCAGTTAATATCTATACTCCATTCCAGAAAAATACAATACACTACATAAAAATGTTAAAATAAGATATGCTACATAATGATGCTAACATTACTTTAAAGGACAACAACTGTGGGTTAAATGTCAACCAAAGTCAATTTTCCAATTCCTGAAAACATGACTAAGACATAGTAAGATGCCAGCAGGTAAATAACAATTGCATTGAAATGTAAAATACTCAAAATATCACTTCCTGATATACAATCAGTATGGTTGTCCACAAATAATTTAACTTCAACTTTCCGCCAAAATGGAGTACCAGTTACCAGATTTACTCATAAAATTCAATTAAAAATTGCCAGTCTGGGCAACTTAGTGACATAGAGAGACCTTGTCTCAAAAAACAAAAATCCTATAGATATGTATATGTATATATATGAGATGTAGCTCAGTATGAAGGCCCTGGTTTCAATCCAGAGTACCCAGAAAGAAAGAAAAGAAAAACATATATCAAAAAATAGTTATTAAGAAACTTGAAATCATGTGAAAAAGGCCAAAATTTCCAGGATGCCATGCAGAGAATGGGAGCTGAGGCAGAGCCAAAGGGATTCCCTGAGTTTAGAAGACATAATTGAGGGTCTGGGAACAATCAATGACTTCATCTTCAACCTTCACAAACCATGAAAAGAAGATCATTATTAAAAGTAAGCATAAAAAAGGAAACAATGAAGTTCAGAAGAGAAATCATGAGACTAAAAACAATAGAAAAAATTATAAAACCATAAATGAGTGTCAAGGATATGGCTCAATGGCAGAACACTAGGCTGGCTTGTGCAAGGCCCTGGATTCCATCCCTAGCATCACAGGAAAAAAACATACATTAATTTTTGGATAAAATAAATAAAATTGATAAAATTTTTACCAGACTGATCAGGGGAGGTGGGGGGGAATGGTCAGGGACTAGAGAGATAGCATTACTATAGATTGTATAGGTAAGATAGATAAGGGAATATTATGAACTGCTTTACACAAACAAACTTGAGAAATTCATTGAAATGGACAAATCTTTTGAAAGAAAGGCACAAACTACTCAAACTCACTCAGGAAGAAATGGGTAATCTAAATAGCCATATATCTGTTTTTTTGCTTTTTTTTTTTTTTTTTTGGTACCAGGGATCAAACTCAGTTCCTTGCGCTTGCAAGGCAGGTGGCAGAACCACTGAGCTAAATCCTTGGCCATATATATGTTTTTAAAATTAAATATGTAGTTAAAACTTTTCTCACAAAAGAATTCTCAGGCCTGTATGGCTTCACTGGAGAATTCTACCAAACATATAAGGAAGAAGTAACACTAATTCTTCACAAATTCTTCTGTAAAATGGGCAACTATAACCAAGCACATGAGGAAATGCTCAACTTGATTAGTCATTAAGGAAACTAAAATTAAAATCACAATGAGATATTGCTGCACTGTTATATTACATTATTAAAATGTTTTAAAATAGAGATAGACCATATTAAGTGTTGACAAGTATTTGGAGGAACTAGAACACTCATGTGCTTCTGATAGGAATGTAAAATTGTACAATCAAATTGGAAAACATCTTGGTGGTTTCTTAAAAATTAAACATACACCCATACAGCCATATGAATCAGCCATTCTATCCTAGGTATTAAAATAAAAGTGTATATGCACAGGTAGTCCACAGCAGCTTTTTAAAAAATATCCCCAAACTGGAAATAACCCAGAAGTCAACCATTCAATGAATGGTTAAAGAAACAAATTTGAATTATTTGTACAATGGGATATTTCTCAGCAATAAAAATGGAATTAACTATTGATACAAAGTCAAACAGAAATCTCAAAATAATTATGCTGAATGATAGATGATAGAGTACATATTAGTATATATTGTGTGGTTCTTTTTCTACACAATTCTAGAAAATGCAATTTAATCTATAGTGATAGGTAATAGATCAATGATTTTCCAGAGAAAATGGGTTGGAACTAGGAAAAGAATGAGGAAGATTTTCCAAAGGGACACAGAAATCTTTCAAGAGGGATGGATGCTTGTTATTTTGATTGTAGATATGATTTCATGCATGTATACATACGTCAAAATTACCAAATAGCATATTTTAAATACTTTCATTTTATTGCATATCAATTATACTTCAATAAATCTGTTCTTTAAAAGTAAAGGCTTTATTTAGTTACCTAACTTAATATCAGCAGCATGCTATTTCACATTCCCTTTGTTGTCTCCTTTCAAAATACCTTCTTCATATATTATGACATTTTACCAATTGTATTTGGAATGTTTCTTGATACTTCTCCCACACAGTATTTTGTTTCAAAATGTTACGAATGTTTAAATGTTAAAATTTGTCTTAAATACAATTTTTCACTATGGAAATCTAAATCAAAAATGATATATTGCAGCGTACCTACATTTGTAACTTGGATTCAGCAGAAAACAGACCCTGAGGCTCCTGAAGCGTATGTGCTTGCATTTTATCAGGGAGATGATTCCAGGGAGCAGGAGAGGAACAAAAAGAATGGAGCAGTAAAAGATAACAAATATACAATTGCACTGCTGAGCTCACTGTTGCTGAGTACAACAGCATGCTATGCTTGTGGGACTTGGCCCCCAAGAAACTATACATGTACCAATAAAAATCAAAATTTAATGAAAAAAGCTATCTCTACAAAGTACACTCAAGGACTCTACTGTGTGTAAAGAGCAGGGATTTATCCAGCAGCACCTGATTTTCACTGCCTAAAGGTTCATTCTCCAGGATATTAATGTGCCTACACTTCTGTATTATGTGGGCCAGGTTGAGGGCACAGGGCAGAGGACCAAAGGGAGAGGAATTGGGTATAGGCAAGAGGCAAGGCACTCTTTGATTGGAACTATCTGAAGAACGAGCCCTTGTGGAGCTGCTTTCTACCACAAAGCTGAGAAAAAAAGGGAAAGAGAAAACATGTGAGACCATGAGGATCTGAAATGGTGCGTTAGAGATGTCTGATGCATATATGTCCTGGAGCTAATTAGAAACGGAGATGAGCCTAACATTAAGATATTTATTCTCTGTCTTATGTAACATATATAACCTACAGCCAATCCTACTTGACCTATCTTCTACTGCTTTGTTTCACATGAGTACACCCTTTTAATCAATCTTGTGGCACTTAGCCCTGAGGTGCACTAGATTTGCTTGGATCACTTTTATAAACCATTGACTTCTGATCTCCATTGCATGCCAGTCAAAACAGAACACTTGGGATAGGAAATATCAGTATTTCTAAAAGGCTGTAGATGATTCTGATGTGTAGCCAAGGTAGAGAACCATTAAATCAATTTAGACTCCTAACTACAAATAATACCCACAACTTCACTTCTTAATGAGTGCTCTTTTTCTTTAAGTACTACCTACTATTCAAAGTACATGTTAAGTCCTGCTTCGCCCATATATCATTCCCTAACCATTTCATCCTTTGAGTTCTTTTCCTTCCCTGACTCCATCACCTGTATTAGCAAAACATCTTCTGTGCTTTCTTTAGCAATCTGTAGGGAACCCTGTTTTATTTATTTTCACACTTTTGTTTTCTTTTTTCCTCCATCCTTGGGTTCCTGAGTGTTACCTTACACATGTTCTTAACATGAAGGAATTTTCTCCTAAAAATTCTATTAGTTCTATTTATTTCAAGCCAGGTCAGTGTGGCAAACAGATTTCTAAGTAACCCAAATAATCTCCACCTTCTTATGTTCATGTGATTATAAAGTTCTCTCCTCTTGAATATGAGTAAAAACTGTGACTTCCTTTCGACGAGTAAAATGTGTCAAAGGTGATGGGATGTCATCTTCATGATTATGTAAAACTCCATTTTGAGTTCTCTCTCTCTCTCTCTCTCTCTCTCTCTACCTTCCTCTCTCCCTCCCTCCCCTGCCTTTCAAGAAGCAAGTTTGCATGAATCCTACAGCCACAAGGAAATGAATTTGGACAATGGCCAGAGGGAGCTTGGAAGTAAAACACGCCTTATTCAAGTTTCTAATAAGAACCTAGTTTTGCATAATACTTCAGTCCCAACCTTGTGAGAACTGAACTAGAGGACCAAGATAAGTAATACTCTCTAACTTCTGATCTGCAGAAACTGATATAATAAATGTGGATTGTTTTAAGCCACTAAATTTGTGATACTTTGTTACAAAACAATAGAAGTCTAATACATTTTGTGGTACTACGCTAGGGATGCTGCTGTTAACAATACCTAAAAATGTAGGAATGGCTTTGGAACTGAGTAGTGAGGAGTCAAGAGAAGAAGTTAGAGGAGTATGATAAAGAAAGCCTAAATCTAGAACTAGAGAATGCTCCTGGTTGGGGCTCCAAAGTGAGAAACATGTTATTGGAAAGTGGAGGAAGAGAGAACCTTTGCTAAGGAAGGGAAGAAAATTCAGAAAACTTGTCTCTTGGAGTTACATGGAAAGCAGAACTAGTAAGCAATGAACTTGGTTATGTAGCTAAGGAGATTTATAAGTAAAAGTGTTGAAAGTGCTGCCTGGGTTCTTCTCGTGGCTTTTAGTAAAATGTGAAAAGAGAAATAAGTCAAAGGGATAACAAAAATGAATGAGGACTTGATGATTTAAAAAATCCAATCTCTTCAGATATTAAACAATGCAAAAATTAAGACAGCTTAGTATAGAGAAAGGGCTGATGTTGTAACCTTATAACCTTTTGCTAAAACTTCAGAAAAATCAAAAAGTCATTGTATTTAGTCACACAAAAGTCCTTTTCCAGAGATTAAGGATGTTTCTCACAGATCCCCTCAATCAACCCAGCCCAAGAGTACTGTCATTCAGCCATTTTAGTAGGGACTCAAGATAAAGGAAATAATTTTTCTTTTTGTACAAAGTATTTTTTTGAAAAAATATATGGGTGTGACTTGTCTAATGAAGAAGTAAACACCATGGAAATGCATGTTACAGTCACAAAGTTTTTGAGAAAATTATTTCATAAGAAACACAGCCAAAGCATGTGGAATTACAATATGTTAAACAAATTAAAAATAAATAAATAAAAAGAAACAGGCAACTGGAACTGGAAGAGACAAAGAGAATACTTAATGAGGGGAAGCTGTTCCATCCCTAAATTGATCCCAGCTGGAAATAGTCTGATAAAAGTAATTGGCTGCAAACACACACTATCTTTCAAGAAGAAGGAAAAATGAGCCAAGAGTCCAAAGGATAGAGCCAAGGGCCATGAAAAATGATTCTTGAACCTTAAAATCTAATCAAGTAACTCTAAATATTTGCCTGGCTATACAGTATTTCAAAACTGCTATGGATCATTAACTGTGTTTTGCCTTCCATTTCCGCCCCTTTGAACTAGAATGTCTATAGTCTTTAGGCTGAGTCTATCCCATCCATGCATGTTGGTATATTGGGGTCAGATAATGTGTCTCCTTAGTTTCATAAGTTCACAGATGGAAAGATATTGGGCCCAGTAACTATAACAAGAGATTACATCCAGGAACCTCATTAATGTGTGGATCTGATTTAGATTATGAGATTGTTGACTTTGTGCTAATGGTGTAATGGAATGAAACTCTTAAAAATCTTAGTACATGGATAAATCATTTCCCATAGAGGAGAGACATGAATCATTGGTGGCCAGAGGGAAGACTGTGACAGATAGCCTTAACTATAGATGGCCCCTACAATTTCTTCCACTTTATGTACAAGCCCTTGTTTGTAGGTAGAACTTGTGGCTTGCTTCTTCTTCTTCTTCTTCTTCTTCTTCTTCTTCTTCTTCTTCTTCTTCTTCTTCTTCTTCTTCTTCTTTTTTTTT
>NW_004624762.1:12916675-12931696 GCF_000247695.1 Heterocephalus glaber | reverse complement strand
TTCTTCTTCTTCTTCTTCTTCTTCTTTTTTTTTTGGACAGGGGGTCGAACTCACAACCTTATGCTTGCTAGGCAGGCACAATACCACTGGACTAAATCCCCGGCCCTGTGGCTTGCTTCTAACCAATAGGATATTGGAAAATGATGGATTGCCAGTTCCAAGGTTTTGTTATGTTACTCCTTTTTTCTAGGAGTCTCTTTCTGTCTTTTGCTGGCTTTGAAGAAGCAAGCTGTCATTAATCGTACAGATACAAGGAAATGAATTCTGCCAACAACTTGAGGAGGCATGAAAGCAGGTCCTCTCCTGTCAAGTCCCTGATGAAAAACCCAGTGCTGGCTAATGCCTTGATTCCAGCTTTATGAGCCACTAAGCAGAGGACTCAGCTATATTGTGCCTAGACTCTTAATCCACAGAATCTATGAGATAATGAGCCTGTGTTATTTTAGGTTGCTAACCGTGTGGCTGTTTGTTATGTAGAAATAGAAAACAAATACAATCAAACTTTTTATCATTGTATTTTAGTCACTATTCTTGTTCAGCTAAAACACAGGCAAATGATGAAATCCTCTTTTAAACATTTGTTTCAATTTCTTTCATGTCTACACACTGCACATTTAGACATTGAGAGTTTGGACATTGAATTTTCTGACCCTTGGAACAGTGGTTCTTACATTTTAGCATATAATCATTTAGAAGTTTTGTTAAAAGACAAATTGCTGGGTCTGAGTTCTAGAAATTCGAATTCAGTAGGTTTGGAGTGGGGCCCATGAGCCTGCATGTTTAATAAGTTTCAAGGTGATGCTGATGTTGCTAGTCCAGGACCAATACTTACTTTGAGAAACATTTCCATAGACCATTTTTAGTATAGTACTTTCTATGGCTTCCATGATATACATTTTTCACTTTGCTCTGATCCTTTTCTCATGGTGATTGATATTGTAAGCTGCTAGAATTTGCAGGTTCTGGCTGGCAGTTGCCATGGCAACCCACACAGGTTTCCCCTGTGCCTGAGGGCCTGAGTGAGGATGGCACCAGATGAATCTCTGGCATAAGTGACTTATAAGTGGCTCAGACATTTTTCTGGAATTGTCGATTTCCTTCTGTGACCTCATTCCTGGTTGTTTCCTTGTTCAGTAATATTGTTATAGCATCTCCCTTAAAATTCTTCTTTAAGATTCAATAATGGTAAAATCATATATTTATATCATTCTACACATTTACAAAACAAGCAATATCTTTTTAACACAAAATTAAATTTTATTTGCAAAACAATCCTGTAAGGCATGCTACATAGGTCTTCCTATTTTCATTCACATATAGTGAATTTAAGGCTCAAAGACACTCAGAGATAACTGAGATCCAAAGTTACATGAGGAAGAGAGTGGCAGAGCCAACTCTGGAGCCTAGAGTTCCTGGTCTCTCAATTATTGTATTACTGAGGGCCCTAGCAATAAACAGCTGGCACAATCTAAAGCAGAACTGAAGGGAGCTTAACAAAGGAAACCAAGGAATGACAATGAAGCAATCCAGTGATTCAAGAGGATGGAAAGAGAAATGTAGATATAGTTGTAGCTATAGTTGTAGCTATAGGAGGACATCTGCATTAGTCTTTTTCTGTTATTATGACAAAACACCTGACGCTGAGAAACCTGTGAAGAAAAGAGGTTTATTTACCTCTTGGTTCTAGAGATTCACACATGGGCTACCAATATCAACTTGGCTCTGGTGAGTACCTCAAGACAATATCACAATGAGAGTTGTGTATGAGGGAGGGAGAGATCACGAGACAAGCAATCAAAGAGTTGAGATTAATTGTGGTACAACAAAAACTATGTTAACCATTTATCAGTCCAATTATTTAAATATAGGATAACCAAAAATTGCATATTTTTTCATTAGTTTTTATAAGATAATATAACAAGAAATATAAAAATGCCAATTTTATCAAATTTATTCAATATAAGAATCAACTGGTTGAAATGACACCTGCCTAAGCAACACTCGGGATAGTAAGTACATAAACAAATGCACTGCCCAAGTGACACTGGGGGTAAATTGTTAAGTGGTTAATTCCTTCCAAGGGCATGCCTTCAATGGACTAAGGATCTCCCACTAGGCCCCACCTCTTAAAGGTTCGGCCACCTCAACATCACTACACTGAGGACCAAGTCTCCAAAACACAAACATTTGGGAGAATGAACCATATCCAAAATATAGCAATACCAAACAGGAGCTAAGGCCTTTAGTAGAAAACTGTAGCCAATACCAACCGATGTCCCCGGAAAAGGGGGCCAGGGCAATAAACAACCCAATTTCTCTTTTCAGATTATGAAAGAGCTTAAAATGAAGCAGAGCCAGTTTGCTTTACTATTGTCTGATTAGAAGGCCATTGATACTGTGAAATAGGAAGAAAAGGTCTAAAGGAGTAGGGGAAATGGGAGGGGTAAGGGAAAGGAAAGAAGGGAAAAATATGAGAAAAGGAAAAAAATTGAAATAAAGTCTTTGTAAATAGGGAAGGGTGGAGGGGGTGAAGGGAGGGCAGGGGAATGGGGAAAAAATAAGAACCAAGATATATCATGTAAAGGTACAAGATCCCAATGATGAATGTAACTGTACTGTATACCTAAAATACACCGATAAACTTAATGGGGAAAAAAACAAGACCATTGCAAAAATGAAGTATTAGAAGAATTGGTCTGGAAGCATGATATAGGGCAGATTAGAAGGAGGAGAAGCTAGAGGCACAGAGATCAGTTAAAGGATACTACAGAACTTAGGATCCTCAGTACACCTTCCATTTCTGTTCACCCTGCAGTGAACCTGAAAGTGGGGAAGGGAAAATGCAAGAGTGTTGTGGAGGGATGTTACCCCTCCATCCATAGAATATGCTGTTTGTTTAAAGAAATTATCCTACTATACCGGGATATTCAATATTTAGTGTAAAGTCCTTTCCAGGTTTAAGTGAGGTATAACTAGCCTTATGAACTTGGTTGGTTCTTTGAAAAGTAGACTGGGACTTTAGATGAGTATAAGTGATTTATCATAGAGATCCAGGGAATAATAGCAAGAGAATAATGAAATGGGGGAGGGAAACCAGGAAAGATAATTGTATCAGCCCAACTATCACAATGAATGAGTGGCCCTTAATTCTATAAGTAAGTTTTTGGAACTAGTGTAAAACATACTCCTCAGAAAAATCCTGCCTGAAGGGCAGAGGGGTTGGAATATTTGTATACCAACTCCTCAGCATGATGGATGGAGGGCTGCTCTTGGGAAATATTAGCCACTGACTCCTCCAATCTGCCACATGCACAAGCTCAATAACATTCTGTGGTTCTGGAAATACCTTCCTGACCCAGAGGTGCAGATACTAGCAGCTGGAAGTCATTTTTAGTTCAATGAACTGGATATGGGTGGGATGTTGACAACACGTGCTCCATTGTCATTTGCAGGGTTGTGCTCATCAGCATGATGGTCTCTGCCCACTTGATACAGTGCCTAGACTGCCTTACATACACAGAATTGTGCTTGATCATGTACGAAATGAAACCAGCATGGTTGCTTTAAACGTTGTAACATTGCTGAATAATTGCCCTGATGGGAGTAGAATTTGTAGTGAAACACAGGAGGTAAACATTGCCAAGTGTTAAAGGTTCCAGGGGGAAGAAAGACATATTACCAATGACCAGAAGATCAATGTGGCTAACATATTAGTTGGCAGTTAACCAATGGTCTGTACTGTGCTATAACTCCAAAATGCAAACAACACAGTAAGGAGAGTAAAATAGCTGAAAAGAACTCATCCTGCATTGCATACTATATCTACTTATTTTTCTGACCTGGTTGGAAAAGCTAATCATTCTGGATCCACTGGAAAATGAAAGCTTCAAAGTGCTATCATTTTCCATTAAGTTTTGGAATAGCCAATTGTCTCATGCATTCCTTCTCTGCTTACCTCTCACTAAGTTTGCACCTCCCAATTCAGCCAAGACATCTGTCCTGCTCTACATCAGAGACCTCAGCATGATCTTGAGTCCACAGACACAAGTTTTAAAAAATGAAACAGAGGGAAGCATTTTCTGTGTCATACTGTGCTGAATTATTTACTCCTAGCCCTGGGATTCAAAGAGCTAGCTCCATCTCAGCCTTGAATTTCATTGCAATTCAAAGACAGAAAATAAGTAAATAAGGAGAGAGAGAGGAAATAAATCCCTTGGAGACGTTCTGCATATGAAATATCTTTTGAAATGAAGCCTGCTGTTGAAATAATCGTGTCATTTAGAGTGCAATACTAATATGCTCAAAACTATGGCTAAATGCTAGAGCAAAACATAACTCTTCAGTACATTTGTGGACATTTGTTTAAGCAGGAAAAAAAAATGAACATTTGCATGAATTTATTTAATTAAGCATCCCAAAACTTAGAAATTGACTTCAAAATAATGTCATCAAGCATTATGTGCAAAACAGTAATAAACACAGATAATGGAAATGAGGACATCTCTATTTCCTCTGGGATGAAAATGAGAAAAAGGGATACAGTATAGGTCGGGATATATTTATATGGCCATAAAAGAGAGTAATTTACCTCCTCTGATGATATGTGTCACAGAGAGGGATCAGGAACATCCTGACTGTACTCTAAAGGGGCTGTAATAATCTAGTCACATAAATATGAAGTAATTTTATTTTGTCTCTTACCACACTTTTACATTTATTCAAATGAATAATTCCTTCCCAGAGCCTAGACAAAATCCTGGGCAGTTCCATTTCTTTTTGGGGGCACTGAAGCAATAAAAATTTCTATGGCCACTTTATGTCCAAAGTACATTCTTACTTCTGTTGCTGTTAATTATTAATTTTTCTTTGAAAATTTTTTTCAGAATTTATAGAACTTTGAAACCATTTATTTGATTATTTAAAATTGATACATAGTTGTAGATATTTATGGAGTACAATGTGCTATTTCAGTATATGCATACATTATGTACTGATCAAATCAGGATAATTAGCATATCCATCATCTCAAATATTTATCATTTTTTCATGAGAACATTCAAAATTCTGGCTTCCTGTTACACAGTAGGGTGAATACAGTTAATGATAATTTATTGTATATTCCAACATAACTAGAAGAGAGGATCTTAAATGTTCTCAGCACACTCTCTTTTTAGTGGCTGTCAGTAACTATAATCTCTAGGTCCATGTAATGATCAAAATTTTGAACATTACAATGCTGATAGGAAGCCTGGAGCCAGCGAAGGCTGGGAGAGACACGGTGAACTTTTGATGTGGTGGAGAAGGTGAAGAGCTTCTCTGTCTACTTCTAGCAGCTGCTCCCTGCTTCGTTTCCCCTCCAGCACTGGGGTGTATGGAATGGGTGAATCTCACAGAGAGAGAGCAAGCCTGTGTAACTGGAATGTTTATGAACGCTGTCCACTAGTGGTATGGTGAATGAAATTTTGCCTCTTTTCCTCAAGACTACAGTTGTGGGATTTTGGGAGATTCCCTTTCCTACAAAAGTGTATTCTCTTCACCCAAGCTCCTCCTGTGCCACCTCTGTGCTGTTGTCTGTCCCTGGCTGGCCACTTGCATTTATTGCTATCTTTTCTTTTCCCCAGAGATCCTTTCACTCTTCCATGTGGGCCCTCTTGGCTCGCCTCTAAGTGTATCTTGATAGTATGCTTTTTCACTGTTTCCTCTTCCTCTTCCTCCTCCTCCTCCTTCTCTCTCTATCTCTGTCTCTCTGTCTCTTTGTCTCTGTCTCTCTCTCATGTAAATCTGCTTCGCAGGAAAACTCATGCATTATTTTCCCCCATGAATCCAAGAATTATTAGTCAATCCCAAAATAGCCACTCACCAGAGCAGTCAGTCCATTCCCCATATATGGTAGACATTACTTCACTGTGTCTCCCCCTCAAATCTTGGGAAACACATATGACCCCACCAAATGGTTTCTTTAAACTCTTCTTTCTTGACTTGAAGCAAAGAGGGAAACACTTTCCGGCTCTCTTCACAGAGCTTGCTCAAATAAGTCATGTATAAAATATCCTCCTCTAAATTCTAACCCTCAGGTTTTCTTTTGTTTTTGTTTTTGTTTTGTTTTTGACCTGTGGGTAAAAGTCATAACCCTCAAAAAAAATAAGAACCAAGATACATTATGTAAAGGTACAAGATCCCAATGATGAATGTAACTGTATTGTATACCTAAAATGTACCAATAAACTAAATGAAAAAAATTAAGTTAAACATGCACAAATTTAAAAAAAGTCATAACCCTCAACTCTTTTACCTGTGGATAAAAGTCATACAGCTCATAAAATTGGCTTTTGGTTATTTCTTTCCGCAAATTATATAGGAATATCTACTTCACAAGTAACTTCGATATTTGATATTTATTAGTGCCTCAGCAGAATTTTTTATTTTAACAACGTATTAGAAAATAGAAAGTATGAGAGGGCAATGTTTCCCTCAGTCAAAACTTGGAAGTGCCCATAGACTCAGCAATAAGGAAACCAAACCCTTGGACGGCATTTTTGCATTTGCAGAAACCTTCGGAATCACTTTTACAAAAAGCTAGTATATCGATAGCATTTATTGGTAAACTACTGTGAGCCCCCAAGACAGCTGTGATGTGTAAAATGCTTTCTCTTTTTTCCCCCCTGAGAACAAGACCTGAAGGTGTAGAAAAATGAAATGGCTTGCCTAGAGACATCAATGAGCTATTAGAACTTGAGAAAGAACTCTATTATGTGATTAGCAAACTGACTAAGTCTGTTAACACATGGCATGATTCAATCTAAGCTCTTTTTATCCCTCATGCCTCTAGGTTAAGATTGATCAGAAAGGTAAGACTGTCTATAATCCAGAATCAGAAGATACAAGAAATTCTTGGAATTTCATCCTTGGAGCAGAAATTAAAAGTGTTCTTGGGGCAAAACTAGTTACAAAGCTGGTAAAGATTCTTGAATTAAATCACATTGGCAGAATGGACTTCAAAAGAAGCAATATACCAGGGACAAGAAGAAATTAAAGCAAAGTTCCTTTATCTTGGAGAATTCTTCAAACGTGAATCTTCTTCATGAAGAGGAAATCTATCTTAAAGATGACCACAGCTTACCCCTCTCAGTAAATCCTGGAAGATGGCTGCCTACTGGGGCCCCAATGGCTTAACTGTCTGATTTCACACTTATCTATCTTGTTACAGAAACCTCCCATGCCCAAAGTGCGCTCTCTCTCTCACTCTCTCTCTCTCTCTCTCTCTCTCTCTCTCTCTCTGTATTGCAAAGAATAGTAGCTACTCACCAAACCTTTTTCCTTGTATGCCTGGGCAAATAGCTAGGCCACATTTTCAAGTCTCCATTGAAGTTAAACATGGCTGTGTGCCCCAGTCCTTTCCAACAGAATGCAACAGGTAAATGTTGTGTGCCACTTTCAAATCTGGACCGAAGAAAGCTCCTCCATGCTACCTTCCATACTTTTTTCCTTTCTATTGACTCAATGCAAATAAGCCCAGCAAACTTGGAAGCTACATGCTGAGAATGTGTTTCACATCATGAGAGAAGCCAAGGTTCCTGTATCACTGCTGGGATGATTGCTATTCACCAAATGGATCACCCATTTTAAATTTCATGCAGCAAGAAATAAACTTCTTTTGTGTTTGAACCATTACATACGTTTGCATTTGTATGTTGGAACTGGGAGGAGGGTCACCTTAACCAAAACAGATCACCGGAGAGAAAAGTTGTTGGACCACTATACACCTTAGCTTGTGTTTCAATTGAGAATTTTACACACCAACCTGGGCATGGTGGCACATGCCTATAATCTCAGCACTCCAAGAGGCTGAGACAGGAAGATTACAAGTTTGAGCCCTATCTGGGCAACTTAGAAAGACTTTGAGTTAAAATTTAAAAATTAGAAAAGGTCAGTACAAAGACCCTAGATTCAATTGCCAGTAGTGCTTTAAAAATAGAAAAAAGAATTTCACATACCAAAAATTGCAAATGTGATATTGAGCTCCTTTAGATAGAACTCATACCGTAGTTCTCTCTCTCTCTCTCTTTTTTTTTTTTTTTTTGGTACTGTGGATCAAACTTGAGACCTTGCACTTGCGAGGCAGGCAGCAGAACCACTGAGCTAAATCCCCAACCTTCTTAATTGTCTTTATATATTCCTAATAATCCTTCATGAAAGGGCCTTCTGCATAATAGGAATTTGATGACTATCTATTTAAAATATTTAAATAGTCAAATCTTAAGAAAATGTATATGCTGTAAGAAGATTGAAGAACTTTTCATGTAGTAAGAACTGAATGAAGGTTTATAGAATAATGAATGGGTGGGTAAAGAGTAGAAAAAGATAGAATTTGCTCGAAATAAGTCTCATTTTAGAAGTTACAAATTGCTCATTTGTAAAATAAGATTTATAAGTCCTTTCCCTTTGTACTTACTTCAAAGGTAATATGTTAATATCAAATTAAAGAATGCACTTTCAATTATTTCATTCCTAAATTACTAAGTGTGAAGTACATGTAAATTTTTAATATAATTTGGATAAATATCTATGTTTTGGCAGTATGTTGATAATAGTATTGAAGCTAAAGGCAGGATAATCATCGATGAAGCACTTCTGAGCATCTTAGAAAAAAAGAAGTTATGTTGGAGGCCTAAAGATTTAGACCTTTCAAAGTTCTAAAGCTGTACTGTTTGCAGGTAAAATAATGCCTACCATTGGCCACTGGACTCAAGAGAACATCTTTGCATCATAAGTTCCTTGCAATTGTGAGGAAACATATGCGTTCTCTATATCCCCAGGGTGTACCTGCCACTTCTTAGATTCCTATTTAACGGTCAGTCAGAAAAGCATTAAGCAACATTGCTGTGCCAAATACTACATAAGTTTATTCAACCCCACTATGTGATTGAAATGTCAGAATGTTTAAAAACTTTCAGACATACGAAAACTACATTTGGGTATATCTAGAACCAAGCTGACAGAGAACAGCTACAGAAAATTTTCCTATAAAATGGACAAGATTCCCCGACCCAAGGCATGATTCTAGGTGGACTTTTCATTAGAGGCTTGAAAGTGAAGACTGGGCAAAAGTGGCCACCAAGAGTACCAACCCCTCACCAGCTGAAGTCAGAAGGTATAGGCAGGAGGCTTCAGTGACTACACTCACTGCTGAAAGAATATTTTTGTATGGCCTATGCAGATGACCTTCACCACAGTTAAGAATTCTCATAAGTTCAATGTAACATACCTCTTTAGTTACCGAGTCCTCCATCAAAAATGTCAAGGGGAACCCCACAAGCTAGAAATAAGACTTCCTTTGTGAACATTTCCTCCATCATCAATAGGAGTCAAATGGTAGCCCCCAAATTCTGACTATTTCTATCACTCCTGTTGAATTGCCTGAAGTTACTAGCACTATCTGCTTTGGAACATCATGTTCTATATTTCTGTTCATTTCAGTCACCAGAAGAAGCCTAGGGCTCCACATTTCCCCCGTACCCTGCCTTTTACTCTCTTTATGGCTATAAACATTGCCTTTTCTGTCACCATCTCTGTCTCATCTCTTGAAAGAACTGTAAGTTTCTGTCAAGCACTTATCAATTCTCAGCTATCATCGTCATAGGTCCTTGACTATCCTCTGCATTTTTTGTCCCAACTGAAATTTACCTCTCCCCAGAAGAGTCTCCTTTCCTTACAGCCTTTCTTTATAGCTGTTTTCTCTCTCAGAGCCCTCATAGAACTGTGTCTAGGTATGGGGTAGCATCCTCCCTCCTTCTCATTGTCTCTTCCAGATCATTCTTCCTCATTCCTCCTCAATGATGTACATCATGCTTTGCACTTTACACTTAGCATCATTTTACCTGATTGATCACTCTTTCCCTTTTGAGATGCTTCTTCAACTGACTTCCAAACAAGCATATTTGACTGCTTGCTTCCTATGTCACTAGTCACTCTTTCTTCATCCCTTTGCTGTTTTCTCTGCATCCCACTGACCCCATGGCTTAATCTTTGAACCTGTTCTCTTCTTTGGATACACTCACTGCCTTGATGGTCTTATTTGATCTCATAATTTTCTATATGTTGATGACTCTACAAGTTACATTTCAGGTTAGATCTTTCTGCTGATCTTTAGATATATGTATATCCAAAGGCCTACTCAAGTTCTCCATCTAGATGTTAATAGACACTTCAAAGTTAACATATGGAAAACTGAGCTCCTGATCTTTTTCTCCAAATTTCTTCATTTTGAAGTCCCTGAAACCCTCACCAATCTCAATTAATGATAAATTCCAAACTTCTAGTTATTCAAGCCAAGCACATTGAGTGCATCCTTAATTCTGTCTTAAACATATTGCACATTAATGTAATAAAAAATCCTGACAGCTCTTCTTTCAAGATATATATATATATATATATATATATATATATATATATCTCCTTGGACAAACCACTGCTACTTCTCATTTGGGTAGATGCAATAGCCTTCAGCATTATATTTTTCCTTCTACCCTTGCCTCTTTCACTCTTTGATTTCCGTTCTAAACACAACATCCAAAGCAGTTTTGTTAAACCTAGGGAGAACATATTATTCCTGTGCTTATAAGCTTATAACCTTATAACAGCTTCCTAGCTCACAACAAGTAACAGTCAAAGTTCTTACAATAACTAGCAAGATCCTACATGATCTGGCTATTTACTATGTCTTTAACCTCATCTCCACTCTAGACCTCAAGGATTTCTTGCTGTCCTATGTATATTGCAAGCACACACCTGCTTTAGAGCCTTTGCATCTGCTCTTTTTTCTGCAAAAATATACTTCCCCAAGCATCTATATGTCATACTCCCTTATCTCCTTCATATCAATCTAAGATAAAACCATCACTCTATTGTTGATACTCCCTATCTCCATTGCCTACTTTATTTTTTGTCTTAGGGATCATAACTGTCTATCATACTTGATATTTTTATTTATTTAATTGTATATTTATATTTGAGACAGGGCCTCTCTAAGTTGCCCAGGCTGGCCTTGGACTTGTGATCCTCATGCCTCAGCCTCAAAAGTAGCTGGGATTACAGGTATGTGCCACTATGTCTGCTATCCTACTAGATGTTTTAGTTATTTATCCTATCCATAGTCTTTCACTAAATAATAACTTCCATATGGACCTATTGTGGTATATACTTAGAACCTAGAAGTATATTAGTACATAGTAGGGACACAAGAAATATTTGTTGAAATAATTATCTTGTCTACCCAGTGCATATTAGGTGTTTAGACAGTGTTCTTTGAATACTGTGTTTTTCTTCTTCAATGACCAGAGATCCAGTGCAATATCTGTTTTGCCTCTTGTGTCATGACCACTAACCCACATTCACTTTCTGTATTCTTCCTCAAATGCAATTCCCATTAGTGTTACCTAGGGTGTGTCACAATTCTGGCCAATCGTCAACTAGCATTCTATCCACACTTACCATCTGTTCTGAATTACAATGATACTTTACGTTATAGTATTTCTTTCTTTCGGTTTTATTATTTTTTTTAAAGTATAACTTTTGTTTTTGTTTTGTTTTTGGTAACTGGAATCGAACTCGGGACCTTGCGCTTGCGAGGCAGGCAGCAGAACCACTGAGCTAAATCCCCAGCTCTAGCATTTCTTTCTTAAGTGCCCATAGTTAGAGTCTGAAATAGTACCAGCAGACTCTGAACGGTGTTGAGACCATACTTGAATCAGAATGGATCATATCACACTTCAAGGACCTCAGAAAGGTCAAATTGTGAACTAATCCCCGTTATTTGGAAAGCTGCTGGGAGACAAAACTATATAAGGAGCTTTGCAGATTCCTTGCAGTCCTCAGAAGCAATTTGGGCCAGATTATGACTTAATTATCATTAACCTTTATTGGGTTCTTATAATGTACCAGGAATGGTTCTGTGCTTCATAAAATTAATTCATGGAATTCTCTCAACATCGTGCTGAGGCTGATGCTACTATTTTCCTCATTTTAGATGTGAGAAAACTGAAGCACAGACTTAAGTGACAACCAAAGTCACGTAGTTCAAAAGTGGCAGATAATGGACTTAAAACTGAAACAGTAACCATTGCCAGGGTCCAGTGGAAAGTTGTGGTCCAGATACTCTATCAAGCTGCAAACAAGGAGCCTTAATCCTATGATGTATTCTCCACTGAATAGGAGAGAAGGAACTGGAACTAAGTCTCCTGCTCTCACTTAGTGGAAATTTGCTTTTTCTCCTTCTTTTGTCTTCCTATATTTTGAAGTTATGGGCAGGGAAACAATGCACTTTTCTACCTCTTGCACTAGCTCATACTTTAATGGTTGGAAGTCTCAAATCACTTCCCAAGCTTCCTGGAACTCAAAATTGAGTTATCTGACTCTGTAAAATGTAGCTTTCTCACTTAAAAGGATTTGCCCAAGGGACCTCTGGGATTTCAAATATACTTAAAAGCAACAACTGTGTTGAATCACAGAATCATAAGGGATTGCATTTCTGCTAGAGAACACACAGGATGTATTAAACAGAGAGAGAAATGTTTGAAGTCCAACAAGCTTTGAGTTTCATCCCACCTACCACATCTGAAAACTATCTGAGTCATTTGATGAAGGCAAAATACATCTGTGCTCCCTCATTCTTGGTGTTATTGTGGCCTACTCTCTTGACATTGCTATGCTATCTCTGTAGAAATGTTTTCACTGACATACACTAACCATTTTCTACTGGAATCTGGAAGAGTTAATTTTCCAAAGTCTATCTGCAAAAGAGTGGACTTGGGATGGAGCAGGACAAAGATTCCTATCAACAGAAGGCTATTGTTCTCCTCCCAGCAGCAAATCCATTTTTAAACAAAACAATAAAGGAAAAAGGTTTTCCCATGGCCCTGAGCTGTGGTTTTCAAAGATGTTACAGGGCCTTTGTTTTTCACTGGTGCTGTAGTATAGTGTAATGTGTTTATGAATATAGATTTGGGAGTCAAATAAATTCTACATTTAATCCTGACTCTGCCCATTTCTTTACTCACTGTGTGATCTTGGACAAATTACTTCTGTAATTAAATGTCATTTTCTTTATTGCAAAATGAAGATAGTTGTGGAGATTAAATGAGAAAATATTTGTAAAGTGAATGGAGCAGTGCTGAACACATAACAAATATTTAATAAATGTAAGTTATTGTTATTATTATTATTACTACTTGTCCCTCAAGCACCCATTGCTCTTTATACTTTATTATTTTTTAATTTTTAAAATTTTTGTTAGTACACATTTGCAGTACGTAAAGATTACCTTCATCATGGGTAGTTGGTACATGTATTATTCTTTATTATTAAAATCTTTCACAGGTTTTATTTGCCTAAGGAATAAAGTGATTCAAATCTTACTCTCCTAATTCTCTTTTTTAGTTTTTAAAAATAATAATTATTTTTTAAGAAACAGGGTCTTACTATGGTGGCCAGATTGGTTCTGAACTCCTGACCTCTAGCAATCCTCTTGTCTCAGCCATCCAAGTAGTTGAGACAACAGGCATGTAGATCATCCTAAATTTTTGAACACAGATCAGCACCTAAAAGGGAATAATAATCATGCAGTCTTCCCAATAAGCAAATTTGTTCAGGCCTGCCCAGATATTTATCTGTATGGTAGGAACAGTATTGGTTTTTGGAGCCAGATTGACAGGTTAAATCTAAGAAATTCTGTATAATTTTGAAACTATGGACAAATCACTTCAATTCTTTAGGTCTCTTTATACCTGATAAAAAGGTTTAAGGTGTCTTAGATCAGTGTATTTTAAACATATATTTTCCATGGAGCTATACATTCCAAAACATTTTCACAGAAAGCTCTTTATGGATCAGTTGAGATGGATAGGGGAGGAGTAATAGACTCTCTCCTTGGGCCTTGGGACCTGGTACTGTAGTATAATGTAATTTCTGTGGGCTTAAAGTAATGCAGAGACACACTGAATGCTACTCAACTACATATTCACCAAATGTCTCCTGGGTTTAACACCCCAGACCTGCTACCTTTTCTTCTTAGACACCAAGCTTGAATCTCACCATTCTTTGAACATGCTCTGTTCATACTTATCATGGTCTTTCTAATACTTAAACAGTATTCTAGTTTCTCCTGTCCATAAGATCTACATCAGTGGTCAATATCCTCATCTCTTACATTATTCTAAATATCAGATTTCTTTCATTTTATCAGCAGCATGCTGAAAATGCATTGAGATGTTTTTAGGTGAACATGAGCTCTCCAGCTCCTGGTAAACCTCACTACTCCCGACTGCTTTCTCTTATCCAAGTCAAACATTTATGATACTTGCCTATCCCCTAAAAGCATCTTAAATTTATGATGCTAGACCTTTCATGTCATTCAATATCTTGCTGAAGTCTAGCTTTTGTACTCCTCTATCTGCTCCAGTCTCAATGAACTTATCGTATTTATAGTTGTAAAGATAAAAATAAGAAAAATAGAAAAAAGTAGAGAATAACTTCATTTAATTTCAGAGAACATCTTGCAAAAAAGAGGGAAGGCAGTCAACTTTTTCTGGAGCTCTTATACCAACTTATAAAAAGTATACAATCTCTCTTGATTGAGTGGTCAAATATGTCACCATGGACTATAATTAATTTGAGAAAAATTCTTAGTAATCATGATCAGCAGTATATTAGGATAACACTAATTTCAATTAAGAAAAATCCTCAAAGATTTCAAAAGCTTAACACAATAGAACTTAATTTCTTACATACTGATTTTTGTGGTCTGTGCATGCCCTACCGAGGTTCTGAGTGGTGGGGAAGATGCCGAATCACCCCGCTGCAGACAGGCAAGTCTGTGCACGCCCTACCGAGGTCCTGAGTCACGTGGAAGACACTGAATCCCTCTGCTGCAGACAGGCAGCCACCTGGTTCCACACTACAAAGACGCAGAGGACACCAGACCACCAGACCAAGGTACTGAGTCCCACTGTTCCTGGCCCAGAGGTA
>NW_004624762.1:12850138-12885466 GCF_000247695.1 Heterocephalus glaber | reverse complement strand
TTTTAAGGCTCTTGATAGATATTATCAAATTATTCTGTATTAAAATTGTTCTAAAAAAGGTATACTTAATCTCTTGTGCTTAGTTTTCTCATCTGTAAAGTAGAACTCATGAAAATGTCTACCTCACATAGGTATTGTAAATAAATAAGTAAATATTTATGATATGCTCAGAAGTGTTGGGCATATACTAAATTTTAAATGCGTGTTAGCTATTGTATTAGTTAATCTTATATCATCAAGACAGAATACCTGACATACAGAACTTAAAAATAAAAGAATTTATTTTGATTCAAAGTTTTAGAGGATTCAGTCCATGGTTGGCTGACTCCAAGGCAGAAACATCATGGCAGAGGGATATGGCAATGGAAACCTGCTCACCTCACACAGGCCAGAAGCAGAGAGGAAAGAAGAGAGCCTGAGAAGAGATATATCCTTCAAAGACATCCCCAGTAACCTACTCCTTTCAACTGGACCTCACTTCCTAACAGCTGGTTTTGCTAATAAACTCATCAATGGGTGACATTAGTGCTCCCAGTATATGAGGCTTTGGAAGGCACTTTGTATTTAGAACATAAAAGCTATTATTATTGTTGTTATTTTTCACTGGTACTAGCAGTATATGAAAGTGTTTATTTCTCAGCACCATTGCAACCAAAGAAGATTTTCATTAAAAATAAAATTTTCTAAGTCCATATATGTCATGTTTTACTATTTCTATTCATTATTTTGTGTATTATTGACTCATGTTTTTGCCCATTTTCTATTAAAATGTACTTATATTACAAACTTGTAAGATTTAAAAATATTTGATATTCATCATTTGTCATTATATAAACTGTATAAATTACAAATGTATTTCCAGTTTGTTGTATATCTTTTAGCTTAGTTAAGTTACATTATTATATTTTATATGATTGCTGTAGAAAACATAATTAGTGGACCAATGTCAAAATAGTAATGATGGTTATGCTGATAAAGGTATTGCTTAATGTCAGCTAATATCTATTATTTACTATCTTAACATGGTAAGAATCATTCATTCATGCATTATTTTATTTAATCCTCACCATAAATCTGTGAGGTAAGATCTATTATATACACTTAATAAAGAAAAAACCTGAGGATTAGAGAGATGGATTAGCTTATTCCAAAGTGGTAGATGGTTGATCTGGGATTTAAACTTAGGTCTGTTAAGAGTCCAGAGTCCACATTTCCCAAGGTGTGCTCTGTGAAGCATTGTCCCATGAGATAGTACATGTACACACACAAAATAACAGTGTGCATGCACACATGTATGTGTTACATGATCAGAATGACCTAGTATCATCTTGAATGTTTGGTTCCATAACTAGCCCACAGACATCTCTACATAAAAACTTCTAAGGGACACTTTAGGAAAGAAACTCATTTAACTTATTTAACCCAATATCATCCCCCAAATATTTTTCCCTTTCTCTTTTCCTTTTTCTTCTCTTTTTTTAAAACAACAAGCATCTTTTTCTCTTGCAGTTCTGGAGCCTGGAAACCCAAGATCAAAGTGTTAACAAAGTTCATTTCCTCCAAAGCTACTCTTGGCTCGTAGATGCCTGTCTTCTCCTTGTATCTTCACATGGTTGTCTCTATACACAGGCACAGTCCCCCAAATTATTTCATCATGGATCTTTTATTTCCCATTAGACTATTCACTGCCTATAGAAATAGTGTTTTTTTTTTCACACACTTGGTAAAATGCTGCATTATACTACTCAATGTCGCAACCAGAGGGGGTCTTCAATGCTTCGCTCTCTGGGATTTGGTGTACTTATCATCAATACAGATGAATACAAAGAAAATGACCTAATCAAATCAGCTAGTGATTCAAAGTGAGGAAGAAAAGCTGCTGCACTAGATAAGAAAATAAGGATTTAATATTCTGGAACAGTGGAGAGAAGTAAATAAGATAAAAATCTGACAGGGATAAATGTAAAATCCTACAGTCAGGCTAAAACAAAAATCAATGACATGAGTACAATTCAGGAAGAAGTTTGATTTCACAGTAGTTTGTATAAGAAAGCCTGGGGGATTTAATTGATCAAAAACACAATAAAAATTGAAATATATTCAATAAACAAGAGGACTACAGTTTTAAAGTCTGCATTAGTACAGGGTGATGTTCAGACTAGCAGAGATTGGTATCCATCCCCTGGTCGGAGGGTGTCTGGAACATTAGGGTATTCCTGGCAGCATGTTTCAAGACAGATAATGAATGGTAATCAAGGTGGCACTGATGTATAATAAGGAGTCCAACAGCCACTACTTTTTGAGCAATAGTAGAAATAACTCAGGCTATATATTTGGGGAAAAGTAGATTCAGGGCGGATGTTGGGAGTGAATGATTGTACTGAATATTTTTCATTCATCTCTCCCTATTCATTCTCCATAATGCTTTGTATCCAAGGAAGCTCCCTGACTTGTATCTGCCAGAGGCACCAGGAGGAAATTAGAAGTGGGAGAAGAGTAAAATACATATTTGTTCTCTTGGTTGCCTCCCTGCTGGGTGGCTGAGTGACTCTCCCCAACATCAACTATCCTCTCTGGCCTCAGTTAACATTTCTTTCCCCTTGGTCCTTTAGGCTTAAGACTGTTCTTGCTAGTTTGGGGACGCTCTTGAGATTTGTTTAACCCTGCTCACATATTTGCCAATAATCCTTTCATCACGCTCTTCTCAATTGCTGCCTGAGTATGTGATCTGTTACCGGCTGGGACCAGCCCCAGACCGAAGACTGATGCTGGGATGATTAGGATATTTGTATTTGAATATTTCAAGGGCCCTCACATGGGAGAGGGTCAAATCAAGACATGAGGGTGAAAGTTACAGAAAGAATGGATTCATTTACTTATTTATTCATTCATCTAATATTACTATACCTCTACGATGTGCCACACAGTGTGCCATGCATGAAGCAGTGCTCTATCACCTCACAGCAAAGGAAATTCATCTAGGTTAGAAGTTTGGGAGATCTTCCAGATAAAGATGCTCCCCAAATGAGTAGGGATTCCATGGGGGAAAGAGGAGAATCTAAGCAGAAGTATTCCAGGAAGAGGAATTGGCCAATGAGAAAGCTAGAGCTAAAAGAAGACTGCATCTTCTATAGTTTCACTCCCTTCTGACTGAGAGTAGCACATCAAGGGAGCTCTGAGAGGTGGGAGGAGAGCTGAACACACAGAGCTGCTGTGAACACGGACTTGATCCTAAGGGCAAGGAAGCCCCTGAATGGTAAGCAAAGGAGACATGCAATGTGATTTTACTTTCTATTGTAAAGTGAAGGGACCAAGACTGTCTGAATATATTTAAAGATAAATCAAGCTCCTTTGCCATCAAGTGAGCAGCCTGTTCCTGGAAGCATTCAAGGAGAGACTGGATGACAGCTCTAGGATATTTTCAAAGGGTCAACTGCATTGAATGTAATGTTGGACTAGCCGACATCTATAGCTGTTTCTAATTTGAAAAATTCAGAGCCTCTCCTGTTATGGCCCCCACACTCCATGGTGGGATAAAATCCATAGAAGATTCAAGACTTATTTCACTGTCATACAAAACTAGCAGTACAATGTTCTTCACTTCTTTTCCCCAACCATTGGACCTAGAAGGCAAGATACAGATTCAGACATAGCCTCTGGAAATACACAGGACTTTAGTGTTGGGGTCCCTGTCTCATCCTAGCTGACATAGGAAAGGCATGGACCACAGAGTTCCAGGGAATGGTTCAGCCAGCTTCTGACATTCAGGCTTGCTAAGAGTTGGCTCTATAATGTGGGATAGCATAAGAGTTCAGTATTATTTTTTTTCCTTTTAAACTTAATACATACAAAAGAATAAAAACAAATATCTCAGGCCCTGGGTTGCTGCCACACTTGGGTCACTGTGAAGGCTGGGCCAGGTCTGAGGGCTGTGAAGGCAGAAGTGTCATCCAGCACAGTGACCCTCTTGTTTTGGAACTCATTCTTGGGGACTGGGCAGATCTGTGTGTGATAACGCAGCTGTGTGCAAATGCCAAGGCTGGGGTGACAATTATAGAAACGTTCTCATTATGTTTGAATGAGGGCCAAGCTGTGGCCCTGACAGAGAAGAGGGTGTGAGGCTGCAAAGCTGACACTGTGTAAAGCGAGCTGGCTTTTGCAGCCAGCATGAGCATCTGAGGTGTGCCAGAGCCTGCATTTCCACTTCCTGTGGGCAGTGTCCCTAGTGTCCCCTTATCATCTCCTAACTCCAGCAATCCCTTTGTTCCTAAGCAGATTACAGCAAAAACCAGCAGCTTTGTCAGGAGGACTTGGTTTTCTAGTTAATATTCCACTCAACTCCTGTTCACATGAATCATCTTCCTGCCTCCTCAGCTTCCTCATTTCCCAGCCCCATGACTGAGTTCATTCTCTCTAATGGTTTAGGTATAGAATATGATTCATCAGAGCTTGGGTAGTTCCTGCTTCTTGATACAATAATACATAAGAGGGATCCTGGGTTTCCTGGCCCTTCTTGTGGCTTTAAATGAGCACAGATTTATTTTGGCTAAAATATCCATTAATGAAAGACAATTAGAAAATTATCAATCTATACTTGAGTTGTAACAACTTGAACAAGCAGCACAGGATGGGTCATCCTAGTCTTCACTGCATCACCAGGGCTACAGGAGAAGGCAGCTGGGAATGAGGGAGAAGGAAAGAAGGGGTTGGCCTGGAAGCAATAGCCATGAAGGAGGGAGAGGCAGAGTTAAGTGGATATGTGAAGTTTTAATTCTCCTCACAGAAAATGTGCTATTATCCAAAAGCAGCTTCCTCTCCTGGCATTTTTGCTTTTTCCAATAGAAGGGAAGAAGTAGAGTTTTATGTCACACATATAACAGGGAAAGTAGAACGGTGACCCTGTGAAAATTACAGCATTAAAAGTAATAAGGCTGCCATCGCCAATAAACCACACAATCACCACGCCATGCTATCTTGAGTATAAAGGTGACATTTTTACAGTTATTCTTATAGTAACTTCTCCCACTCCAGCTGCATTTCAACATTATGTTCTCACAAAGAGATCCTTTCTAAAATTTGAGAATTTTGGAAGATTTTTCCTTCAAGGTCCAAGTCAGGCATCCCCTTGTCAAGAAAGCCCCACACCCTGGGTTATATGGTCCCTTAGCATTTCCCTTTCAGAAAAATTACTTCATTTCTGTATTTGGGAATTGTTATGGCTCTGTCTAGATGTCCCCACAAAGCCTCATGGAGTCATAGGCGGGGCTTTTTCAGAAGTGGCTGGATCTAGAGCATGATGCTAGGATTGATTCATGATGCAATGCTAGGCTCAAGGGCACTAAGATTAAGGCTGTGAGTGCTACCTGCCCTAAGTAGCCTGGTAAGACATAAGGGATAGAAAGAGCTGTGGTTGTCCCTTGGTGTTTTGCTACTTTCTGCCCACCATGAACTGTTTCTCTTATCGATACCCCTCTGCCATGCCACCCTGCCTTGGAGCCAGCTGATTAGGGACTGAAATTTCTACAAACTGTGAGCTAAATAAATTTTTCCTCCCTTAACTTGTGGATGTTGAGTATCTTGTCTCAGCAATGAGAAAAGTAACTAAGATAGGAATCATTAGACTATGACCTTCTTGAAGGCAAGAATCATGAATTATTAATTTCTGAATCTCTGGTGTCTACCAGTGCCTGGCTCTATGAATGTTTGTAGAGTTTAACAGTTAATGACCCTAGTCCTTGTCACATCCTTTAGGCCAAAGAAAATACTACTGTGGGGCAACTAAGTTAAATTAGATACATAAAATAGTCTCTTCTAACTGAAAGATGCTATAATATTAGAATCCACTGTCTTCTGCCTGAGTCAGAGAGTAGAAGAAGTTCTGAAGTAAGAAAATTATTTGGCTAGATGAGAATGTTAAAAAGCAGGAAAGAATTTCTCTTAAGCAGAATCCTTCAATTGAAAAGGAAAGGAGAGAGTGGCAAGGATAAAATGGAATTTAGGCCTGGAGTATACAAAGATGTAGGCACAGAATTATAGAAAGGCAGAAATATCAGTTCTAATTTTCTACAAAAGCAAAGTCAAGAATTGAAGTCTAGAAGCAGTGGTAACCAAAATTCTGACTGCAAGGAAACATTGGAAGCTTATCTTCACTTTTTTCTGAAAATAGAAAGTCTCACTTCATAAAAATATGTTAAGGGAAAAAGTAAGGACTTGTTTTGTTTTAGGGTCAGTGGTTCAAAGAGAGTAGAAACAGCTGAAGGTCAACAGTAAATAGGCAATTTAGTTGGGTCTTTATTTTTCAAAGCAAGAGAAATGTAAAGCATTAGAGTTACTCTTTTGAGTTGTATAAAAAGAATAGAGAACAGAAAAAAATTAACAAAAGAACGAATAAAATATATATATTTTATTCTTTATTGTCCACACAAGGATAAGAAAGATGATAGAGGGGACTGGATATAGTACAAAAGACAAGGACAGGCATTAAACCCACATGGATATAAAAACATAACTAGAAAAAAGCATAGCATAAATAAAGACCCAGATAGAGGTTTCCATGACCTAGAATTTCCATCTTGTGTTATTTTAGCATGAGTTAGCAAAGACTTCTTAAAATTATGTTTTATTTTTGACCTTGAAAGTCTCCATTCTTGGTTTCATACAAAGTTGATATTTTCTGTGTGTGTGTGTGTGTGTGTGTGTGTGTGACAGAGAGAGAGAGAGAGAAAGATACAGAGACCAAAAAATAGAAAACAAAAGGCTCTGTGTTAGTTTTGCATTGCTGTGACAAAATACCTGCTCTAAAAAAAGAACGAAAGGCTTTGGCTCATGTCTTCAGAGGTTTCAGTTCATGGTTGCTTGGTCTCATTGCTTTTGGGCCTGTGAAAAGACAAAAACATCATGGCAGGGAACATGTGGTGGAGTAAAGCTGCTTACTTCATGGCATCAGGGAAGAAAGAAAGAAAAGAAGAAGCAACTGGGGTCCCAATATCCACTTCAAGGCCATACCTTCAGTGATATAATTTCTTCCTACTAGGCCACCACCTTCCAGTAGCACCACAGGCTGGGGACCAAACTTTTAGCATATTAGCTTTGGGGGACCATTTCAGGTCCAAACTATAACAAGCTCTGTGATCCATTTCCTGTTTTGTTTTATTTTGTTTGCATACAGTTTGCTACCAGCATTCATTTAATTTTACACAAACACACTCTTCGAGCTGAGCAAATCTGACTTGTTTTCAATGTGAAAATAAAATATAAAAACAGTTTTGGGGCTTATTTCTAAATCAAGCTTGTCTCTAATCCTAATGTAACAGGAATGCATATGATGATCACCATTTAACAATTTTTTTGGTGTGATAAATTTCTAAGTGTGGAGCAACACAGAGTAGAACATTTCATTTCTCACAAAAATATGTTTCTCTCTGGATCTTCTTGCCATGGTTGTTGTGTGAGCGGCCAATTTTGCAGCAGTCAGTTAGATTTTTGCTTCCCTGATGTTGGTGGTATTCTCTTGGGAAAATGTCTTCCAGACACATGAAGAAGTGTGACACCATCGGAGCACAGATGACCTCGAAGCCTTTGCTGCCCTGGCTTGTGATGCGTTTCCACATTCTTTCAATCAACCTCAGTCTGAAGTTTACACCACTGTGTGCTCAGGATTGTCCTTCCTGAACAGGATGTCGGAGTTCAGCACTGTAATGTTTAGAAGTTGGAGAAAGAATTTCTTATATCAAACCTTGTGCCTTTTGTGCTTGTTCAAGTAAGAAGTGAGTTTCCAGTCAGCTAAGTACACTGCTCCCATGTTCTTGTTATAATCCACAATAACACAGGGCTTCTTAGTTTTCTTTCATTTTCTGCTGTCTACTTCAATCGTCATATCACTGCAGGATGTTGACAACATTGTCATTGCTCTCTTGTCATATCATTTCAGTGTCGTAAGTTTACCACAGAATCTGGCTACAGTTCTTGTAGTCCTTTTTTGTTTTTTCAGATCATTTGGCATCTGTTTTCTGTTCAAATGAGCTGTGCTAACTGCATCAGGCCACTTTTAATGCAATTTTCTGAAAAGCCTGGGAGATGTGTAAAAATTACCAAGGAAGACTCAATATCCTTGGCCAAGAAGGTCATTGACCAAGGTAAGAACAATGTGCAAAGATTTTACACCATCAGCTGAATCTTTCAAATATGTACTGGGTCCCATGTGAACAAGTGAATTCAACACAAAACCAGATTAACTTTTGCAAAGTTCATGTAGCTTGAAATCAAATCATGCTTCTTTTGTCAGATTCTACTGCTTCATAGGTATAGCAAAATGCTCCTTAAATAGCACCATTGACGGCATTGTTTCTGTTTGGAGTGTATACAGTTGAAAAGTTATTTATAGGAAAATATAACTCAGATTTGATTTTCTGTAATGAAATCTGGGTCTTTGGTTGAGCAGCAGATATAGAAGAACTGTTGACAAAAGACAGACACAGAAGCAAAAGTAAAAATCTTTTACCAGTCATAATTGCCTGACATAAGGTGTATCCAAAAAAAGGCCCTGTGGAATGAAATATCTCCAGCTCAAATTTCTGCACAATACATTGCAGTAACATTACCACAAAAAAAAAGACTTTCAATTCATGATTGCCAATGTCTTTCTATTTATCCATTTGTGAAAATTCTTTCAAAGATGGCCTGAAGCTAACAAAGCAATTTGGGCATTTGTTTTGAGGGTGATTTTTGAAACTAATTCCTCAGTAAAAACAGTTCAGAATACTGCAGTGTTTTCACTGACATCAACTTTTCTACCAGATGTGTGGGTAAAGTCACACAATTGATGTAGACTAATAACGTGTTGACCATTTCAAAGCACAGCTCAACTCAGCTGATACAGGGCTGTTTCCATCAGATTTCAGATCTGACAGAGATCTGACCATATAGTTTTCCAAAGTACTATCTGAAAAATCATCAGAATCTTCTATTTCAGAAAAATCAGAGGCATCAAATGAATATGTAGCTAACAACTATTTCAGAACGATGTTAACATCATGCATAGGAATGCTATGTTTTCTAGGATTTAACATTTTCGGTGATTGAGAATGTTATGGCTTATATCTAGATGTCTCCCCTAAGCCTCATTCAATCATAGGTTGGGCTTTTGGGAGGTGGCTGGATCTAGGGTAAATGCTGCTGGGATTAAGGATGTGATGCTGCGATTAAATCAAGATGATTAATTTAATCATTAAAATGATTAAAATGAATAATTGATAGTTTGAAATAGGAAGAAAATGTCCAAAGGGGTAGGGGTCGCAGGGGGAGAAGGGGAAAGGAAAGAAGGGAAAGGAAAAATTATGAGAAAAGAAAAAAAAATGGAAACGAAGTCTATGTAAATAGGGAAGGGTGGAGGGGTGAAGGCCACACAGGTAATGGGAAAAAAATAAGAACCAAGATACATCATGTACAGGTACAAACACCCAATGATAAATGTAAATGTATTGTGTACCTAAAATGTACCAATAAAAGAATTTAAGGAAAAAAATAAATCAAGATGTGATGCTAGGATGAAAGCTGCTCCACCCCAGGTGTAAGTGCTACCTACCTGCCCTAAGGGTGGGTAGGCTGGATAAGACATAAGGGACATAAAGCGAGTCACTGCTTGTTGCTCGCTGCTTATTGCTTGCTGCTTCTTTGTTGCTTTGCTGCCTTTTGCCAGCAAAGAACTATTTCTCCTCTGTGATGCCCCCCGTCATGCCACTCTGCCTTGGAGCCAGCCAACTATGGACTGGTAGCACTACAAAAATTAAGCCAAATAAACCTTCCCTCCTTAACTTTGGGTGTCAGGTATTTTGTCTTAGCAACAAGAAAAGTAACCAAGACAAAGAATTACTGTATTATTATTATTATTTTTTTTGGTACCGGGGATCGAACTCAGGTCCTTGCGCTTGTGCAGCAGGCGCCGGAACCACTGAGCTAAATCCCTGGCCCAAAGAATTAGTGTATTTTGTAAATGGAAATACACTAATAAAACCAGACTGCTATAAATAGAATGATGTCTTTTGCTCCCAAAAACTATTGATATGCTAGAGTGATGCAAAAGTAATAATAAAAGTGAGATATTTCTTGGCAAACTTTGGGATAAGGTTAAGACTGTGATCTGCACCTTAGCAGGGTAACACCATAGCACCAAGTGCCTCGGCAAATATTTTTGGGGCAAACAGGAAATGTGTTAAAGGAACTGGCATAAGAGGTATGATAAACTTCATTCAGAGTAAGGAGTATTTTAGGGAGGGAATATTATGAGATTTTCAATATATCACCTTACAATAATACTTTAGTTGCTGAAAGAGACAAAGTAGGGATGGGGGGATCAGAAAATAGGTTTCACTGGCTATAAGTTCTGTCCTTGGAAATCCTCTGGGTCATCTATTTGTCTTCACCTCACACTAATCAGAGTTCCCTCAGTATGAGGAGACTAGAAGGTGTTTATACTGTTCTTAACGTATTACTGCTTTCATTACCCAGTGGAAGTGGGTAAATGAACTCAGTATATAATATTTTCCACCTTATAAGAGAATTGCTTAAGGAGAGAACTATGCCTTGATACAATATAATTAACCATAATTCACCAATATGTCAACTAATAGGATATTAGGGGAACATTTCTGGATTTATTTCATGGTAAAACTTTTATGATTTTATTCTTATGTAGCTATATACTGTAGATATCCTACAGATAAGCAGGTTTGCACCTCTTTGTCACCCTTATCATTGTACCTTTAAAAATATTCCACTTTCATTTATTTAATTCTAGAGTTATTGACTGAAAAAAACGATAATATGTAACACTGTGAGCTCATTATTTTTCATGAACTTGATGCACTCATAAATCATTGAATGTCTCTGTCACTGCCTGCTTTGTGCCCATGCCATTGTATAATATTGATCCACAATGACTTTGTGATAAAATCAGTTTTGTTCCATTTTTTTCTATCGATGCTGTATTCAACATTATTTTATTCTCTGTAACTCAATTGTATTATTTTGTTTTGCAAGGAAAACTTTTCTTGAATTTATATTATTGGCCAGACACCACGCTAATCACTGAAAATGAGTGCCTCATTTCATGCTGCAAAATGTCTTTTAACCTTGCCTGTTGATTTACTATTTGTTTCATTTCTCCTCAGACCTCTATTGTGCTTCAATTAAATGGAACCATTAATAGAAAAATTTTCTTTAACAAAGGTGAAGATATTTATCTGGTCATGTATTTTAAACAAACCAGGATCAAATATCCATTCTTAATTTTTCTTCTCTTGGTCATATGGTAAAATATGACCAATACAAAACGTTATAGACTGTGACCTCTTCCTGTCAGGATAGAAGTAATTTATCTATTTTAGAGTAATTTTTATTAGTACATGTTTGCATGCACATAATAATTACATTCATTCTGGGGAATTGGTACACGTACATAACACATCTCAATTCATTTTATCCTCTTCCCCTCCTCTCTTCTCTATCCCCCATTCCTCCATCTCTTGGTCCCATTCCTTTTTGCAAAAATAATTTAAACTAAAGGAGATATTCAAGTTTTTCTCCTATATCAAAGCTTGACTATGCCGGGCCTTCACAGAGAAGAGTCATGGGCTCAAATTTATATTCCTTAACAAGACAGATGGAATCTCAACTGTAGCATTAGAGAACATTTACCTGCATCTCAGAATGAAGAACATTGGTGAGATTCTCCACTGATCTATTCTTTTCCTCCTGAACTGGAACACATCTTTCTTCTTTTCTTTCTCACTGTCAATGCTCTAGGACTAGAATTCTGCTCTGTTTTTCTTAAGGAGACAGAATTCAGTAGTAGAAATAAGAAAAATTATTTGGCCATGTCATGATGACTTATACAAAGTTACTGGTATATTTCTGATTCTATAGTGTATATTAAATGAAAATATACTTTCTGAACAGTAAACATGGCTAAAATGACTTTTGTTTCCCTTTGCCCCACAGAGAGAAAAGTATGACAATATCCTATAAGGAAATATCTAAAACTCTTTGTCTGAAATTTGTATTACTTTTTCTTAGTCTCCAAGATTAAATAACACTGGAAGAATTTTTGATCTTTGAATTCAAGTCATACTGAAATGTTCATTACCAGGTAGGTATAAAAATAAACAGAAGAAAGTAAAATTGGTTATGATGGAGGTGAGAGACTTGTGATCAAGAATGTTTCACAGAGAAGAAGACTGTCCAAAATAACTTGGTTCATAGACAGTCCAAAATATTTTCACAAAGAGAAGAGAGACAGATTATAAGTGTCAAGTGAAAACATGCTACTGTTATAGTGTTTGAGTATTTGGGGAACAAGGAGTGGTTTAATGTTGTCATGATATAACATTGAGAGTGGTTGGACATCAGACCAATTAATTATTTTTAAGCTAATTCATAAGTGTCACTAGTGGGAATCAAAAAGAATATAAGGAGGTAAGTCATCAGTTTATATAAATACAGTCATTTCATTGATTCACATCCCTAAAACCTGTCAAATCAGAAATAGGTTTTTGGTTTTTCTTTTATAGCTCAGCCAAAGGATAGAGAATAACACATAATAATCATTGTCTCAATGTTTACTATCTATTGGATTAAATAAATATGAGAAAAGGAAGAAATGGAAACAAAGTCTTTGTAAATAGGGAGGGCTGGAGAGGTTGAACGGAAGGCAGGGGAAGGGGGAAAAAGTAAGAACCAAGATATATCATGTAAAGGTACAAATTCCCAATGATGAATGTCATCATATTGTATACCTAAAATGGACCAATAAAATTAATCAATAAAAGTAACGCTGCATAACAATTTCCCCTCTCTCTCCCAAAAATAAAGCCATGACTCATGTGTCTATGCATCGCTGGATAGTCCTTTCTGGGTTAGACTAAAGTGATCTCATCTGGAAACATTCATATGTCAGCAGTTAGCTGGCTGGTCATCCAGGAACTGGCTGATCTAAGATGACCTTGCTTAAAATGGCTGTCCTCCATGTGAGAGGGTCCAGCTTTGTTTGCAGTGTCCAAAAGACAGCAAGCAGAAGTGTGCAAAACCTTCTAAGGCCTAGACTTGAACCCACAACACTATCACTTCCATTTCATTTGACTGGGGTGAAAGCAAGCCACAAGGCTGGGTCAGTTTCAAGGAATGAGGCTATAAACTCCATATCTCAATGAAAGGAGTTTCCAAGTCACATGGCAAAGGTATGAATCCACAAGGGCACTAAGAATTGTACCATTTATTTTTGCAACCAATCTGCCTTGGAGTAGCAAACAAAACTGAAAAGGTAGGTATCGGGTTAAGGAAATGCTTTGCAAGATGGAAAGAGTAAAGATAATCTTATTGAGAAATAGCCTTTCCCCCCCCACAATGGTACTCTGGAAAATTAAAGATCATAAAACGAAGTAGACCAAGAACAACAACTTATATTGGAGTTATGGCCCTAGTTTTAAAAAGAAATCACCTTTCCCAAGTGCATGTCAAAGCAGGTAATGAGACAATTTACAAATTAAAAAACATAGAATTTTAAAAGAGCAGATTTCAAGAGAAAATAAAGCTTACTTGTAATCTCTATTTCAATCAGTGAGACTGGAATCCTAATTTTCTAAATGTCAGCATGGGTGCAAAGCAAAGTATAACCATTTGTGATTATAACAACAAATAGTAAAGTAGAATGGAGCCCAACTTCTTTATGCTTGGAACAAGAGCAAAAGTGACTTTCTGCTGCCTCCTCATGGCAAAGAACTTGAATTGTAGACATGGAACTAACACATGACCCATCCTGCTACCAACACAGTCTTCATAGCCTGTTTACCTTTGTTTTCAATAGGTGTTTGGTTAATAAACTAATTTTTCTCATAGAATTTCTCAGACTGAGTTGTTTCAAGCACTACTTGGTCGGCACTGTTCTAAAAGTACAAGAAATATAGAAATTGGGGTTCTAATTTAGTATTAATGCTATCTGCCTTTGACTCATCGGTGCTGTGAATTTCTTAAACATTAAATATGAATGCTTTGGACTTTTCTTACATAAAAGTCGTAAGTATAAATGAAAGCACATTTTAATTATGTTTCATACATTGTTAGATGAAATTGGCACAATATAAGTATTTACACGGGGTAGGTTTGGTGTCAAAAGCCTTAGAATTTTTACACTTCTTTACCAAACAATTCCACTTCTAGAGATTTATTTTAAGGCCATAAAGAGATATGCATAAAGCTTTAGTTTCAAGGACAATTATTTCTCTAATTTTGTGACAGCAAATATGTTGGAAACAAACAAAATGATTCAAATTAGGGGTTTGGAGAGTAAATTAGAGTAGACCTATACATTGAAATGCTAGACATCAGTGAGAAATGATAATGCAGGAAATTTTTATGAATATATGCTAAATAATTTCCATGTCACTAAATGAAAAAGCATGTAAAAATAATGTTTATTATAATTAAATTTTTGAATTACATATGCATATAAAAATGTGCTAAAATGTTATCAGTGGTTATCTAAGTTAGAGACAGGGATGGATTTTATTTTCCTGTTTTTACTTAACACTATTTTCTACCTGTGTTACTTTTATGTAATAACTTTTACGTTTTCTTATTACAAAAGATTTATGGAATTGAACTGATAAGGATAAAGCATTTTTATGCTTACCTCTTGAATCTGGACACTATAATAATGAGAACTCAAATTCAAAACTCTGCATCTTTAAGAGCTTTGCCAACTGACATTTGTCCTTGTCATAGACAAAACATTTTTCTATTTATGTTTACAGCATTGAAAAATGCACAGTATCCTAAAGCACAAAGAGGGAGATTTATAATAAAGTCCTTCATCTCAGTGTATGCATATACCTGTAAATCATTCAACAGACTCACATTCGGTATAAACCTCAAGGCAGCAGATGTACCAAACAAACAATAAAATCTGAACATGCCTGCACTATTTGCATCTTTGTTTCTCTGTGTTAGCATGGATATTTTGCTAAACTCTCATTGCAGAGCCACCTTATTGTTCATTCCACATATATTAATTTGGGGACTATATGCAGCTGAGCTCGGTACCATGGTTCTGGAAAAGCAGGTTGCCAATGGCTTCTTGGAATCAGAGTCCTCACAGAAAGTCACTGATGCCTTCAGGTTAATACAGATCTTATGTGTAATATCAATAAGCAAGTGATATTTTTCCTGCTCCCCCCACAAACTTGTTTTCTGGTTCAAAGGAGAAAAATACATTCACTGAGTGACTAAGAAAAAATACCGTTCATCCATTCTTTCAATTAGATTTTAGACTTATTTATGAAAGGCAGTTTGTCAAACAGTGGAAAGGCTATGTTTTCCCACTTTAGAATATTACTAAGGATAAATTAATTCCAAATTCTGTAATTTCAAAGAAGGAGAGAGTAATGTTAGCCCCAGTTAGCCCCAGAAAACTTGTTTCAGAACTGGAAGGAACTTTGAAACCATCGTGTTCACCCAAAGCTAGAATGATTTGATAGAGATGGAAACTAAGCACAGTAGATGGGGCAAGACTCCTAGTAGAAATAGGATGGAATTTAAATGATAGGTGGAAACTGGTGGAAAAGAATGGCAGATGAGTACTCTCCCAGAACAAGAAACACAGGATCTGAAGGGGAAAAGAATATTACCTATAAGTGAGACTAAAACGTAAGAGCAGAAGCTCATCACCTACCCAAGGTGCAAACAGAGAACAGCTCTTTGTTCTTCACACATACATGAGATATCAGAGGATGGAACTCTCCATGGCATTACTTTCCCTCCAAAGAGAGATAAAGAGTAGACAAAGAGCCCTAAATAGTGGGCTACATTTATTCCTTAAAATTATATAGAAGCTTTAAGCATAAAATGGACAATCACAAAATACCGTAGAAAGAAAAAAAAAGTCCTGCAGTGTTTTCCACTATCAAAGTACTTTTAAGATGACGTTTTGAAGCAAGAATCAAAATAATTGAGTACGATTTCTAGCTCTATGACTTACCATAGCCCTAAGTCTTCTTAGAGTTCTCAATCTTAGAATCATCTACTTTAAGTAGAATAATCATATTTCCACTACGGGGTAGGATGAAGTGAGAGGGACCAGATTTATAATCCTGCCTGAAACAGAGAAAGCAGGCAAAATATGTAAAACAATGGTGTTGAAGTCACTGGAAATCCGGCAATAAAGGACAGTAAGTCCTGAGAAATGGAAATAAGTGAAGTAAAGCCTATGATTACACAATTTGCTGCTTCAAGAGTTTCCAGGCCATGGTGAAGAAAGGGAGGAACTCGGCAGAGCCTGGTGGTCTCACTGAGTTGAGGAGGCAGAGCTGAAAGTCTAGGGTAGGGGAACCAAGACAATTGGAGACAACTGGACACAACTGGACAGGGTACTAGAAGGGAGAGAGAAAGCCCTGTGATTTCAAATGAGTTCTGTTCAAGTACTGAGTAGAGTATTGACCAAAGTATGGTATGTGAATATACCACCTGAGGCCAGGTAAAAACCCATCACATAGAATTAGAGAGAGAGCAGTGCCTGACATTCACCTTGGACCAAAACTAGTGTGTTATCACTGGTCAGGGGAGGAAAAGTCATAATTCATGGAGCATTAACAGGAAACAATTAGCTTTGACTGAACACTGTGTCAGACCTGCCTAACAAATCATAAAAGCACTACCTGAAAAGACTGAGCTGTTTCCAGATTATATAACTACATCCTTGAACAAAGTTTCAGAAAGCTCATAGGAATAGAAAAATGACTAGAGTCCAACAAAGTGAAATTTATAATAGCTGGTATCAAATAAAATATTGCAAGACATGGAAATAAGCATGAAAATAAGTCCTTGATTATTCATTATGGGTGTAATGATCCATAATCAAATCTGACCCAGAGCTGATACAGATGTTGGAATTAGCAGACAAGAATTCAGAAAAAAGTTATTAATACTATGTCCAAGATATACAGTGGAAATGTCAAGATACAAAGAATCAAATTTCTATTTCTGAAAAAATATGGAAACTTCTATAGAAACCATTATTTTTCAAATAAAAAGAAGTACACTGGATGAGATTGTGAGAAAACTGGAAGTGGTGTGAAGATTTGTGAGCTTTAGAATATACCAATAGAAACTATTTAAAACAATAAAGAAAACCACACTCTAAAAAGAAATAAAGAAAGAGGAAGGGCAAGGAATGGCAAAGCAACATACATGAGCCGTGGGACAAGTACCCGAAGAAGTAGGAAGTGGAAACAGAAAAACAAACAAACAAACAAAAAAATTGTTTTAAAAAGAAATAATAGGCATAAGTTTCCAAATTTGATGAAAACTATAAACCCAGAGATCCAAGCTCAATGAACCCCACACAAAAAAATATATAGGGAAACTACGTATTCCAAGATATATTGTAATAAAATGATCAAAATCAATGATAAAAAAATCCTAAAAGCAGCCAGAGAAAATAAGACCTGTACAATCCAAGGTCAAAGACAATGAAAAAAATATCTATAAAGTATTGGAAAACCAAACCATCAAACTTTAATTCTACATACAGTCAAAATTATCTTTCATAAATGGAGGCAAAAAAGACTTTAAGATTTAACATTGAAATAATTCATCACCATTAGACTTCCTTTACACAGGAGGAAATATGGATTTATACAAAAGAATGAAAGGCACTAAAAATAACTGCATAACTTTATAAGGATTTTATTATTTAAATATCTTAAAAATAATTGACTGGTTAAGCAACAAAATAAAAAATAAGCAAAGTCAATGATTATGGGGGATATAACATATGCATAAAGAAAATATATAGCAATGATAACATAAGAAATGGAGAGAAATAGAACCATAGTTTTATAAAGTTATTTTACATATGAAGTGATATAGTATCCCTTGAAAGCAGACTATAACAGGCTTGTTCAAACTCTGGCCCACAGGCTGCTTGTGTGGCCCAAGATAATATCTCTTCATTCGATGTGTCAGGCCAAATAAAAGCTTGGATATTCTCCTACAAACCCTAATACAACCACTAAAATAGTAAAACAATAGTGTAGTTAATAAGTCAACAAAGGAGACAAAATGAAATATAAAAATAATACAAAAAAGAAATAAAAGGAAAACTAGGAAGAAAGAATAGATGAGACAAATAAATTGAAAGTAAATAGCTAGGTGGTAGATGTAAAATAAACACATTAATAATCACATTAAATTAAGCAATCTGAAACTTCAACTAAAAAACCAATTAGAAATGAAAACATAGTTAAAAATAAAAGGATGAAAAGATAGTTTTATAGTGACATTAGTCAAAGAAAGCTTTAGTGGTTATACTAAAAACAAAGTTAATTTTACATCAGGGAATGTTACCAGGTATAAAGAAGACCATTTCATAATGAAAGCACTGTTAATTTATCAGGTGGACATATTAATATTAAAAATACATGAAGCAAAACCTGAGAGCTGTAGAGAGAACATATAAATTCACAATCACTGTTGAAAATTTTAAAGTTTCTTTCTCAGTAATTGATAGAATAAATAGATAAAAATCTACATGAATATAGCAAGCTTGAACAAGATTATCAAAAAAATTTACCAAATCATTTATAGAAGTTTGTCAAATGGGAAAATTTTAAAAAATCTCTCTTTCAAGGGTACAAGAAACATTTATCAAGTGAGAACATATTCTTGGAGATAACAAAAGCATCAATAAATTTAAAAGTATGTAAGTCATACAAATTAGATTATCTAATCATAATAGAATTACATAAAAATTTATAACAGAGTGGTATTTGAAAAATCTCCAAATATTTGGAAATTAAATAATATAAAATACTTTTTAATAACTCATGAATTAAAGAATAACTCAAAAGAGAAATTATGAAGTATTTTGTCCTAAATGAAAATTAAAACATACATATCAAAATTTGTGAGCTACTCTCAAAGCTGCACTTAGGGAGAAATTTATAGCAATAACTGCCTATATTGGAAAAGAAGGTCAGCTTCCACTTTAATATAAAAGAAAAGGTAGAGCAAAAAAGAGAAGAATGTAGGTAATGAGGATCAAAGCTGAGATCAATGAAAGGAGAAATAGAAAACTCAATGAAACTAAGATTTCTTTCCTTGGTGGAAAGAACAATAAAGTTGAACAACTTCTAACTAGACCGCCCAGAAAAAAGAGACAAGCTACAAGTGATCAATATCAGGGATGAAAGAAGTGATTCTATATATCCTACATATATTAAAGTGTAAGCAAGAAAGAAATATTATGAACAACTATATGTTAATAAATTAGACAATTTAGATAAAATAAAAAATTTCCTTGAAAGACACAAATTACGTCTTACTCAAGAAGACATAGATAACTGAAATTGTAATAAAAACCTTCCCACAAGAGAAACTGCAGGCCTGGATGACTTTGCTGATACTGTATATAATTGTACTAGTAAAGATATAAAAATGATAAACAAAAATGCATCAACCATATAGAAAAAGAATAATGTACCTTGACCAAGTGATGTTTATCCCAGGAATTGAGTTTTGGTTTATTATTTGAAAACTGTTCAATATAAACAAATGTAAAAGGTTTACCATATAAACAAACAAAAGCAAAACCACATGATAATTTCAATAGAAGTAAAATTCACTTTATGTAATTTAATACACATTTTTGATAGAAACTCTGAGAAAGCTATGAACAGAAAAGGACTGCCTCAGTTGGATAAGTGTGTTGCTATAGGAAGACTAAAATAACACCTAGGAATGCTTGCTTCCTTTGTAATCCCTTGGCCTGAGTGTCGGCCAGACTTAGTGATGACTCACTTTTTTTTAAGTCTTTTTTTTTTTTTTTGCTGAAGTTCTTTTATTGGTACATTTTAGGTATACAATAAGTTTACATTTATCATTGGGTGCTCGTACCTGTACATGATGTATCTTGGTTCTTATTTTTTCCCCATTACCTGGGAGCCCTTCACCCCTCCACCCTTCCCAATTTACATACTTCGTTTCCTTTTTTTTTCTTTTCTCATAATTTTGTGACTCACTTTTTTAATAGACTTCTGCAGAGACTGTCACTTATGAGATTAGCTCCAAAATGAGTGTGACTTCCATCTTCCTCGCCATCTCTTGCTCTCTTGCTTGGCTTTCTCTGAGAGGTGGCAGCTGTTAAGGTGTGAGCTGCACTATGGAAAGTTCTATGTGGTAAAGAAATGATGGTGTCTCCTGGCTCACAGTCAGTGAGAAACTGACATCCACCATCAAAAAATCTGTGAGGAAATGAACCCTGTCAGTAGCGACATGAGCCACCTTGGAAGAGAATCATCCTAGAACTCAGAATTTCCATGAAATAGTAGCCACAGATAATAAATTGATTGCAACCTTTAATTGCAGCCTTGCAGCTTTTCAAGAGACCTTGACGCAGAGGTGTTCAGCTAAGCCATGTCTGGATTCTTGACTCATAAAAATTGTGAATTAAAAAATTGTTGTTTTACTTGCTAACTTGTGAATACAGGAATACACAACAATCCTGCTAACATTATACTGAATGGTGAAGGACTGCACGCTTTCTAAGATCCGAAACAGGAAGAGGATGTTTGTTCTCATGACTTCTAGTCAACATTGAGTTGGAGTTCTAGGCAGTACAGTCAAGACTGGAAAGTAAATAAAAAGCATTGAGATTGGAAGGGATGAAATGAAACACCCCTTTTTTCTTAAACAATATGATCATCTATGTAGAAAATCCAATTCCATCTACAAAAAAGTCACTAGGCCTAAAAAACCTAAGTTTAGCAAAGCTGTAAGATACAAGATCAACATACAAAAATTAAGACCTTTTCTACATCATTAGCAACAAATTAAAATTGAAAATAAATAATATTTATAATGTATCAAAATATGAAATACTTAGGGCTCAATCTGGCAAAAGATGGGAAAGACTTGTACACCAAAGATTGTAGAACATTACTGAGAGTAACTAAACAACAGTGAAATAAAGGAAGAGGTATAGCTCGTGCATGGGTCAGAGGACTGGATCTAATTAAGACAGGACTTCTACTTAAGTTGTTTGATAAAGTTAACATTATTCTAATCAAAGCTGAAGCAGAACTTCTTTTGTGGAAAATAGAAATCAGATTCTAAAATTCATACGCAAGTACAAAAGATTTGGAATGGTCAAAACAGCTTTGAAGTACAACAATTTTGTAAGATTTATACTACCTGATTTCAAAACTTACTATAAAGCTATAACATTCAAGACAGTTCAAGATGAACATTCAAATAGACAATTAGAGAAATGAAACAAAATAGAGTTAAAAAAATAAACTCATACATATGGACAACTTATTTTAGACAAAGGGGGAATGGCAATTCAACAGGAAAAGACAACTTTTATAGCCTTTTCATCAAATTGTGATGTAACAATTGGATAACATCAGGTTAAAAAAACAAAACAAAACAAAAACCCTCTGGGAGGCTGAGGCAAGATGACGGCCAAGTTAGAGTCCAACCAGGACAACATAACAATTTAATGAGACCTTGTCTCAAAATATAGAAAACTAAAATAAAAAGGGCTGAGGATGTAGTTCATTGTAGAATCCCTAGGTTCCATTTCTGTACTGCCAAACACACACACACACACACACATGCTTTGATCCTTTGATTCATATCTTATGCCATAAATAAAAATTAACTCAATATAGATCATAAACCTAAGTGTGAAAAAAAACCCTAAAACAGTAAAACTTCTAGAAAAAACAAAGAAGAAAAAATATTTGTAATTTCGGATCAGAAAAGATTATTTTGTATATCATCCCAAAGCGTATCCATTAAAAGTTGATAAATTGAATTTTAACAAAGTTAGACAACTTTTGCTTTTCAAAATACAGTGTTAAGGGACTGAAAAGACAAACCAAGGACAGAAAGAAGAATGTTGCAAATCATATGTGTGATAAAAGATTAGCATTCAAAATATATTAAGAACTCTCTAACCTCAAAACATGGGCCAAAAATTTTGACAGACATTTAACTAAATATATCCTAATGGCAAATAAGCATACAAAAATGCCCAATGTAGTCATTAAGAAAATGCAAGTTAAAAGCACAGTGAGATACCATTACACATTTATTATATTATTTTAAATTAAAGTTGAATTGAAATTACAAAGACTGATTATAACAATATTTGGTGAGAATAGAGAGGAACTAAAAATTTTATATACTGCTGCTGAGAACATCAAATGCTGCAACCATTTTGGAAAATGCTGCTGCAATTTCTTTACAATTTAAATATAAACCTACCATATGATCCAGGTATTTCATGTGTATATAACTCACACAAGGGAAAAGAAAGCACACTTCCACACAAAGACTTATGCATCAATGTTCATAGCAACTTTATTTGTAATGGCTCCAAACTAGAAACGACTAAAGGGAATTAGTCAACATTGTGGTGGATTCCTATAATGGAATACTACTTAATAAAGAAAATGAATGTATCACCATGGGTAAAACTCGAGATAATTATGCTGAATGAAAGAACCCAGACCTTCTCCCCTCAAAAGAGTATGGAGTGCATGATTCTGTTTATATAATATTCTATAAAATTCTACTGTATCTAAATTAATCAATCTAATGGATTATCTAAACAGACTAACCTATGTAAAACAATGTATGACAGAAACATCATAGTTTGCTTGGGAAAGGGGCATAAAGAAACTCTTGGGGGTGATGCACAGTATAATGCCTTTACATGTCTACATATATGTCAAAATTTTATCAAATTATATTCTTTAAATATTTCCAGCATGTGGAATGCCAATTAAACTTCAATAAACCTGTTAAAGATTATAAAGTAGAATGATTTTGCATGAAAGACTATGTTGATAAAATGAAACAAGGATTTTGGAAATAAACTGTAAAATGTGAGTTGCTGTTATTATCTGTGCCTATTTCTTACTAATTCTATTAAGTGTTGATGATGAAGTTTACTAACACAAATTTACACAAGGCTTTTCTGGGTGGACAGGGAGTGTGTCTGCAATGATTGTGCCGTATAGAGTAGTTTAGTGCCTTTAAGCTACGTTTGGCATAAGTTGGGAATCCTTCATTTGCTAGGACATGATACATGTATTAAATCTTTCTTCCAGCTCAAGTTTCTCTCAGTCTTAATCCTGATTACCTTCCAGCTGCTCTATGATCATAGCAGAGAGAGCTATTGGGTTCATCATTTATTCAGCACTCATAACACAGCTATTTAAAATTTACTGTTTAGATGAATATCACCACTGAGGTTAAAATAAAACACACTAAGTACAAGTTACATTTTTCAAAAGTTCTTTTCAATAAGTCAAACTACAGAAAAGGGAAAGTCTAGTTTTTAACTGCAGAATCTCAAAAAATACTTGCGCATTGTCCTATCAAAAATTTGAGGTCAAACAACTGCATTGGGAAAGCTTAAAATTTTTTATAATCAACTTATGAGTTTAGGGATGAAATATTTTAGGACCCTCATTGGTAAGCCAGGGAATCAATATTTTTCCCTTAACAGGCAAGCTGTCACATAAACAAATCAGATGAAAACCTTCATGTAGCAGCTAAGAGAAAATGCCTCCTTGGCAGCAGTTACCCAAGCCACTTCTTTGATGTGTTTTGATCTCCTAAACTAGGCCGGCAAAATTCATATCAGTTACTACTGTTCTGATGAGTCTATGTACCCCTGTTTCACATTTATTTAGGGGAGTTTGAGGTCTTACATTGTTTCCATTCATCATATTCCTTCTCCCTTTCCTAGAGTTACAAGTGTGATAGATCATGAAGTCTCCTGTTAAGACTAAGCTCAAAACTTTTGAGCGTAGAGAAGAAAAGAAAGACCTTGAGACTGAAAATACTTACTTTTTTCTAAGGTCGTGCAATTCGTGGAGCTGTTTTAATGTCTATTTCAATTTTCATTTTTCATCTTTTTGAATACGAAAATAAAAGCAGTGCTTACAATCATTAAATGGGTATAAAATGGATGATGTTAAGATGTACTGCTCTGTGCTGAATGAGTCTTTGACTTATCAGGATATACTGAGACTTACTCCCACTTTGAGTGAACGAAACTCACTGAACCAACACGAAGTCAACAAATGTTTGACACCAGGCATTGTGCTCAGTGCTAAGGGTCAAACAACCTTTAAGGTGCAGTCCTCTTGAAAAGAAATAATATATGAACATAACTTAGTCCACGTGAGAACTGATATATAAAATATGACTTGTACTAACCATTTTAGACACAATTTACTGTATGTAATATGCTATTCCTCTGCATGTGAATTCAAGTATGTGCCTCATGTGTGTTTTTTAGAAGCTGTTTGTAGTAGAAGAGTACTGATAAGTGTGTTAGGCAGTGTTGATCAAAGTTCGTTCTGTACTTCCATAAGAATCATTTGGAAATGCCTGGAAAAAGCAGTCTTGAGTTCCATTCCAGTACAAAATAATACTTTAAATCATCTCTAGATTACTCATAATGCCTCATACAAGGCAAATACTATGTAAGTAGTTGTAGTAACCCATTGTTTAGGGAATAATGACAAAAATAAAAGGTCTGTACATCTTTTTTCTACATATTTTCAAGTCTTGTTTGGTTGGATCTGTGGATATGGACCTCGTGGACATGGAGGGCTAACTACATATGCTTCAGAGTGTCAGGAGTGGCTCAGAGTCACTGCCTCCGAATTAATGGGGCTATATTGCAGGGCAGGGCAGGAATACTTGCTAGAGGAAGATCTGACCAGCAGAGAGGGGCAGTGGAAAGAAATGGTTCAGAACCAGAGAAATGAACACTTGGTTCTCACTCTGCTTCTTCTGTCCGTCACTTTTGTGATATCAGGAGGATCACTTCTGTGATTGCTAAGCTTTTTAAAATAAAAAGTACAAATCACATAAATAAACTTTACCACCTCAAATGTAAATCAGTGCCTCTCCTGTCTATCTGATTAGGGCATTGTGAGGTACAAGTGAATTACTCTTGGTAGTGCCTTTAAAAGAATGGAATACTTAACAAGTGCAAAGCATTTATCTTATTCCTCCATTACTATTTCTTCTTCTGAAAGTATTTGAAAGCAAAGGGATGCCCTCTTTATTTGAGTGGAAGTGGGAGAAGTAGATAGCTTTCCTTTACCACCATCCCCTACAGGCCCTTCTCTTCAACCCTGAAGGCACCACTAGAATGTGGAGGTGACCACTGTGGTGTGATCTCTGGAGCAAAGGCCATGTGAGAGGTTCACTGTCTCTCCCTCCCTCAATATTTAATTCCTCTTTTAATTAAGTACATATGTGAGCTCATAAGCATTGGGATTATTAGCCAGTGTTTACACTGGGTATAAAGAAACACTAACTTGTTACCATGACAATGAGATATCCCATAAGATTTTTTTTTGAACTATTCTTTCTTAAATGGAAACATCTATAGCCCTGCCACCTCTGTTTTTCACAAAGACAGAGAGGCTTCCTATTGGTTATCTATAGCCACACAACAAATTGCCCTAAAATACAGGAGCTTGAAACAACAAACATTTATCTTCTCCCCAGTTTCTATGGGTCAGGATCCCAGGAGCTGCATACCTCTGAGTCAAGCTTCAATCAAGTTTTCATATCACCTGGGTCAGCAGTCTCCTCTCAGGGAGCTCCGTTGGCTTCAAAGCTCACTCCAAAGGTTGTTGGCAGCATTCAGCTTTCTGGAAACTGGGAGAATGAGAGTCTCAAGTTTTTGTTGGCTGTTATCCAGTGGCCTCCTTCAATTTCTAGCCACATGGACATAGCCACAACATGACAGTTGACTTCCAGAGAGTGAAGACTCTCTGAAAGAAAAAGAAGGGGGGCTTTTTGTGATCTAATCTCAGAAGGGACATCCATGACTTTTGATATGTCCTACTAATGATGATCCCTGACTTGTGATGTCCCTATTTGCAATTTTCAGACTTTATGATAGCGTAAAGGTGATATGCATGCAACCAGTGGAGACTTACTTCACTTGGAATTTTAAATTTGGATCTTCTCCTGGGTCAGCCGTGTATGCTCTGACCTTCACTCATGCTGCTGGCCAGTAGCAGCCAGGGCAGCTCCCTGTCAGCCCCATATCAAGAAGGAAACCAAGCAGTGCTTTATAGTGTGCTATGTTGCTAAGCTAGGATGGGCAGTAGCTTAGGTGGATTAAGTAGACTTTCCACTTACAATATTTTCAGCTTACAATGGGTTTATTGGGATGTAACTTTATCATAAGTAGAGGAGCACCTGTAATTAAAAGCAACTCACTACATCCAGCCTGCACTAAAGAGGAAATGACTAAGAGGTAGGGAACACTGGGGGCCCTCATAGAGGGTGTCTGCCACAGGCACTTAACTCACTTTGTTTAGAAGCCTGTTTTTTTTCCAAGGTCAGTTAGTGGTTTGTCAGCCAATGTACTGTGTGTTGGGTATCTTCTCCAACTAGAAGGTAAATAGTCAAGTGCTGAAACAGTTCAAAATGCCCTTGAATCCTAAAGCATTTTGCCCTTCCTTGTCCCTTTATCATACAGGCAACTTCTATTTATTTTCCTATATTCCTTAACTTTATAGTTATAACCGAAAACTAAAATTTATCCGAGGACACAGAATGACTTGTTCTGGGTAATCATGTTGGGAAAGTTTTCATGAGCACGTAAGTACTACAGAAAATTTGTAGAGATAAATTCAAATCTTGACTCAAATGCTTAGTAGCTACGTGACTTTGGACAAGTAAGTTAAGCTCTCTGTTTCAATTTATTTACCTAAATAATGAGGGTTAAAAGGAGTTCTAGCATCACAGGATTACTATAAGGATTAAATGATGTCATACATTTGAAAAAAGGAGTGCTGAGCGAGACACATATTATACACTTAATAAATACCATGTTGTTGATTTATTGAGATCTTGAAACAGGATGGAAGTCACTAGACTGCTTCTGCTTGAGGAATCTGGAATTCAGGGTTTATTCTATTAGAATTCCCTACACTATGATATTTCATTTTCCTTTATTTTCTTCTTTTAATCAAGAATTTGATTGTGCTTTAATATTTTCTAGGAATAAATTTTATTCTTTGCCCTTATATATACTATGTCTTTATACTTCTGACATAGTCCTTAGGAAAAAAAACCACCATTATAGGTGTATGGTGACCCATTTTCAGGTAAATCCAATGTGTTAGATAAAGAATTCCTGTCTCCACCAAGCCTGTGAGTGATTTATGTACAATGACAAGTTAAAATGAGCTACTTTCCCATGCTAATATAAAACAGGTACTGGGAATTCTGTCCTTTCTGGTACCTGACTCTACTCACTTAAAAGATGATTTATTCTGATCCACTTATCTATTTTTTCTGACTTTGCCATTATTTCCTCATGAGCACACATCACTCTGAGTTTTCTTAAGGCTTTTGTCCAGAGGCAAGTCTCTGGAAATCAATGGCCAGGCTGTCTTGTTTATTTTGATGAGGTTTTTTTTTACTCTCTATATCAGGGTCTGTGTTTGAATTCTTTGTTGCATTTACCTTGGCCTAAGTCTTGGGAAAATTTTTGCCCAATTCCTCCTCCATCATTACTCCCATCAACGAGAGTGGGCTGGTGGAACTAAGGGCCCCTATTGTGCTACAACTTCCTGGGAACTTCAGAGCTTAGAATTCATGTTAATCTGCTCCTTTGAGTTCTTGCTGGTTTGATGCCTTTGATTTCTTAGGGCATAGGAAATAACATGTGCTGTCATTGATAGCTTTGAATTGTAATAGATAATTGATTCTGCTCACTATCAGCTGCTTCTGAACACCCAAATGCTATAGTTTTGTGTGACAAGAACAGTATTCTGTTAAAAGAAAAGAAAATTAGGTATTAGCAGATTACTTTCATAAATACATACCAGCTATAGTTTGAATGTCCCACTATAACTCATATTGAAATTTAAACCCTATTATAAGGTATTAAGAGGATGGAAAATTAATCCAACTATGTTAATGGGAGGTAGAACCTTTGGGAGGTAAGTAAGGTTAAATGAAGCCATGGGACAGGGCCTTAACCCAACAGGACTGTGGCTTTATAAGAAGAGGAAGAGAGACCTGAGCTAAGATGCTCTGCCTTGTCATGTGGTGCCCTGCACCATCCTGAGACTCTACAGTGTTCCCACTACAAGAAAAACCTCACCAGATGTAGCCACACAATCTAGAAGCTCTAAATCTTCAGAACCATGAACCAAATGAACCTTCATTCTTTATAAATTACTCACTTTGTGGTATTTAGGGATAGCAACAGAAAACTGACTAAGATAATGGCCTTCAAGAGTATTGAAAAAGCATAACTAGGCCTTCACTGTGAAATTTGAGCACACACTGTGTTTAATATTGCTGAAAAATAGTTAAAAACCAGTCACCCTTCTCTTGTGCTGAGAGAAATTCACCCTATGTTAAATCAAATAGTGAGGCTAGATGCTAAAGGAATCAACAACTGCTGAATGTTTACCACCTGCTAGTCTCTGAGTCCAGTACTTTACCTGGTTAACTCATCTACTGTCCACAAGAAACTTAAGAAGTAGACATTACACCATACTCTTAAGTGAAATAAATAAGACACACGTGTAAATACTGAATAGTTTCTCTAGTGTAAGAAACTGAAAGTATAAATAAGGATTAAAATGAATAATTAATAATTTGAAATAGAAAAAGGTCCAAAGGTGTAGGGGTGGCGGGAGGGGAAGGGGAAAGGGAAGAAGGGAAAGGAAAAATTATGAGAAAGAAAAAAAAATGGAATCAAAGTCTGTGTAAATAGGGAAGGGTGGAGGGGGTGAAGGGTGCACAGGTAATAGGAGAAAAATAAGAACTAAGATACATCATGTTCAGGTACAAACACCCTGATAAATTTACATGATAAATACATTTACATATATAAATACGTGTAAATACATGTATTTATAAATAAATAAATACATGTAAATACATTTACATGATAAATGTAAATGTATTGCATACCTAAAATGTACCAATAAATATATAAATAAATAAAAAGAAGTAGACATTACTATCCTCATATCACAGATGGGAAAAGTGAGGCCCAGAGAGACTCCAGAATTAAAGATGCATAGTTGATCTAGGATTTAGTCTCTTCTCTGTCTGAATCCAAAGCGGGTAATCCTACTTTGCTCATTAGAAGAGGACTGTACTGCTCATCAGAAGAGGACTGTACTGCTCACCATCATTGTGGCTTAGGTACATGTCATAATAATAACTAAAATCTATATTATGCTTCTTTAAATAAATCCTCACTTAAAATCCTATGAGATATTTATTATTATTGCCAGTTTTCAGATAAGCAAACTGAAGCACAGCTTGCTTGATGCCACTGAGGTTTTAAGTGACAAAGCCAGAATCTAAAAGCAAATGATTTGGCCTCAATTTCAATAATATACCTAACCTCTTGTACTTACCAACTTTTCATCACCATGATAAATACCAGAGCTAAATAACTTAAGAGAAAATGTTCATTTTGGCTCATAGCTTCAGTCCATTGGTCATTTGACCTGCTTGCTTTGGGTCTGTGGCAGCACAGTACATTAAGCCAACTGGAGTACCCGGTAGAAGAAGACTGTTCTTTTCACGGCAGCCAGGAAGCAAAGAGATGGAGGAAAGGGCCTACAGTACCACTATTCCCTTCAGGGTACATCTTCAATAACCCAACTTCTTTTCACTAGAATCCACCTCCCAAATGTTCTACCACCTCCCAACATGGCCACAGACTCTCCACCAAGCTTTTAACATATGAACCTTTGAGGGACATTTATGACCCAAACCATAACACCAACATATTTGATTAATTCATCAGGTTATTGACAAACCCCTTTACTTTAATTATCTATTACTGCATCACAAGCTTTCCCACAAAGCTTAGTGGATTGAAAGAATCATTTAATATTGTTCATGGTTTTATGAGTTGAGAATACAAGAAGGGTTCATTTGGACCCTTCCTGAGTTCAAGTGGCATCAGTTGGAATGAATAGGACTAGAAGACCTATTTTCAAGATGACTTCACATGTTTTATGCTTAAGCATGTGTCTTATGCTTTCTTCATCCTTGCTCTCCCTGCAACCCTTCATGTGGCATTTTAATTTCAGTGAGACTTGGACTTCTTACAGCATGGTGGTCTTAATGTGGTTATACTTCTAAGCTGGTGTCTGATGTCTAGGATGCAGGAATAAGAAATTTCCAGGCCAAATAATAGCTTTGCCTAGAAATGCCAGTGGCACTTCTGCCATAATCTATAATGTCCAAACAATAATAGAACTTAATTCATTTTTAAATAGAGAAATGGACTTCATCTCTCAAGAAGGTGGTGGCAAGGTCACATTGCAGAAGATCATGTGGAGTATACCATTTTAAATACTACAGTCTGCCACACCCTCTTCCCCTGCATAATCAGTCATGGTTTAGAGACTTAAATCAGAATAAAGCTGGTAAAGGAATTGCTGCTTACCTCACAGTGCTGTGTCATCTGTTTTAGCACTGTAATTTAAGAGAGCATCCTCAGATAATATATGAAGGCATACCTTGTACATTGAGCCTAAAACAAAGCAATCCAATAGTATTTGTTGATTGAATGCAACTTCCTAATTTTTGATGTCCAAGAAAACTATTTAGCAAAAGAGGCTGATGCTGGATAAAGATTTGAAACAATTTTTAATAATGTAGAGTCTATTGAGGGCAGGGATCATAGATGAGACAAAGCTTGCTTTGTGGAATAAGTATTGTACACAAGCCATAAACATAGACCTTTTGTTATCTGGACCAGCTTAACACAGGGAAGTCTGCTGTTCATCCTGGCCACAGATCAGGACATGAAGTTGTGCTTAACTCCTTAAGGATGCTGAATGCAGATTGTGCCTAGAGTTGGACCACTTTTAAAAGAATATGAAAATCTAAAGCTATTAAATTGAGTCAAGGAGCTAGGAAAGCTGATCACATGATTTGGCTTCAGTACCAAAGTGTCTCTGCACCATGTGGCATTTTCAGTAATGTACATTAGTGTCTGTGTATTCAAGATGGAAGTGACTGTGTTGTGTGGAATACATAATTTGTAATAATGCTTTCAATCTATTTTCTTTTGAAATGTCTTTGGCCAATGATTTTAGAGTTGTCAAGTATTTATCAAAATAACTATTACCTTTCTGAGGATGTACCATGCTGTTATAATTTACATTAAATTTGCAGAATTAACTCTTCTAACATCCTTATCCTTTCATTTAATATACTCAGTAAGTATTTATCCAACATATTCATACTCTTTGCTACTGTGTTTTTACAAAAGTCCATAGCAAGAAAAGTTGGGGCACAGCTCATTTATTATACTGGGTATCAGTATTGAGGCCATTGTGTCTTTGAGAATTCTGAAACAATATTTTCAGGGGACAGTGAGAACCTAGGTGTTCACAAGAATAAACAAAACCTATTGCAGCTGGATCAAGATCTTGAACCATCTCAAATGAAGGATAAAGGCATACTCCTTCTTCTAAACTGACAATGAAACAAAAAACTCTAGCATGTAATCATGTATCTTTGAATAAAACATATATTCAAGCTTTTTTCACCACAATGACTATTCCTTCCCTCGTGTTCAATGATAAAAATGAGTTTGAGTTGATCATATGAGCACTTTGAAGACATCTCTGGACAGCACTAACATCCTGTTTCTGGAAGCTGATAAACACCTTGGTATTTTTCCTGAGGGGAAGAGGTTCATGATATGATCTTACCTAATATTATCTCATATATTTATAGCAATTGTAATTAGGACCAGTTACAATCATTCATTCATTAAAGATAAGTCTAGGTGTAGCTCCACCCTGGACTTGGCCATTGTTTCGTTGTTTGCTGTCTTGGAATCTAACTGTGGTCAGGTGCTTTGATGAGGTCCAATTCAGGAATCAATAGATGATGACCTTACTGAAGAATTTAAGAAACCTTAAAGAGGAATGCAATGAACAGATGAAGATATCGTGTGAAAGAGATATTAGAATGTCTATGGCTTCATATCACTGCTGCTACTATATCCTTACACATAAGCAAATTCAGTATGTACCTGTTTCAGGTCAAGTTCACAAGAACTAGACTCTAAGACAAAGATTTTTATGCAGGGGGTTTATTGGGAAGTCCTTTTTGGATTAATAAATATAGGAGAATGAAAGAAGCAATATTAGACAAAGGGAGCCATTGAATTGAGAAGCAATTATAACAAAGGCCTTTGGCAATCTTATGAGAAGCTGAAGATTTCAGAAAATTTTAAATATTTTTTCCAAATTGGAGTAAGTACGTAGAATGTTTATACATCCAGATTGACCATTCATTGGATGTGAGTTTCACACAAAAAGGAAATATGACTTTGGATGAGACAGATCTCTTCAGCTAAAGCCAATTTCTAGAAAGACCTAACAGCTGAAAGCTGTCAGCTGCCGTCACTCCCTAAAACCAAGGTAATAAGTGCTTCAATTGTGAAGATAGAATCTTAGCCTCACACCACAGCATCTCCTACAGTGCTTATAATATGTAAAGTAAGCACTGCTGGAACAATTAAGGACATTTGGGTCTGTCCTGTTCCTTATGTCTACTGAGTTTTTATTCTATGAACACTGCCTATTCTGAACTGCTTCATGATATACTGAAAAAGACATTTCAGGAACGTTAAGCAGTTGTTGCATTCTCAGACTATCAGCGAATTTTCATGAATATATATTACTTTGTCATACAACTCATGGTTCATCTTAGGGGAAAAATGTCAGATAGGTCTGGGGCATTGATTGCTTTCTACTAAAAAACAATGTCATCTTCATAATTAAATCTACCACAAATTGAAAACAGAAGCTCTTGCTAGTATTTCAGGAATCAAATACTTTATGAATACCCATATTGTCACAGCTTTTTTTTTTTTTTTTGGTACTGAAGATAGAACTCGGGAACTTGCACTTTGTCACATTTTAATACTTACTAAATTGTTTTCTAAGACAAGCCTCAATCATTTATTTATTTCAAATTGTTTAGTTTTATACTGCTTAATATATGTTAATCACAATACTATGTTTTCCACAAATAGTAATTCATTTAATTCTCTGAACCAGAAGAGTTAGGTAGAATTATCAAACCTATTTTTACTAGTGAGCAAACCAAGGCACACAGAAGGTTAAGTAACTGTTATGGCTTGTGTCTAGATGTTCTCCCAAAACCTCATGCAGTCATAGGTGGAGTTTTTCAGAGGTGCCTGGCTCTAGAATGTGTGATGGTGGGATTAAGTGTATGATGCTGGTATCAAGGGTGTGTGATTACTAAATTAGTCCACCAATTGGTTTGGTATAGTTCTGGGTGTGCATAATGGGAAGGCCCACCCTGGGTGTGAGTGCTACCCAACCTAAGGGTGTGTATCCTGAAGAATATAAAGGACAGAAGGAGGGCTTCTATAATGACATGCTGCTTGTTGCTTACTGCTTCTTCAATGCTTTTCTGCCTTCTGCCACCATGAACTGTTTCTCCTCTCTGATACCTCTCTGCCATGCCACCCTGCCTTGGAGCCAGCCAACTATGAACTGAAACCTCTACACACTGTGAGGTAAATAAACCTTTCCTCTTTAGCTTTGGGTATCATTTATTTTGTCTCAGAAACGAGGGAAAAAAGTAACTAAGACAATAACTCAGAGCTGGTAAGTATTGATGGTGGGATTTCAAGCCAGGTAGTCTGCCTTCAGAGTTTCTGCTGTTCAACTCTAAACTATGCTACCTTTGTAATATCATAATCAGATGCCAAATGTCTTCTTATACTTAATAGAAATACGGATATGAGACTGTAGATGTGATGTCTCCATTTCACATCCCTTGATGATTATCAACAATATGTTAAGGCTATATGATCCCTGTCTCTTAAATGTGTGTTTTTACATTGGTCTGTGTGTGTGTGTAGAAGCAGGAATGATGGGAACGGGAGTAAGAGTTTAAGCAGTAAGTATAAGAGAAAAAATTTTTGTGCATATGAAATTTATGTTCTTATTCAAAGACGAGGTAATCATATTATCATGTCAAGATTACATCATAGAATAACATGAAAGTCCATACTGGAAGCTAGGACTTTATTTGTAGTCTAAAATTACTCCTAATGAGAAAAATACCTTAAAGCAATTCCATTCAATTCAGATTAGTCAGGATTGCCTTCTTCTTAACTAAGAAAATTTGGGAGAAGTTCAAATACTTCCCCAAACTACAAATTTCATTTGTTTTTTATTTCAACATACATGCTAATTGGTTTCATTTATACTACCAGTTTATCTTACTTCATTAAAAAAGAAATATTTGTGTTATTATCTGTTTCCTTTTTGTAAGAATTGTTTTGGTTTATGTCTTGTACTTTGAATAACTTCTTTGAAGATAACTATACACAGTGTGATAACTATTGTTATTCTCTTATTATTTCATTATAAAAATTTGTTTTATTTTTTCAGAACCACATTATCTGTTTCCTTTTTGTAAGAATTGTTTTGGTTTATGTCTTGTACTTTGAATAACTTCTTTGAAGATAACTATACACAATGTGATAACTATTGTTATTCTCTTATTATTTAGTTATGAAAATTTGTTTTATTTTTTCATAAAATAAAAAAAGCAAGAAACATTTACATTTCTCAACCCAATCAAGTTGACAACCAAGATCAACCATCACAATTGACATAATGGTCAGTTTTCGGGGTTTTTTTTTAATTCAATCCATTTTTTTTTAGAATTTTAATAGTATATATTTGTGATATAGACATAATGAATACATTCATCATCGGGAATAAGTACAAATACATATAAGACTAGCATTACCCTGATACCAAGGCCACATGGGATACTACAAATTAATACTCCTTATGAGTATAGATTTTAAAACCCTCAACAAAATATCAGAAAACTGAATCCAGCAACATATTGAAAGGATATACACTACAATCAAATAAGATTTATCCCAGCAATCCAAAAATGTCCCAACATATAAAAATCAATCTAATATACCATATCAATGGAATAATGGAGAAAATGGTGTGAGCATCTCAATTGCTTTAGAAAAACCATTAAGTAAACTCCAACATCCTTTTCTGATAAAAGACACTTGAACTCTAGTGTGAGAAACTGAAAGTGTAAATAAGGATTAAAATGAATAATTGATTATTTGAAATAGGGAAAAAAGGTTCAAAGGGGTAGGGGAAGTGGGAAGGGAAGGGGAAAGGAAAGAAGGGAAAGGAAAAATTATGAGAAAAG